>LR991020.1:26882812-27380312 GCA_905163495.3 Cosmia trapezina
AGATAAGGTTATCCCGGCTTGTTTGTTACACCACTTTACCCCACAGAAGGTCATTTTTTTCCTTGAAAAACTAGCTGTTTCTTGGATTTTTCACTAATCGAAACGATGTAGGCGTCTGTCACTGAGCGCGCGACAGACTGAGCGGCGAGTCGGTTGTAGTTTTTTCGCCCCGCCCCGCCGGTTGGAGTTTGCGTGGAACCATTTTTGAGCGGTATTCTTAATCTAGGTATATCATTCTTAATTCGTTGGTAAAACACCAGGAACCTCTTAAGGGGTCATTGTAATTATCATTATGAACAACTTTTACTATGGGACCAAACCTGCAATCGCGAAAAAAAAATCTGCTGTTCAGTACATTTATAAGTTCATTCTTAATTCGTTGGTAAAACACCAGGAACCTCTTAAGGGGTCATTGTAATCATCATTATGAACAACTTTTACTATGGGACCAAACCTGCAATCGCGAAAAAAAAATCTGCTGTTCAGTACATTTATAAGTACATCAAACTCGTCAAAATGTAGGAAGCAGCTGGTTTTTAAAAATGAATGACCATAAAATTAAATCTTTACATAATATTATACGATATCAGAGGGGCAATTCTCGTACCTAAAAACGTTCACAATCTCATGCCAGCGTCAATCAAATGTCAAAAATTTAGGTAAACGCTATACAATTTTTGACAGATTCAGTCTTGAGATGATATTGCGAACGTTGTTAAAAATACGAGAATTGCCCCTCAGAACTTAATCCATATTCCATCGTATGTTATTAATCCGTTGAACCAACACAACATAAATGAATATGTTGTCAAGTCCCAAGGGGCATGCGTGCAGGGCAAGAGCCATTAGGGCATTATTGGATTAAAATCGGGGCTTAATCGATTCGGGGTTTCATTAATGTCCCAGACAGGGACTAGTTGCTAAGGGTATTAAGTAGGTAGGGTATTATGTAGGTACTGTATTGATAAACCCATATCAGATATCAGCTCTCAATATAACAGATAGACTGGAAGCCGGTTGGCATCCGGTTAGACTGGAAGCCGACCCCAACATAGTTGGGACAAGGCTAGGCAGATCATGATGAACGTTATTGCAAAAAATCCTATTCCTTTTTCTGTTGTGTCAATCAAACTTTATAAAACGTCACATTTCACCTATCGTTTTAATAGCATTGTATTATTTCTTATAACAAAAATAATAACCGTATCCATATCGTGGTAGCTATTTAACACAAATAGGTCACTTTTATTGTGGCTCTAGGAGATTTTATTGGTCCACCAATAACATAGTTTTAACTGGCGTTGTTTTGTATTATGATTTATCGTGTTTTAAGCGATCTCACCGCCAAGAACCGGACGAGATGTGTAGATAGATAGATATTATGCAGATTGCAGTGCGAATATAGGCTTGAAATGGTCGAAATGTGTAGGAGTGTGAGTTTTATATGCTTATTAGTGGTTGATAACAATGGTAAATAATATTTGATCTATCGTTATTGTTTCGTTAGAGGACGCTACTTATTATATTTTATAAACTTACGTTGTTTTCACCAAAGTGTGATTTCCTCTGTTTGGTAATTACGTTGCTAAGGGGTCCCCGGAACGATCAATCGTAATTGTCAATTTTTACGTGTTTGGGCCCTCGCCCACGGCGACTTTTTGTAGCGATGCTGTCGCGCGTCCGCATCGATACAGTCGCGAAGCGGTCGCTAGCTGTGTGCCCTCGCCCACGGGCCCAGATTCAGTCGCGATGCAAACGCGATTCAGTAACGGCACCAAAATACCTGCGATCGCTACAGTTGCAAGATGGACTCCGTTGAGGCAACATTCGTCACGTTGGCTTCGGCTGCTTTTACATAAGCAGCCGAAGCGCAGGCAACGAAAGCTCGGTTCTCCACTCACGCGCCACCCTCCCTCTGTTCTCTCCCCGATGTCGTCCGACACGGTCGCGCGTTTGCATCGATACAGTCGCGATACTGTAGCGCGTTGGCATCGCTTCTGTAGCGCGTTGCAAATGCGACTAACGCGCGTTAGTAGCGATGCAGTCGCGCATTTCGTAAACGCGCGACAGCGTCGCTACAAAAAGTCGCCGTGGGCGAGGGCCCTTTGATACACATTGATGCTCAAATTGATCATCTACCAAATGCAATTGATGCGATTGACAACATAGGTAATATTGTCAATCGCTTCAATTGCATACACTAGAAAAGAAATTGATTGCACTACAATAGAAATTGATGGCAATTGATCGTTTCGGGGACCCCTAAGAATGTTAGCTTTATTAGTTCGTTATGGTCTGTTACAGTGATCTGTGGAAGTTTAATGAACATTAATTTAAGAAATAGATATAGGTATATTGAACTACCAGTTAGTTTCGTTACCTATCACAACGATAAAATTACAATGTATTCAGCTACAATATTTAAAATTCCGACGATAGAACTTCTTTATCTATTTCGGGTTCTTAGTTTAAAGAATAACGGTCTCAGAAGAATAACTCAGAAGAATAACGGTCTCATGTGACATGGTTTGACCGACAAATGCTACCAAAAAATTAAAAAATTACCAAAATTCTTAATACCAAACTTTATTGTTCCAGGTCTAATATGGTTCATAGTGCCAGTCTCTATGATCATCTGCAATGACGTCATGGCGTACGTGTTCGGATTCTTCTTTGGCAAGACCCCTCTGATCAAGCTGAGTCCTAAGAAGACCTGGGAAGGGTTCATTGGTGGAGGAATATCTACTGTTGCTTTTGGATTGCTGGTAAGTGACAAATGACTGTTGAAAATTATTCTGTTGTGGTTTACACGAATGTCAGTCTTAAAATGATGAATGTAAGGTTGATTTTAGAATGACACAATGTTTTGATATTGGTTGAAAAGAGTGTTACGTTATAAATGTTTAAGAAGAGTATTTCTCTCAACTAATTAATCAAGAAATAAGAACTAGTTTCACAAATTTTTTTTGGCCGCACAAACGACTCTACCCTAATTACCTATGTTGGCCCGCTATTAAAACCTATTGGCGCAGCGGTGAGGCACACAAGTGTTGTTGTTAAAACATTTCACTTTTTTTGGAACGAACTTCTTTACGCGGGTTGCGGTGGGACTGACCAGGTAGAAAGGGTGCTAAAGCCGATAGTGAAATCAAAATAAAAATTCAAGATGGCGGCTGCGAATATTTTCAAATTTTTCATCATGCGTGTCATTTTCATAGTTTTCGAGGGTGCTAAAGTAGATTGTGAGGTAGTGTAAATCCAAGATGGCGGGTGTAAAAATTTTGTTTTTGTTTTAAATCATACCTGAAAAGGAACTTTGTTCCTAACGGGACCCCCGACCGCATACTTTTTTTAAATTTGTATTTTGTGTTTCACGAACTATTAAAAAAAAATAAAAATAAATATCCTTGGACATTTCACACAACGCCATCTAGTCCCAAGCTAAGCAACCTAATGCTTGTGTTATGGTAACGAGATGGCTGATAAACTACTTATATACATTTTTTTTTTTGTAAATACTTACATATTATAGATAGAAAAACACCCAGACTCGAAACAAATACTTGTAGGTCGTACAAATATTTGTTCCGTGCGGGAATCGAACCCGCGACATGCTGCGCAGCAGTCAATCGCTCAACCACTGCACCAACCGTGTCGTCCGTCGGCCGTGTCGTTTCTATTGCCAAAGAAATGTTATTATTTAATTCTTCCTGTCTAAAACCCATGATTTTCTCCCACAGATGTCATACATGATGTGTCAATACCCCTACTTGGTATGCCCCATCGAATACTCTGACTCCCTGGGCCGCATGACCATGGACTGTGAACCGTCGCTGCTGTTCCGACTCCAGGAGTACACGCCCCCACAGTTTGTGCAGCCTGTTATGAAAGTTGTAAGTACTTTTTCAAATAATAATTAGAGTTGGCACGGTTTCTTCGCACGGTTTTTACGACTTGACAAAAAACCGAGATTTTTTCATTATAATGTAAGTTTAGCATTAATGATAAGAGGTCGTACACGAAATTTTGCAGATTTCGCTGATTTACGTGATTTTACAGACGCGATTTTACAGTTATTCTAATGTATGAGCTACTTTTTTTATTTTTATTATTTACTTTTGATTAATCGACCTAAACTGTTTTGTGAATTTTTGCTGTAAGAGGTTTAGAATATCACATATTTACGAATCGTTTTGACGTCTAAAGGGTATGGAAAAATTATTATTCTTGTGAAAGTTGTATATACAATGCCCGAATCACCTTTTACGACTTTCATATAAAATTTTGTGAGTAAAAAAAATTTAACTTAGTCAAATTTTTGAGAAAATTGGCAAAAGCTTTTGATTTCGGCTACTTAGAACTCTCGATCATAAAATGAAAAGAACAGAAATAAACTTCAATTCAAAATCAATCCATTTCCTGAAAAAAAAAAAATAAACATTTGCCATTAATGAATCTTTTAAAACAATCTAATTCTCGCACAACAAACTCGACGCAAAATAAAAATGTAGCTCATTCATTAGATTATAATCGAAATGATATTTTATGTTGTGCGTTAAAACTTATAGAAATACAGTATCATGCAAATTAGCGAAATCGGTAAAATTTCGTATACGGCCCCTTAAGGGTGGGTGGCAGGGGACATCGATCGCAAACTGTCACCATGAATTCAGCACATGATTCGACCTTAGCGTAGGAATTTTTCGTCGGTTATCAAAAAATAATCAGCTGTTTCATAGAAAACTGCAATACCTTTGCGGTCAAAATGTATGGAACAGCATTTTTTTTTTATAACAGACTAAAAATTTTTACTTCAGAATCATGTACTGAATCCATGGTGACAGGTTGCGCCTCGATGTTCCTGCCACCCTGTAATACAGGGGGGGTATTTATATTTCAGTATAAATTAAGTAGTTTAGTGTTTGTACTCTTTGAAACTTCGCTCTTTTTTCTTTAATTACACTTGAGAAAAAGCGGAAACTTAATATTTTACAGTAAGTATTCAAGAGCTCTATTACGAGTGGCGTTTGAATCTGATTTTGTTTCAAAAGTTACTAATAATATGAATAGAAACTGCTAAAAGCCTTCCAATATTCACGACAATGTTCTGTGATTCATTTTGACATAGTCAGCACACACAGCAGATTAGTGATCGCCTGGCTCTTATCATGACCGCCATAGAAGTGGGTTTTGTCGACGGAAGAATAGACAAAATGGCAGATTGTAGAAATATTTCTACGCTTTCTACGCCATGTGTAATATTGTCTATTATTCCGTCGAAAAAACGTCGTCATGCTACGCGTGCTGATCGTAGTTGTAACTAAAATAAAGATGCATGCTGATTTGCTAATGATAAGTCCCTTTTGAAGATACCCGGCCGCGGTTTGAAGGGCATGTCCCATTTTCTTTCGGGTGCCGACTGAAAATTGTCTTATCATTGTATGTCTTATATCATACAACATTAAAGTTCATTTTTCTATATTTCCAGTTGGGCTTGGAGACAATGAACATCTACCCTTTCATGATTCACTCGCTGTGTCTGAGCACATTCAGCTCTGTCATCGGACCATTCGGAGGATTCTTCGCTTCAGGATTTAAACGCGCGTTTAAGATCAAGGTAAAATACTTCTTTTGTTTATAAAAGTAACCCTACGTTCGCACGGACGTAAACATATCGCGGCGGGATTTTATCGCGCACTGGATTTTCAACTCTTGGTGTTGAGTCGAGCATTGAGAATCAGAATGCATTCTAGCGCGACGAAAAAACACACTGTTGGATTTCCAACTCTCGGCGCTAGCTAGCAGAGCGTTGAAAATACAGTGCGCGAAAAAAAATCGCGGCGATATTTTTACGTCCGTGCGAACGTCGGCGTAGGGCCTATTTCACGATTTCTGAATAGCCACTACTCACTAAAAATGGAACAGAATTTGTATGAAATTATCTGTTCTGTTCCATTTTTTAATTTATCCCGTAAGTAATGGCTATTCGGACATCGTGAAATAAGCTCTTATAATATTTGCTACGAACTAATACTAAATGAATATTCCCTTGATCCATAAAGTGTGCGCGCAAGTGCTAGTCACCGCCTGAGGTACGTGAGCGGTCAGACGGGGGAGGTAAACAATGGATAATCTAACTCAGTCTGCCAATCTTGTCAATCGCGTCCTGCCCCGTCTCACCGCTGACATACCTCAGGCGGTGACTAGCAGTTACGAGAGACCATGACCAAAATCATGTCGCATCGTTGTAAAACATAAAACGATAAGACGATTGAAGATTGAAGATTTTGTCTTACGTAAAACGATAAGACAAACATTTTGGTGATGGGCTCACGTACCATTTTGGTGATCACTCACACAAATGCAAAACTCAGCTTACGCCTCGCGGACTGTACCTAGCTGTTTAAATGAACTTTGAAAAACCGATGCTCAATCTCTTCTCATTAATTCCAGGACTTCGGCGACGTGATCCCCGGCCACGGCGGCATCATGGACCGCTTCGACTGCCAGTTCCTCATGGCCACCTTCGTCAACGTGTACATCACCAGCTTCATACGCACCGCCACGCCGCAGAAACTATTGCAACAGGTAGTTGACTTATTTGTTCTGATTTTGGGGTTAAGGGACAAGGGGTCGTTTTAGGCTGGTATTTCTCAGTAGCCTGGAGTCCGGATTTGTGCCCGGTTGACAATAGGCTCGCCCCCTATTACATGGGGCTTGAACATAACTGGCGAAATGTGGGTGTGCTAGGTACAGACGTAAGCACATCAAGCTACTACAATATGTCAAATTTCTATAATAGATATTCATCTTTATCGCTAAAGCATTAGGTTCAAGGTTGATTGGGAAAATTTGACAGTTTCGGGTGGCTTGACCTACTGATGTCTGTACAATATCGGACATTAATAGGGTATAGATAGTGCAATCCACGAAGACGCGCCCCGCTACTCCTCCTAACCGTTTATAGTATATGTGTGCAGCGGTTAGGAGGAGTAGTGGGGCGCGTCTTCGTTGATTGCACTGTCAATACGGGCTGGTATCGGCAACTCCACGTCAATGCGCGTATTTTGCGTATGGGTAGGAAAATCGATTATTCGATCCACCCCAGCTCCTCAAAGAAATTCAGCAGCGCCTTGATATTACTGACAACCTCACGGAGGGTACCTGGGTTACCGAAGTACATTGCCCTGTATGCGGCGACCACCGAGCAGTTTAGATGTACAATGAGCTGCTGTTTCGTCGTCTTCCACGCAGGCCCTGCACAGCGGACTGTCCGTGACTCCTATGACAAAGAGGTGTTTATTAAATGACCCATGGCTAGTTGTAGCAGCTGTAACTGTACGGAGAACCTGTTTGGTGAGGCGGCCATCAATTGTAGGGAGAGCTTTCTTAGCCTGCCTGCACTCACCTTGGTCCGACCATAGTTTGCGAACATCGGACTTTTGTGGTGAATCACTTTTCGACCTTGTTACTAAGGTGTTAAGGTTGAAAAGTGGTTCACAGCCAGTGTCCGCGATGGTATGCTTCTGCCCAACCCTTCTGGGAAATAAGGCGTGATTTTATTTACGCGACAAGTTTTTATCGTGCACTGGATTTACGAGTCTGTGTTGAGCCGAGCCTTGAGAATCATACGACCGCATTCCAGCTCGTGAAAAAAACACTGATGGATTTTGAACTCTCGCCGCTAAGCAATGCGTTGAAAATCCAGTGACAGATATCGCCGCAAAGTTTACCGCTGGGCAACAGTGAACGGCGCCTTCGAGGTCGGCCCAGGAAGAGGTGGCGAGATCACGTAGACGCGTACCGCAAAAGTTGGATCGAGGTGGCCCTGGAAAAGGATGCTTAAAAGGATTTGGGGGAGGCATTTGCTCAGCAAAGGGACAGTGTAGCTATAGAGGCATGAGGAACAGGGTGTAAAGTTCACTCATCCTCCATAGAAAAGGGAGGATCCTCCGACCAAACGGGTGTTGTGTCTGGTGGGCTACTGCCCGACGGTGGATGTCGGGACGTTGTATATATGCTAGCCGCGCGGTAAACTCTAATTGCGCGATGCAGGTTGCGTGACGTCATGTCATTGTGATGCGTAGTTCGTATGTGGCAATGTAGATGCCGCCACATAGCCTAATATAAAAACTATACTATACTATACTGCGTGCTAAATCGCTGTAAACGATACAGTTATGTCTGATTACTTATTAACACTTGTCTATTCTTTACAGGTATACAACTTGAAACCCGAACAGCAGTTGCAAATGTTCTACGCTCTCAAGGAATCGTTGGAACACCGGAATATACTAAACCTGGTGCCTTAGACGCGCCGCGCTAGTTCAATTCAGGTAATTTTAGATGGTCACAGCAGGCAGACAGGGAACTTTACACTGGACGGAGGAAACGCTGCGTTTTATTTTGACCTTTAGGACATGTGAAAAATATACGGGTACGATTTTAACATTCTCTTAGGAAAACAGTAGGAGAATTTTCGAAAAAAAATTGTTAAATAAGTTTTGCTGAAGCCTGATGCAGTTTTTGATCAATAAACGTATTTTTTTTTTGTCATCTAAGCTGTTGTGATTTGATCAATGCAATAGTTAATATTATTGAATTGTCATTCGATTTGACTGCAGAGTAAATAGGCTTTTAAACCAATTTTATTAAGGAAATTATTGTACAATACGATAATGTTCAAAAGCTTCCATCGTTTATTTTCGGAAAAACCGAACTTTGCCGAATTAAATGTGGCTAGTCCAATAAGGGAATAACGGAATTAATGTATCAATCTGTAATATTGGTCGATAATCACATTTTATGCGCTATATTTCGGTTTTTCCAAAAATAAACAATGGCAGCTTTGAACGCTGTCGTACTAAACGTATTCTTATAAAAAAAAAGTAACAAAAATGAATATGTAGTAAACGCAGCGTTAATTCCGTGAAGTGTATAAGTTCTCTAAGGTTGAACATATCCCGCGTACCTTGCAAGGAATACATCTGTTCTAGTCTAATATTGTAATTATCATTTACTTTGATATACAGACCTGATTCATTATACTCTAACAGTCAGTTAACAAAGTATAAACCCGCATAACAACAAATGAAACCAAATAACACAATGATGGACTTGAAATACCAACTCCATACAACGTCCAATCGATAAACATTATTCTAAAACTTGCACTACACTAATCGCGAAGTTGCTTCGACGAAGTACTCGAAATTGACCGAAGTCCGAAGTACGTGACTATTCGGAAGTCGCCCGAGGCGAGCCGACGTTGCACGAAGTGCCCTTCTACACTCTCGTATTCGCTTAGCTTAGATCAACTTCGCGAGTAGTGCAGGCTTTAAGACAAGAGCATTCCTTTTATCGATTTTGATACCAAATTAGTCGATACTACTTTGCGTAGTGATTTTTGTACGCCTCCCGGTGTTTGTTAAAATGTCAATTTAATCGAGTACCTTTTATAATGTGATATATTTTACTCCCATATTAGAGTAAATTCAATACGTTATTCTCAACTACCAAAGAAAATAATATCAAAGTGAATGATAAACTCAATCCATATTAAAGAAATAAATTAGTAATTTATTAATCTCCCATACTACATAGCATTATCCTTCGGGAGATATAATAATACTATAATTATATTGAATTTAAATACTTATAATGTTAACATAGTCTACAATAGTAGTAAAAATTTATTGTACCACTCTACACGAAGAAAATTACCGATTTTTTTGTGTAGAGGTGTTAAATGACAATTAATGTAAAGAAAACTAAATTATTCGTTCTTATTTGTCATTTAATAATAATATAACGTGTGTATTTAAAAACCCAACAAGCTTGAAAGAGAGATTGGGAAAGTATAAATAATTTAAAAAAAGTACAGACAAGAAAGATTGCTAGTGTTTATTGTATTATTGTTATAGGTAATTCCGTTTGATGATAATTTCTACCGAACGCAGCAGCATTTTTATAATATAGCGACAGCGAAAGACCGCGTCCGATAAAATAGCGTTTATTGATTATGTTGCCAATATAAAATGCCGCTGCGTTTGGTAGAAATTATCATCAATCGGAATATACCCACTACCGTAATTGCCCCAATAAACCTTATTCGTACACACGGCTACACATCAAGCTATACGTTTCCAGTTTACACTGACCTCTCATTGTAAGGAAATCCTATACAATGCGAGATCAGCTTATACTGGAAATGTATAGCTTGATATGTAACCGTGCGTACAGAGTAAAATTAAACTAGCTAGCGAAACTCCGCAGATGTGATGGGTATCGATATCTAAACATCACTAAATAAAAATATTTGATGATTTATTTGTCAGCGACCGCTGGTAGTGTTGCTACTTGAAGAATGAGTTGCGAAATTCTTTTTTTTTATCGTGTTTAGATAACGTCTGTGAAGTTTACACAAAAAAAACACATTCTAAATAAACTGATATATTGACTTGTGACCCCATAAAAATCATCAAATATTTTCTAACTCGTCAAATTATATATTTTCTATTAGCTCGTGGCTAAGTAATTACAGCCACACGGATCGATCCATCAGGTTAAGCTACGCTTGCCGGGGTTGGTCAGTGGATTGTTGACCATCTTTACATACCGAGACTCCTCCGTGCCTCGGAAAGCACGTTAAGCCGTTGGTCCCGGCTGTGATTCGTGGATCTTTGACAGTCGTTACGGGTCGTCAGAAGCCCGAAAGTCTGACAACCAGTCTTACCAATGGGTATCGTATTACCCACTTACTGGGTTGTGGAGGTCAGACAGGCAGTCGCTCCATGTAAAATACTGGTATTTAGCTGCATCCAGTTAGACTGGAAGCCGACCTCAACATAGTTGGGAAAAGGCAGATTGAGATATCGATACCCGTCACGTCTGCGGAGTAACGCTACCTAATTCAATTTGACCCTGTATTATGGTTAAAAAATATAGAAAAATTAATCCCGTTCCATTGTCCCATTCAAACTTGTTTGTGTAAAATACACACAATAAAAATAAATTAAATGTGGTTTGTTGCGAATCGAACTCATTTTATCACCTTTTCGGAACATTGATATTTTTTCTAAATTCTAGTTTACCTACTGTCAGTTTTGAGGTGTGATTTGTTCTTTTAATGGTTTCATTCACTTTTTTTGCATTTTCGCTGTAAAATAATAAACTGTGGCTACTTACCAGCGCCTTTTAATTCCCTTAGTTACGATCAGTAATATTTGAATTAAAAGGCGCTGGTAAGTAGCCACAGTTTATTATTTTACAGCGAAAATGCAAAAAAAGTGAATGAAACCATTAAAAGAACAAATCACACCTCAAAACTGACAGTAAACTAGAATTTAGAAAAAATATCAATGTTCCGAAAAGGTGATAAAATGAGTTCGATTCGCAACATGGTTTTTGTGCTAATAATAAGGGCATAGTTATCTTCGTATTCATAAAAACAGAAAATCTTTAAAAAAATATGTCCTATTTGTTATAAAACCACGAATTCGAATTGATATAAAAAATCTGTCTGGATAGACATTACTTTAATTAAGTATTTATAATATAAATCTTCCTCGAATTTTTATGTGTAGTTAAATGAATGCCTCATACAATTTGTATTGAATCTATTATTTTGTTTATAATTTATTTTTAGTTGTCTTAGTTTTTGAATGTATTGAATTAGTTGGATTGCTTTAGGTTGGCCTGAGAGGTCCGGTTCGTATTGCGCTTAGATTACAATAGAGCTCATTTTATTTTGTAAATGTAATATGTTTACCACTGAACTAAGTATTCCTTTAGAACGAATCAACTCAAGGTTCAAGAGAAAAAAAACGTAAAAAATCTGTACAATTCGAGGTCCTTAGTAAATGCAAATGGTTCCCTAGTTGCTTAGTTCAGTTGTGTATATTTTATAAAAAGTTATTTTTTTGGATTAGACAGGGAATAATGCATTTGTATTTATGCTTTAGACTGAATAACGAACGACTGTTACATGTGCTAAAGACTTTTTGAGAGTTTACTTTTTGGTACCTAAACGAATTGTCAGAATAATCAATAATTATTACTTAGGCCACTCTTTTACAACCTTACTATACAAATATAATCGGTTGAAATACCTACTCTTGGTTTTTTAATTGATTAGTAACAGGTTTTTGGCCTTATTCATTAATTTTGCAAAAATACGTCTTTTTGACATTGTGTGCAAATTGAAATAAGTTCAAATTTCTTAATTATGAAGAAATTATAAGTAATGTGGTACATATTTTACCAGCGAAGATAAGATAAAGGAATTAGAAGATAAAAGGAGTGGGAAGAATGATGAGAAAAGTCTGCAATGTCACTTAACATGCAATTTAATAACTCTGCAAAATTGCTTACAGTCTGCATGCACACTTTTCAAAATCCATTGGCTATCTAAAAAAAATAGCAATATATCAAGTAAGAAAAATATTATTCTATAATAAAAGTTAAAAAATAAAGGATTATTTAACACAATTATTGTAATAAAAAATATCAGCGTTACGATGAAACTTGTTAAGTTTGGTGATGTTTTTATTGTGATTTTAAGTTACGTTGGTATTCTCATGTTGATTTATCGCTTTACGTGTTAATTTGATGCTCGTTCGCTAGCTTTTAGTGTTGTTTAGCATTTTGTTAGGTTAGTTTTTAGGCTTTTTTCTTTTTGACATCGGTGGTATAGTTATATTTTTAACCGACTTCTTGAGAGTATTTCTGCAGAGTCTCTGCAGTGTCACTTATTCACTAAATTAAGATGTCGACGGAATTGTAGAAGGATTATTCAGTAACGTAGAATTCGATGAGTTTTTGGGTAAATCTTCGAGCGTTTCAACCGCCGTCATTACCCTCCCCCAAAAGTTCATGAAAAAGAATATATTTAATTAAATATTTCAGGAATTTTCAGATTCTGGTACTTTAGCAGATTCTGGGAATTGCTGAAATATTTCATTAAATATAATTATCTTTCATCAACTTTTGGGGGAGGATAATGACGGCGGTTGAAACGCTCGAAGATTTACCCTTTTACTATGTTAGTTGATAAAAATAATAGTTCGAGTATATCTTTATGTAGGGTATCGCGATCGTAAAATGTGTCTCATAAAATTACTTACCTATTGTTTGTTCTCAAACGGTGACGGTATTTTAGTATTGAATCTAGAAATTGTTCGATCATGAAGTTCTACAGTAAAGAAATAAAAACATCAAAATTTTTAGTCAGTATCATGTAATTTCTAGACTTATCCCAATTATATCCTAAGTAAATATTACGGTAACACCGCCCCAAATACATAGTTATAATATATTATACTGGGAACATAGAAAACAATGCTACAGCTAAACAAATATTGCCATTAAAATGCTCTGTTGTTCCCAAAAGTACGTAATCTGACGAGTACCTACCAAAACGCTTGAATAAGTAAGGACCAATCAATGGATTAAAATATGTTGTTATAAAAACAAGCTATTAAGTTTATTTGCCATAGGACAAACTGCACTGTTCGTTTTATGATAGTCTATGTATTTAGATGTAAAATTATTTGCCGTTATATTAATTCCCGGAGTATTTAATTATATGTTGTGTGCGTGTGTGAGTGAAATCTTTGTTGCAGATTAAAACAATTCAAGAAATTAATTATAGGTCAAAATTTATAAATAATTTCTTCGAACACTCATTGCATCAGATAGTAGAAATGCAGACTTATTTAAACTCTGCAGAATTACTATGAAATCAATGCAACTTTGCTTTAATTTAAATAAGCTTCCAGCTTTCCCTCATACATTTTACAATACTCATAATTAGGTAAATTCTAAATCTAATAAGTATTAGCAAATTTCCGTACATTTGACTCACACAACACAGTAACACGTTACTATATTGTAATAGTATTAAAAGTATTGATGTTAATCGTTAAGATAGCTGTGTATATGCATCGTGCTAAATGTCTAGCGTATGTGATAATTATGTTTAATGAGCTAATGATACAATTACTTATCCGTACATGATTTTAATTGTTTTAATTTCCATAACAAAGAATGAAGCATCTTTGTACAAAGATGCTTCATTCTTTGTTATGGAAATTTACCTTCTGATGTTTTCGTGATACCGACAGCTTAGCAGAATTAAAGATATTTTTTTTACCCAAGACGAAAAAAGAGGGATTTAAAGCCGTCTACGTATGTCTGTCTGTGGCTTAATAGCTCACAAACGGATGGACAATTTAAATGCAATTTTTTTCTCTTTCAAATACTCGTATTTTTGTAACTATGGACGACTCGTTATATTGTTAGCTCTGCCACACCTACCAAATGATGTCTTACCAGCACTTCTCCGTTAGAAATGTAAAATTTGTCACAAAAATAAAGATCTTGAATCCATAAATTGTAAATTAATATTTTACGTGTTGTAAACACCCCTTGTTATTGATGGAAACTATTGATCATCGAACTGAATGAAGGTTTATGTAAAAGTGGAATAATTGAACTTTATTTAATTCCATTGCGAACTTAAAATAACACTTCCATTTCTTCCTGTCAGTTCTATATCTAATATAATATTAGATATAACTAATATTATTAGTAAATGAAGTTAAAGTAGGGGGTGTTTTTAACACGACACAATATGCGTACCTAACAGATAATTATATCGTCTGTATTGTAGATCTAGAAGTGTTTTATGATATAAATTATTTATTGGATATGTGAAGGTAAAATAAATGGAATCCTAAAGGTGTCAGCTTGGTTTTTATTTCCTACTTTCATCCCAACGAATATACAATACTTACACATAAATCATACACACACAATCCAGACTTGAAAACGTCAACAAACAAAGATGATGTTATAAGTACTTAACAAGTACTAGTAGTACTGGTACTACCATGGTGGTGGTGGTGGTGGTGGGTGGTAGTTTTGTTGTTGTAGGAGTTAGTTTGTTTGTAATTATATATTATACTAGCTTTTGCCCGCGGCTTCGCCCGCGTGGATGTCGGAAAATATCCCATGGGAACGTTCATGTGGAAAACATAGGGCATATCCCTAACTTAAGAAATGCTGGGTTTCCCATACAAACTCAAAAACGCTGAACCGCATATTTCTTTATTTCCTATCAAAAGCATACATTTTAATTTTCACATCCCTAACTTAAGAAATACTCAGTTTCCCATACAAACTTTAATCCCCTATATCACCCCCTGTAGGATTATTTTTGAAAAAAAAGTAGCCTATGTCCGTCCCCAAGATACCATCTATAGCCTTGCCAAATTTTATCGAAATCCGTTCAGTGGTTTAGGCGTGAAAAGGTAACAGACAGACAGAGTTACTTTCGAATTTATAATATTAGTATGGAAGTATGGATAATGGGTTAAATTTTTAAGGTATAGTCCAAGAGCTAGATCGAAAAATTACGACTAATTAGCCACAAAATTAGGGAGAAAACATATCTTCGCTAGATGTAGCTTTTGAGATTCAAATTAGGCCAAGCTGGGGAGATGCTCCCCAGATCGGCCACCTATAAACCCTTAAACTTTTTTTGACTTTGACTAATTAGCGACAAATTTTTTGTGTTATCAAAAGGTGCCACTTTCAAACGTCCTCTTATGTAGGTACTCATTTCATATTCCTAACCATTCGTGTACCCCATACACCGCTCTTAGCATTATCATCTCAGTTGCATGCAATTACCTTTCATTCATACCTTTTATGCCCCAACATTCTGATTCATACAGGACAGCAGGTCTAACCATTGTTTTTTATATCTTCCCCTTAAGATTAAGGGGCATGCGGGAGTCGCAGATTGTTCCCGTGACCTGCCGCCATTTCATCCATCCAGTGGTTAATTCTGTGCTGACCGTCCGATCTACTTCGCTGACGCTTTGCAGACGAACTGAGATACCGAAAGTCGAAGCAGCCTGGGAGAAAGGCGGCATTATGCGCTATGGGAAATCGCAAAACATATATTCAGTTTTGGTTCTACTGATTTTCAAGCCAACATTCTCCAGCTTCTGTTGCCATTTCTCCAATCTGCTCTGGACTGGATCTCAGGTTCATCTTCACCGACAAGAACAATGTCATCGCCAAACAGCATGCACCAGGGTGCCTCTTCCTGTAGATTCGACGTCAGATCATCCATAATCAACAGGAAGAGGGAAGGACTTAAAGCAGACCCTTGGTGCAAGCCAACAGTGTACTGAACTCGTCGGTATTATTCGGGTTTTTCCACAAATTGACAATCCTCATCAATGGGGATTTGAGAACTTTTTGTCCTCAAATCTCCTCAAATTGACGTCTAGGTCATAATAGGGATTTGTGGAATAACCCGTTCGTCGACACGACACTCATGTTACAGACTTGTAATTTTTTATCGTGTATGATGGAGGCAACTTAAACCCGTAAATCACAGAAATTCATGGTAAAACACCAAGAATCACAGACGTGACGGTAATATAAAAAAATCTATAGAAAACCATGAAAACAAATAACCACAGCTAATCGCCAACAAAGGTCAATTTGAGTTGACATTCGTTTCAATTCATTGCCGGCTTCCTTCTTTTCCTGAAGGCCTGGCTTTATTGTCAGTGCGGCCACATCCTGTGCGACGTGCGTGACAATGGATTACTTATAGCGTGGAATACCTACTGTTGCAGGCATATCATTATAGGCCAGAAACTGACTAAATGGAAACTTTATCTCTGGATAAAATGTAGGGCAGTAAGTAAGAATTCAACAATAGCATCAGCTATAAGTGAACATATTTCTCAAATATGAAATAGAAAATCTTTAAGGCTCCTAGAAACAGGCGCGAGTCGCGCCTGTTTGAAGGAGTCTTTAGTCTGGTTAAGCGATACTTGGATCTCCTCATTTTATTGATGATCCATCGCCAGATAAAATAATGCCGTTATTTTCACAAGCCAAAAAGGGGAACACTAATTTATATAATCTAACTCGTCCTTACAGGCTAGCCTAGTCTGACAAGTAGGTACCTACCTATGCCATTTTTAACCGACTTCAAAAAGGAGCAGGTTCTCAATTCGTCGGTACCTTTTTTTTATTTTTTTTTATGTATGTTCCCCGATTACTCGAAAATGGCTGGACCGATTTGGATTTTTCTTTTTTTGTTCGAAAGGGTACACTTTCCAAGTGGTCCCATGATCATTAAGTCAGGATCTGATGATGGGATCCCATGGAAATCGAGGGAAACCCTCAAATTTTATGGGCACACTTATATCGATTTCGGTATTTTTTATAGTAACTCGTGCATTTGCTCTCGGAAAGTACCATTTGGTGAACTGGAACTGATGATGAAGACCACCGATGGCCATCGGAAATACTCAATTATTTCTAAGTATATCACAGGTTGCGATTCGATTACTTTAATATGGTTTATGCTCGTCAAAATGCATAATGGTGATGCTGATGTGTAATGGTAATGGTGGTGGTGGTGGTGGTGGTGGTGGTGAACTTTAATTTCGGAAGTCGGGGGCAAAAACCTAAAATAAGATCCAAAGACACTGACTTCCGAAATTAAAGTTATTTTTCACTTTGTAGTGTTTTTTTGGAAGTCGGTTTTGTTTTTTGTAAAAAAGTTTTTTCACTAATGCCTGGTTTCTGAAGACTTCTTAAACGGAGTTTAAAGTTAAAACTCCGTTTAAGAATTCTGTCTAAGTTTAAACTTTAAACTCTCAATACTTTACTATTGATGAGACAAAATTATGCGAATTTAAGCGATTTCCTTCTATATGCTCGGTTTTTGAGGTCCTCAAACCGTCGATAGTTCACTCACCACACTCACTCACTCGATTCACTCGACTTTTAAGCTAGTGTTCAGAAATACGATATCGACAATCACTATCGAATGGATAAACTTCGTTTGAAAACCTCAGAAATTATAAGCTTGGCCACACTGGCAGCGCGACTGCCTATCTGACCTCCACAACCCAGTTAGTGGGTATACGACATCGCTTGGTAAGACTGGTTGTCGGACTTTCGGGCTTCTGACGACCTGTAACGATCATCAAAGATCCACGAATGACAGATGGGACCAACGGCTTATGGTGCTTTTCACGGAGGGGTATGTAAAGATGGTCCCCATGGAACCCATCCACGGACCAACCGCGGCAAGTATAGCCTAACGTGATCGATCGACTCGTGCGGCTGTTATTACTTAGCCACAAGCTTCTCAATTTTAGTTAATGAACTAAGTTAGCAATAATCCACTCATAGCTAGTTGCGGTGATAATCACGACTAATGTCGAGTATAATCTCCTTGTTCGGCAGCAATTGAAGATACCTATTACAGACTCATTTAAAAGGCAAACATGCATAATATATCTATTTGTCTCTATTACCTAATAAAACCTAAACAACTAGCCCACCTGTGTAAACACATAATCATACGGAAGTGTGTTCCGATCGTCTAGTTTTTGCATGCAGAGGAGAGGAGAGTAGGGAGCGTGTGCGCAGTTCCCACGCGCCGCTTGCGCAATACTATCTCGTTCTGTATTGTGCGTGGTGTGTGTGTGTCCAAAATTTCGTACGGTAAGGCGCGGGACACACAGAAAAGACGTAGGACGCAGACGGGGCGCGGACAGCGATGATTCTATACAGCTAGGGGCGTGACTATTGCCCCTTATACGGACTGAAATCTGGACTCTGAGCTGCTACTGAGAAATGACTAATGGAAAAGCAGCGAAAGTGGGAAAACCAAGTATAATTTTGACCTGAGGATCGGAACCTCCTCCCCACGCTCAGAAGTTGCGCTAGTGAGGACTAGAGCAACTAGTAGACCAGTAAGAGCCCCTCTGTAACCCTCTGTAGCCCTCTGGGACCCCATGCCGGGGCAGCCAAGTCGCACTACACTAAGGCCGAAATATTTTGGAGAGTCCGAACTTCGTGCAGCAGGCTTCTATGCGCAGGACATTTTTTACGAACCTAATGATGTCACAAGGTGAGTGTGAGTGAGAGAACATGCGCGAAAGTTCCTAGTGCCTATGCTCAGGGGGTCTACTTCCTAAGCACGAAGACAGTAGTTTAGGCCTTCGTTACGGATGTTTCCTACTCCGCATCACCTAAGGATGGATGACTGGTTCGAGGCCCGAACGAAGTATGAATGACAACACGATTTGACACTTGTCCCTACTCCCGATGTGTTTTTGCCCATCTGAAAAATTTAACTTTTACACTTGTTTTGATGGATCTTTATGTCAGACGGACGTACTGACGGACGGACAGACTAAGCGAGTAGACCACCTGACTCGGCAACATATTTCGGCCGTAGTGTACCTACCTACAATGCGTGCTACGAAAGATGAGACTTGACACACCGCGTAGTTTGACTTGCGCAGTAGATTATAATTCTTTGATTCTGATTATTCTGATTTATAGGCAATTTATAGGTCTCTTTAGCGGTATGAGGTCTGAGACGGAAGGGACCGGGCGTCATTGGGGCGATGGAAATAGCACAGGAGGCGCGATACTGCGCTCGTCAAGTCTCATCTTTCGTGGCACTCATTGTATTTGTATGTAGACGTACGAATGTATCTATAGTAGGTAACAAAGTAGATGCAACCATGGAAACACTCCTTAACGGGAGTATTATAAAGATGACATTTATAATTCTAACCGCATCGAACCGTCTGCGATCCGAATAAAAGCGACATCATTAAATACCATGTAGTACAGTAAAGTTTTATTAGCAGATAAAAGAAATCCGTGGTGAGATCCGACGTTAAATAGAACAGAGATAACGTCGTGAATACTGATTGTGATTTGTTGGATAAATCCTGTGAGTCATGCGCTTTCACCGTCTCACGCAACTTACGCGCTAATCCGTGCGAAAGAGAATACATAGATACGATTATTTTGTGATTCAAATGAAGAAGCTTTTGTTTCGTCATTCTTTAAATGGTCATAATACCTCTAAGAAAAGTGGGAAAGAAAAAGGTAAGCGTCAGGACCCATGTACCAATAGAGATAATTGATGTTTAGAAAATTCGTCAAAGTGTTAAATACCTAGCCTATTTCTCGAGAAAGACTATAGGTTATATATAACATCACGCTACGACCAATAAGAGCGGAGCATCAATGAAAAGTGTTGCAAAAACGGGGAAAAATTATTCCTTTTGAGAGCTTCCGTTGCGTGCGCTGCGTAAACGGTTAAAGTTACGCAACACTCATGTTGCGATACAATATTCCATAATATTGTTTCTCTTAAAAAGTACTAAAAAAAGTTCGCAATAGCTTATTATGTCTATCTTGTATGGTTGGCTCACTATAACTTTTTTAATGGATATCAAATCTATAGGTACTAATAGTAAAAATGAAGAGTTTTTTTCTTTGTTTGTGTGTTTCAATGCGATAGTCTATGGAACTAGGAGTCGAATTTGAAAAATTATTTTTGAATTAGATAGCCTAGTTCTTGAGAAATGCTATAGGCTATTTAACATCACGCTAGGACCATTAGGAGCCGAGAAAAAAGGAAAAAGTCAGAAAGAACACTAAGCGAAAACGTAGTAATACCTCGGGCAGGCGATGCGTGGGTTGGGGGAACAAGAAATTTCACGAGGACGAAATCGCGGGCAGAAGCTAGTCTATTAAAAGATACCTAGATGTGGTTTCTCTAAGCTGACGGCCAACCAGTCCACTCCAATATTAGAATGGTGACAGGAGGGTCATACAGACCTACTAAACACACTGTTATTTAGGCCTGTGGCTATCGTAAAAGGTGATCAGTCCTGTGCATAGTTTTAGGAACATTAAAGCACCTTGTGAAGGGCCAGGAAAGATCTAAGGCTATCCACAGACCAATTAAAAAAGCAAGACATAGGTAGCGCTGCGAGCAATACAGTGAAGCATGTGCAAAACTACACCTCGCTCTGTGCATGCACACATTTACACCAAACTGAAACTAAACTACACCTCTATAAGTGCATACATTTTTAAGAAACCGGCCTCACGTCTCTGTTGACGGCGCTATAATATGTCTTAAAAAAAAATACAAAAAAAATTATTGGCAAAAGAAAAGGTGTTGACAGAGACCAGACAAACAGGTGGTGGTGGTGGTGATGGTGGTGTTTTTCATTTGGTCTGAGGGCTATATTTAAACCTCCTCAGTAGACTTAGGTTCTGTATTCTGGCTTGAAGGTCTTTTCATCATGAGCGAAATATCAACATTTTGGATGTTGCATCCTAATTTTGCACATACATATGTTTTCTATAACAACACGATGATCAATAGGTATTTAATCTATCTATACTGGATGTAATCTTAATCACCGTTATCCTCCTAAGAGGTAAACTCAATAATCATCATTATGAACAACTTTTACTTACTATGAGACCAAACCCGAAATCGCGAAAAAAAATATCAGCTGTTCCCTACATTGATGTTCGCATAGCTCGTCAAATGTACGGAACAGCAGATTTTTTTTTTCGCGATTTTGGGTGTTGTCCCATAATCCATAGTAAGTAAAAGTTGTTCATAATGATGAGTGAGGGGTCATCCTTCATAATACGGCATAAATAAAAAATCAATTGCCGTTCTACGGCAATTGATTTTTTATATATGCCGTAGACTCGAAAATGGCTCGAGTGATTTGTTTTATTTTTGTTTTACCTATTCGCCTCAATACTGGGGTGGTTTAGGAAAAAAGAAAATTAGGAAAATTCCAAAGGAACAGCCGAAAAATAGAAAAAAACTAAATTTTGTCTCACGTGGTACGAATTTCAGCGGGTCATCTAGTATGCAATAATAATTAAATGGTTTTTTCAATACACTTCCTAGAAAACTGGTTAATATCGCACTACTATTAGGTTCACAATTCAATGTATTTCACACGCGTGCGATTTTTCATTTTCCTCCACGTGTGCGGGAACAAAAATTGCCACAGACAACTTATACCTACACTAAGTCCAAATTGGTCTAATGCCTCTATTCACAACTCTCTATTCGGAGGTGAATGTTTTTTTTAATCTCGGCAAAGAGATATGCAATCTATGTATAAGGCGTTAATATTTTTGGAATATTTAAATAATGTTTATAAATAGAATCTCATCAAAAACTATGATTATTACAATAAAAAAAACGTTTATGAACATTTATTTGTGTTCTAAACTCAAAAATATTATTTTTCATATTAAGCTGTTTATCGGCTTTATACCTTTGCTCCTCCTTCAACCTGGCGAAAGCAAAGCTCGGGAAAAAAAGAAAATTTTAATCATAGTTTCCTAATAATTAATGACAAAAATATTTTCCGTTATTTTATTTTAATTCTTCAAAAGTGTATTGAAAAACGTCGTTTGATATACGTGGACATTTTGTTATTGCAGTTCTCGGCTCAAAAACAAACGTTCCCCACTTGTATCAAAATATACTATTCCTCACTCAACGTGGTTTTATGACAATTATCCCTCATAATATGTCTCTTCCATAGCAACGAGGATCATCTCAAGCTGCATGAAGCAGTTATCATGCTGACATAAGCTACAGATCGCAATCTAAGGCACAATGACATCCTATACCTAAGCAGTAGTAAATCTTCACTCAAGCTAGCTTACATTGCAACATTGTTGATACTATTTTCCAACTCAAATACATAAACAGTCCGCTTCCTCTCTAAGGACACTTTCTCCCGCCTCTCCTCAGTCACATAACTAAACTAAATAACTAGCTGTAAATAAATCGTAATAGTACTAAATACTAATATAAATAGTTTAACATCTGTATAAATAAGGTTTTCTTTGTTTTCCGGGAATTTCCTTGTGACAAATGTTATGTAATTGTTGCATTTTCACGTCCTTAAGAATGGTGTGAAATTCTGAATGGTGCATTCTTTGGACATAACTTTTCACTCACTGGTTAGTACAGTCATTTGGTGCTCAAAACTATTGTTTTTACAAAAAAATTGTGATGACATAAATTGAAGGAAATTTTCTCTAGTTTTATTTTATAAATGATTATTTATCATAAAATGATTCGGAAAGGAGATATTGTCAAAAAACCACTAAGTATTAGGCGTCATTTTTCCAATATGGCGGCGCGAGCGGCAAAGATACGAGGTGGCAATGTGAAAATTCGAAGAGAGCACGTCGAACTCAATAAAATTACTAATTTTCAAAACTCCCGGAAAACTTTACGGGTAAGCGCGGTTTCGCACTACGTCCGATCCGAATCCGATCCGAACCAGTGAAAATACGGATCTAGAAATCTCGGACCGAATTCGGATATTGCTTTCGCACTACTCCTATACTATACTAGTGAACTAAATTGGATGACTGCCGCGCCTCCCGGCCACATACCCCGCCGCCCCGCTGCCTCTCTGCTCGGACGCAGCTCCGATTCGGTTCGGACGCAGTGCGCGAGCGTTCATACAAATAATAAGTATTAAGGCTTTTTCGGTCCGTCAATAATCTTCTCCGGAATGGAGATTCACGGATAACGGAAAGAAATCGGATGACGGAAGCCGGATATAGTGCGTAAACTACCATAGAAATAGTTCTAACGACTACTCTGGACCGTATTTTCACGGGTTCGGATCGGATTCTGATCGAACGTAGTGCTAAACCGCTCTAAAATTACTAAATGACTGGACTAGGTGTGGTTTCAGAAGGAGTAAGCAGGTTATGCAGATACACATCATAAAATGTACTGTTGCACCCCTAACTCCACAGGTGATGGGCATAGCATAGTATAATCAGCCTATAATGTTCCCACTGCTGGGACACAGGCCTCCGCTCGGTGAGAGGGAGTGGGCAGTAATCCACCACGCGGTCCTAGTGCGGGTTTGGTAGATGTCACATGTCTTCGAATTTTTGTTTCTAGGTCATGCCGGTTTCCTCGTGATGTTTTCCGTCACCGTCACCGTTTGGTACGTCCAGCACTGGATGTCTTTCGGCTGAAAGGATGATAAAAGCGCCTGTCAGTGTTCGAACCTACGACCTACGACTCGTAAGACGTGGCTGTAACAACTGGGCCACCACTGCACGGATAACCGCTACGGTTGATACACAGAAGAAAAAATCACCTGTGGACTCTTCAGGATTTTTTGGCAAACAAGTAAGACTGTCCGCCTAATGACGAGGTCACTGCAGTCTATAAACTTCTTCAATACTACAGCATCGCATACGCGTTGCCATTATCAGATATGGGTAGTTCTTCGAGGTCCCTCAAAACGCGGTCACACGGTCTTAATTCCTAAACTATTAAATATTCAGTCTTAGGACCAAATACAGATTACTCTTTGTTTATTTATGTGTACAATTTTAACAATAAACATCTAAAATTATTTATAATATTTATTTTAAAAAATATCTAGTGTCCAAAACGGGAGCAAAATCGGTGTTCTCCGCGCGTCACACTCTGTTCGCGCTCACGGCAAACTTTGATAACTTTTGTATTCTATTCATAAGCATATAATGTAATACATCAAATTGATCGTATTTAATTAGGCATCATAATGATCAAAGAATATTAATTGTATCTCTTAATGTACAATAGTTAATAGGCATTATGTCTCTGTCACACGATTTTCCTACTTTCGCGAGGGCGCAACAAAACTGCACCTATCTTCCAAGAGGGGCAACTTGTCGCTACACTTTTTAGTTGCGCGGACGCTCAGTACTGTCCCGGCATCAGTGGGGGAGACAAATACATTCATTGCTTATAAACAAAAAAATATGAGATAAGTTAACCTTTGAATATTTTCAAGTAGCCTTGGTCAAGAAACTTTCATGCGCAAATTTTGAAGGATAATGTTTACAATTTTCCAACTCATTTTGAATGAAGGATTAAGATAGATCTTCGAGATTATTCCCAAGTACTTTGTTCGTTAATTTACCTGTAACTTTAATAGTAATTCTCAAAAATGTGAAATTTTCGTAACTATCGTGGCACAACTTTCGTGGTTATTTGTCCACGAAAGTCATCTAGCGCACCATTAATGTTTTTTATCTCCATTAAATAATGACTTCAGATGTTTTGTGACGCCGCTGATGCATTTACTCGATTGTCGCGAATCTCAAAATAAAGGTGTTATGTATTTGTATAAGTATTTCTGCGTGTACGAGTATGTGCTTCAATTTTTTTCTTGTTCTCGTAGTATGTGTTTCTGTTTGTATGTTTTCTCGTAGCCAAATTAACAGCTTACTTCACCTCAACCTGTGCTGTTTAGCCAATGGGCTAATTGACAGTAAGAAAATACCTTATGAATTTTATTATGTAGAGTGCTTGTCAGACAAAAGTATAAAAAAACCCGTTGTTAAGGCCCTCCAGAAGCTGTTTGATTCCGTCATACTCGAGGGTAAAACGCTGCAGGCATGGTACAGAGCTGTGGTGGTATTATTCTTTAAGAAGGCGATAATGTTCTTCTTAAGAATTACAGACCCGTCTCACTTCTGAGCCATGTCTACAAGCTGCTTTCGAGAGTCATCACGATCTGTCTCGCACGCAGGTTTGATGACTTCCAGCCTCCCGAACAAGCCAGATTCCGTAAAGGCTATAGCACCGTAGACTACATACGTATACGCTGCTCCATGTTATACAGAATACTGAAGCCTCCGATTCGATTAAGGCATGGACTGTCTCGACTATCGGTATATTGAGGTGCTGAAGTGCCTGTACGAAAACGCCACTATGTCAGTCCAACTCCTCGAAACCTATCCTTCTGCAGCAAGGAGGAGACAGAGAGAGGTTATCTCTCCGAAACTGTTCACCGCTGCATTGGGGGATGTCTTCAAGGTTCTGGACTGGAAAGGGCTAGGCATCAACATCAATGGCGAGTACGTCACTCACCTTCGGTTTGCTGACGATATAGTAGTCATAGCTGAGACTATGGAGGAGCTCAGTACACTGCTCGATGACCTCAGTAGAGCTTCCGAAACAGGTCTTAAAATGAACATGGATAAGACAAATGGCATCTCAAATGCCCATGGAGCACCCACTCTCATGAAGATCGGAGACACTACACTGTAGGTTGTGGACGAGTATCTAGGACAAACTGTCCAGTTAGGTACGTCCAACTTGAAGAAAGAGGTCAATCGTTGAATCTGACTCGGCTGAGCAGCGTTCAGGAAGCTTCGCAATATCTTCTCGTCTCACATACCGTAGTATCTTAAGACGAAAGTCTTCGACCAGTACGTGTTGCCAGTAAAGACCTGCGGCACTGAAACGTAGTCGCTCACAATGGGCCTTATGAGAAGGCTAAAAGTCACCCAAAGGGCAATGGAGAGGGCTATGCTTGGAATTTTCCTATGTGATCAAATCAGAAATGAAGAGAGCCGCAGTAGAACGAAGGTAACCGACATAGCCCGAAACATTGCTAAACTTAAGTGGCAGTAGGCAGGGCACATTGCTCGAAGAACAGATGGCCGATGGGGCCAAAATGTTCTGGAGTGGCGGCCGCGTACTGGAAGACGTAACGTTGGAAGGCTTCCCACAAGGTGGACAGATGACCTTGTTAAAGGCTGCAGGAATCTGCTGGATTTGGGAAGCACAGAACCGGTCGAAATGGCGGTGCTTAGGGGAGACCTATGTCCAGCACTGGACGTCTTTCGGCTGAAATGATGATGATGATAATGATGTAAATTTTATAGTTTAATTACTGGACCAAAGCTAAATTAGCAACCAAAGTTACTAATAAGTAATAATAAGCTGATCTCAAAACACTATGTTGATCTCAAATACAAGTTGATTCATAAATAATAAGTATTTCATTTTATAAACTTCAATCCACAGGAAATTTATGAAAAAATAAGGTTTTAAACTGTATTTTGCTTATAGAAAATAAGTTTGTAACTTTTGTGGCGTCTTTCGTAACTTTCGTGGGAACCGAAATTTCAAAATAGAATATCTCTGTAGTTTATGCACTGATTTACATATAATCAAAATTGCACTTATTATTTTTAGAGCATCTTAAATGTGTGTCCATTTATTTGAAGATTACTCTAAAAAAAAAATTCGCCACGAAAGCTACGCGGAGAATACTTTTTGAAGAACTACCCATATACGAGTACATACAGCTGAAATATCACACGTGACTGTTGTACACCATACCCCAGAGCGTTTTTCGCGTCCCAATCCCAGTGAGGTTGAACTATCATTACCGTATTATTTTATAATAAATGATTAATTCAAATTCGAGTTTAGTACCAAACAGCTCTAACCGCAATCAGCTTCATTAAGTTTTGGCGTGACGCAGACGCAGATATCTGCCAATGGCCTTGAGTGGTTAGCTTGCGCGTTCTGTGCTGAGCTCACGCAACGCGTCGTACGTCCAGCCAGTAATAGGACTCGCCCATCAAGGAGCGCTGTCCCAAATTAGACGCATTATTAATTTACTATACAAAAAAAAAACGTATTTTATTAAAACACGTATACTTAAAGATACATAATTGAGGAGAGGGGCTCGTGGCTAAGTAATAACAGCCACACGGGTCGATCCGTCAGGATCCGCTTGCCGGGGTTGGTCAGTGGATGGGTGACCATCTTTAGATACCGAGATTCCTCCGTGCCTCGGAAAGCACGTTAAGCCGTTGGTCCTGGCTGCCATACGTGGATCTTTGACAGTCGTCACGGGTCGTCAGAAGCCCGAAAGTCTGACAACCAGTCTTACCAAGGGGTATCGTATTACCCAGTAACTGGGTTGTGGAGGTCAGATAGGCAGTCGCTCCATGTAAAATACTGGTATTCAGCTGCATCTGGTTAGACTGGAAGCCGACCCCAACATAGTTGGGAAAAGGCTAGGCAGATTGATTGACTTAAAGATACAAAATCAAATTATCTTTAAAATGGTGAAGGTTTCATAAAAATGCACTTGATAGTTTTAGCGTGATTCTTATTTTTTTATTCGCGTTAGACATAATTTTACAAATTAATTACACTATACAACATAAACATAATATAAAATATTCACACATTAATTTATTAAGAAAATGCTTCAATTTAACATATATTTTTTCTAAATTATTAACAACACTCGTTTAGACGTGATCTTTTGTTTTAATCATTACAAGTCAGAATATTTATCATAACCAAAAATGTTATTTCACATATACCTTTACACGGGCACTTATGAAACGTCAGAAGCTAGGTGCACGGTTCCAATTGGTCGTTTCTGTGATGTATGTGTATAAGGCGGTGCACATATTTTATCATTAGACGTTTACCACCCTACCGTCACTATTTGTCGCCGTAATAAACTTTGGACTGTACGGACGTGTTTAATTGTGCTAATGCTAAATATCCCTAAGGAGCCTAGATCCAGCTGGGATTAGGCTCATACTTATCAGTGGCGACGAGGTGGTGCATCAATTGGCGTTATGCAATCATATTTCACGTGTAAATAGTACGAAAAATGTCAGTGGGCAAGATCGGGCCCTTTGACGTCACCAAGGACAGTTGGAAGTCATACGTAGAACGTTTGGAACAATATTTCATAGCGAACGATGTCAAAGAAGCAATAAAAGTGGCTACGTTGATTACAGTTATAGGAAGTTTATTTTAAGGACGGACCACAAACCGCTAGTTTGTATTTTTGGAGAAAAAACTGGTATACCCGTGATGGCCGCGAGTAGAATGCAGAAGTGGGCGGTGCTTCTTGCGGGATATGATTATGAGATAGAATATGTTCCGACCGATAAGAATGGGGCTGAAGCATTGTCTAGGTTGCCTTTAGGAAAAAGCATATGTACGAAAGTTGAAGATAGTACTTATTTGAACTTTGTCCAGAATTTTGTGCCGATTACTAGGTTGGCTTTGAAAGAAGCAACAGGGTCGGATAGCTTATTGAGACACATAGTTTAGTATTTAGAGTCAGGTTGGCCGGCCAAATGCAGCGAGGAGGAAGTAAGACCGTTTTGGACTAGGCGCGCGGAATTATACTTGGATATGGGATGTGTTATGTGGGGGTACAGGTTAGTAGTGCCAACAAAATTAAGGGAATTGATACTAAAGGAGCTGGGTCATTTAGGTATTGTTAAAATGAAAGCTGTGGCGCGTAGTTATGTGTGGTGGCCAGGTATTGATTCGGATATTGAGCGAGGTTGCAAAGAATGTAACACATGCATAGAGGAGAGCACAGCCCCGCCCAAGGCACCTGTCATGCCTTGGCCATACCTAACGGAACACTGGAGTAGGTTACATATTGATTTTCTCGGACCTTTTCATAACGAAACATTTTTTGTTATCATCGACTTCTCCACAAAATGGATAGAAGCATTTCACATGTCTCGAACAACAGCATCGGCGGTAATTAAAGTTTTAAGGGAGACGTTTGCTCGTTTCGGGTTGCCCCGGGAAGTGGTTTCAGACAACGGTCCCCCATTTTCTAGTAAAGAATATGCTGAATTTATGCAAAATAACGGTATTAAAGTAACCTTCTCGGCGATCTACCATCCCTCTTCTAATGGAGCAGCAGAAGGGGCAGTTAAGCTTTGCAAGCGGGCGGTAAAAAAATCCCTTCGTGATGGACAGGACGTGGAAGCGGCACTGCAAACGTATTTGTTAGCTTAAAGAAATGTAGAACATAGCACCACGGGGGTATCACCAGCGACTTTGTTACAAAAAAGAAATCTTAGGACCAGATTGGATATGATCAAGGGTGATAGGATAGTGGAAGAACGGGTACATAGCAGGCAAAAGCAACAAGTGGAAAGCGCAGGAGGTATCGTACGAGAATTTATAAAGGGAGATAGGGTATGGATGCGTAATTATACCAGGGGAAGGAAATGGTGCAGTGGAAAAATAAAAGAAAAATTGGGATCTCGTAATAACATGGTAGTACGGGAAGACGGTTCACATTTTAAGAGACATGTAAATCAGTTAAAACGTAGATCGATGGCAATGTTTGAGTGGTCAGGGCCTGAAGTGGAGTCCGACAGGCGTGTAGTCCAAGCGGCGACGGCGAATGGGTCGGGCGCGCACGGCCAGAAGGTTATAAGTTTAAATACTGACTCTGCGCCCCCGGCAGAACGTTCCAGGCGAGTTCGTAAACCAGTTAAGCGTTTCGGTATAGACATAGATTAAAAGTGTATTAGGATAATTACAGTTTAGCGTTGATTGTGCCTGCCTATTGAAATTGTTTATTTTTATGGTTAATTTGTTACACCTAAGCATAATTTAAGTGGGGGTGTGATGTATGTGTATAAGGCGGTAGGTGGACATATTTCATCATTAGACGTTTACCACCCTACCGTCACTATTTGTCGCCGTAATAAACTTTGGATTGTACGGACGTGTTTAATTGTGCTCCTGCTAAACATCCCTAAGGAGCCTAGATCCAGCTGGGATTAGTCTCATACTTATCAGTTTCCTATGGAGAAGAGCCGGCAAGAAACTCCATGGTTACTCTTTTAAAAATCTTAAAGTTGAGGGTTATTTGAAAATATTGGCTTTTACAGTATTTTCAAATAACTGTGTTAATCGGTATGGGAGGACAGTGTAGGCCTTCCAAGAGGTACTACTTAGACATTCACTATGTAACTCGAACCACATTTCCAAAGAATTCCTAGAACGAGGTCAAAATAACATCATACATTAACAATAGAATTCCTTTCTCATAATTTCATTTTCACACCAATCATTATTAAACAAATAAATTCTCTACATTACGAAACTAAAAGTTCACAACTTCTTCTAAGCCACTCGCATTTAATATTCAACCTTAGAACCATCGTCTATAAGATATAAATTAATTTACACTTAATGAAGATACGTGGTCAATTTAATCAAATAAAATTCGATCACAACGCGATTTGTTGAGCGATCACCAAAACCTGTCCACTTTTCTCATAACAATACATTTGTCCTGCTCTCGCATATGACATGTGAGAGGGATAGAAGACGATAAGCTAAATGGAGGACAATAATGTCAACGAAGTATTGCTTTCTTTGCCTTGTAAGTAGGTTGCTTTGGTTATGTCAGGTGTAAAATTTTGCAGAGCTGATGTAAGTGTGACTGGTATTGTTTTGGTGTGACAACGGTTATTATTTTGATGGATACAGTGTTTTCTTTCAGAATTTTCAAAACATAGAAAGGCCACATATACTATCGGGGTAAAAATACTTTGAATATTTGTGGAATAAGGCTAAAGTCAACTTTTGACTAGGTCTTATGTTATGTTTATTTCTTAAACGCTGTAATTACTAGTCCATAACTAATCTGATGTTATTTTGCAGATAACAGACAAACAGACTACAACAAACACAAACAGATGTGCCGCCGGGCGTGTACGCTGGACGCGAAGGTGCAAGGAGGGTGTGAGCCTATCCAGGTTTATCCCGATATAAGGATAGATCTCTCCCAGTCCAGGCGGCGCTGACGTCCTACACCAATAATTCCTCGTATCTTCAAGAAATCAACTTTTGGCCATGTTCTGAAGTCTTGACGGAGAAGGGTTTCTTAACGTAAAAATAATAACACCAAAATAATAAGTCTGCATAAGTGTTCAGGAAGCGATTTGCGGGACTCTTCGGGAGTACTAGCTGAAGTATTAGAGGTTAAAAGTACCTTGCCGATGACCACGACTTAGTTTTTCCGGAATAGTCGTGGAATTGGCTTTTACAGAAATTCGAGGACTCGGGTTTTCCTCAGGGAGGTAGAGGACTTTGGGGCACAACGATGGGATGATTATGTGAATTTTTATTATAAAAGCCCAATGGTAGCTATCTATCTGTACCCTCCAACAAATATAAAAGAGTTTCAGGTGCCATTCAAAGCCCCCTGAACAGCTCTATAGAGATGACGCGAAACAAGTAAACTACTCCACGATCTCGTATATCACGACAAATCTGTCCAATGGCCTTTGCCTATTATAAAATAGTCCCTCTATCTCCTGTCCCTCTGTCCCTCTATATACTTCCTCTCACTTGATTATGCGATGTCTATTAGCACATTGAGCCGGCCGGCCAGCTGACTAGTAAGCGACGCGACGCGACGCAGAACGCACGTGTTCCGACGTAACGCACGCAACGCATTCGACGCGTTGAACGCATTCTGTCATGTACGTAAAATATTGCGTGCGAAAATATTTATGTACGAATTTGTGTTGGTGTTTTTGAAGTGCTGTTTTAGAATAAATAGTTTTTCTTTTTCCGTGTGTAGAACAGAGAAATTGGTAGGTTAAATGTGATTTTTATAACTTTTTTTTTCATAGCTAAATAATTTGTTGTCTGTTTCGTTTTTTTTTGTGTAAATGTTAAATTGGGCTCCAAACTTAAAATGTGCACCTTGACATATTGTCTGAAAGGCCTGATATTTTGGGCATTGTTTTAAAACCAGAACTGCATATAAATTCACCAGGGTCATAGTTTTGTTGAAATGAAATATGAACCTAAATAGCCTGTACATCAAAAGTCATTTGCAATATTTTATAAGAATTTATTTTTGCTGTATCTTTGTTATGTTAACTCCAAAACAAGAAATAAACTTGGTACCTACTTCATTAACTGAGGCTCTACTAATTACAAATAATCTTTAAATGATTGAGGGTCTCCAACACCATTGCGCAACAAAATAATTAGTATTACTTCTATGCATGCATATTTCTTTATTAAACTTAGCATACCTACATCAAAACCCTAAAAAACTAATATTAGTTTCGATAGAATAGGTATAGATAAGTACCGTAAGGGTGGGTTACTTTGACTCTAGGGCTTAACTTTGGCTCAAATCGAAACAACTGTTTAAACTGCCCGAAGTGTCGCGACCACAGAACCGAACGTCATATGTCGTTCGGTAACTAATAGACGGCGATATATACGCGTACTTGTGGAACTTTGTATGGATTTAATGACAATAAACATCTATCTCGATTTGGGCCAAAGTTATTCCTTAGAGTTAAAGTAACCCGCCCTTACGGTATTAAGATTAGTATTTATTTTTTTATTTAGATAAGTCGTCAAATACATTCAAACTTTCATTATACAGATACTTTTGTCATCAGTAGCGTCAGAATTTCACTGGTTCATTAATTATACTCGTCAATCATTCATTAAAAGTTTTCATTCATTAAATCATCGTTAGCTCTTTCCAAATCTCCACCCACTAGACGAAAATGATCATTCAAGACAAATAAAAAAACTTAAATTAATACTAATGAACCATTTGGTACATCTAATAACTAACATTAAACTAATAAAAAATGTATTTAGGATCAGTAATTTACACGTTGCGAGTCATTTTACTTTGTACTTACTTTTGTTAGTTTTATATGCTCCTTCTTTACTGTATTTCCTATGCGTGTTCTAAATAAAATATTTCTCTTTCATCATTACCAAAGCTGTTATAACGGTTAACCAAAAATGATTAGACATCCACCAACCCGCACTGAGCGCATTCCTGGTGGATTACAGCTCACTCCCTCTCGTAGAGAGTACTCATTTCCAGCGGAGGAAACATTATAGTTATGCTGAAAATAAAAATTAAATGTATGTGTACCTAAAATAAATGAGTACCTTGCTAGACGATTTTCCCATGCGATCTGGGCCAACAGCTTACCGAACATTCCAACGATGTACGATGCCAATCGAAAACTTGACCGCGATAAGGTCAAGATGCCAATTAACGACGAGCCTCTTAGTTACTAAAACTCTACATAATAAACTTACATAACATCACGCTTGTATTATCCAAAGGGGAGGGTAGGTAGAGGTGTGTGAGTACGTGAACATTTTGCCAGTTAAGGTGACGACAGATAAGTGTTGGTGTCGTTCCGTTCGACTTCATATCAATCTGTCTACCCTTTTCCCAACCATGTTGGCGTCGGCTTCCAGTCTAACCGGATGCCAGCTAAATACCAGTATTTTACATGGAGCGACTGCCTATCCGACCTCCACAGCCCAGTCACAACCCCCTCGACAATACCCCTCGGTGAGACTGGTTGGCCTGTGGTGGACTGGACTATAATAGTAGATAATAAAATATTATGTTCTTAAATATTCACGTAAAGAATTGATGTGCACGCGTTCTAGTTTAACATACATTTTCTGCATTAACTTACTTGCATTATTTTATGGCATGATAACATATTTCAAAGTCACTAAAATCATAATATATCTGCGTCTTAAGTTATAGTCCTATGTTATAGAAGGCGAGCTTATTGCCGCAACCAGACACAAATCCAGCAGACTTCGGTCTGCTACTGAGAATTTCCTGACGGAAAAATCCAATAACACTACCTGACCTGGGGATTGAACCCGGCACATCAGACTTAGCTGCGGCACTTGCGGTCACTAGACCAACAACACTGTATAAGACAGTCAAACTAAACTCTGGCTTTAATTAACATCCACTGTTGGACATAAGCCTCTCCCAGTCTATGCCACAACACCCTGTCCTCCGCCTTCCGCATCCAGTCTGTCTTTAATTAACATCCTCTGCTGGACATAAGCCTCTCCCAGTCTATGCCACAACACCCTGTCCTCCGCCTTCCGCATCCAGTCTGTCTTTAATTAACATCCACTGCTGGACATAAGCCTCTCCCAGTCTACGCCACAACACCCTGTCCTCCGCCTTCCGCATCCAGTCTGTCTTTAATTAACATCCACTGCTGGACATAAGCCTCTCCCAGTCTATGCCACAACACCCTGTCCTCCGCCTTCCGCATCCAGTCTGTCTTTAATTAACATCCACTGCTGGACATAAGCCTCTCCCAGTCTGCGCCACAACACCCTGTCCTCCGCCTTCCGCATCCAGTCTGTCTTTAATTAACATCCACTGCTGGACATAAGCCTCTCCCAGTCTACGCCACAACACCCTGTCCTCCGCCTTCCGCATCCAGTCTGTCTTTAATTAACATCCACTGCTGGACATAAGCCTCTCCCAGTCTACGCCACAACACCCTGTCCTCCGCCTTCCGCATCCAGTCTATCTTTAATTAACATCCACTGCTGGACATAAGCCTCTCCCAGTCTATGCCACAACACCCTGTCCTCCGCCTTCCGCATCCAGTCTGTCTTTAATTAACATCCACTGCTGGACATAAGCCTCTCCCAGTCTATGCCACAATACCCTGTCCTCCGCCTTCCGCATCCAGTCTGTCTTTAATTAACATCCACTGCTGGACATAAGCCTCTCCCAGTCTATGCCACAACACCCTGTCCTCCGCCTTCCGCATCCAGTCTGTCTTTAATTAACATCCACTGCTGGACATAAGCCTCTCCCAGTCTATGCCACAACACCCTGTCCTCCGCCTTCCGCATCCAGTCTGTCTTTAATTAACATCCACTGCTGGACATAAGCCTCTCCCAGTCTATGCCACAACACCCTGTCCTCCGCCTTCCGCATCCAGTCTGTCTTTAATTAACATCCACTGCTGGACATAAGCCTCTCCCAGTCTATGCCACAATACCCTGTCCTCCGCCTTCCGCATCCAGTCTGTCTTTAATTAACATCCACTGCTGGACATAAGCCTCTCCCAGTCTACGCCACAACACCCTGTCCTCCGCCTTCCGCATCCAGTCTGTCTTTAATTAACATCCACTGCTGGACATAAGCCTCTCCCAGTCTATGCCACAACACCCTGTCCTCCGCCTTCAGCATCCAGTCTGTCTTTAATTAACATCCACTGCTGGACATAAGCCTCTCCCAGTCTACGCCACAACACCCTGTCCTCCGCCTTCCGCATCCAGTCTGTCTTTAATTAACATCCACTGCTGGACATAAGCCTCTCCCAGTCTATGCCACAATACCCTGTCCTCCGCCTTCCGCATCCAGTCTGTCTTTAATTAACATCCACTGCTGGACATAAGCCTCTCCCAGTCTACGCCACAACACCCTGTCCTCCGCCTTCCGCATCCAGTCTGTCTTTAATTAACATCCACTGTTGGACATAAGCCTCTCCCAGTCTATGCCACAACACCCTGTCCTCCGCCTTCCGCATCCAGTCTGTCTTTAATTAACATCCACTGCTGGACATAAGCCTCTCCCAGTCTATGCCACAACACCCTGTCCTCCGCCTTCCGCATCCAGTCTGTCTTTAATTAACATCCACTGCTGGACATAAGCCTCTCCCAGTCTATGCCACAATACCCTGTCCTCCGCCTTCCGCATCCAGTCTGTCTTTAATTAACATCCACTGCTGGACATAAGCCTCTCCCAGTCTACGCCACACCACCCTGGCCTCCGCCTTCCGCATCCAGTCTGTCTTTAATTAACATCCACTGCTGGACATAAGCCTCTCCCAGTCTATGCCACAACACCCTGTCCTCCGCCTTCCGCATCCAGTCTGTCTTTAATTAACATCCACTGCTGGACATAAGCCTCTCCCAGTCTATGCCACAATACCCTGTCCTCCGCCTTCCGCATCCAGTCTGTCTTTAATTAACATCCACTGCTGGTCATAAGCCTCTCCCAGTCTATGCCACAACACCCTGTCCTCCGCCTTCCGCATCCAGTCTGTCTTTAATTAACATCCACTGCTGGACATAAGCCTCTCCCAGTCTACGCCACAACACCCTGTCCTCCGCCTTCCGCATCCAGTCTGTCTTTAATTAACATCCACTGCTGGACATAAGCCTCTCCCAGTCTACGCCACAACACCCTGTCCTCCGCCTTCCGCATCCAGTCTGTCTTTAATTAACATCCACTGCTGGACATAAGCCTCTCCCAGTCTACACCACAACACCCTGTCCTCCGCCTTCCGCATCCAGTCTGTCTTTAATTAACATCCACTGCTGGACATAAGCCTCTCCCAGTCTACACCACAACACCCTGTCCTCCGCCTTCCGCATCCAGTCTGTCTTTAATTAACATCCACTGCTGGACATAAGCCTCTCCCAGTCTATGCCACAACACCCTGTCCTCCGCCTTCCGCATCCAGTCTGTCTTTAATTAACATCCACTGCTGGACATAAGCCTCTCCCAGTCTATGCCACAACACCCTGTCCTCCGCCTTCCGCATCCAGTCTGTCTTTAATTAACATCCACTGCTGGACATAAGCCTCTCCCAGTCTATGCCACAACACCCTGTCCTCCGCCTTCCGCATCCAGTCTGTCTTTAATTAACATCCACTGCTGGACATAAGCCTCTCCCAGTCTATGCCACAACACCCTGTCCTCCGCCTTCCGCATCCAGTCTGTCTTTAATTAACATCCACTGCTGGACATAAGCCTCTCCCAGTCTATGCCACAACACCCTGTCCTCCGCCTTCCGCATCCAGTCTGTCTTTAATTAACATCCACTGCTGGACATAAGCCTCTCCCAGTCTATGCCACAACACCCTGTCCTCCGCCTTCCGCATCCAGTCTGTCTTTAATTAACATCCACTGCTGGACATAAGCCTCTCCCAGTCTATGCCACAACACCCTGTCCTCCGCCTTCCGCATCCAGTCTGTCTTTAATTAACATCCACTGCTGGACATAAGCCTCTCCCAGTCTATGCCACAACACCCTGTCCTCCGCCTTCCGCATCCAGTCTGTCTTTAATTAACATCCACTGCTGGACATAAGCCTCTCCCAGTCTATGCCACAACACCCTGTCCTCCGCCTTCCGCATCCAGTCTGTCTTTAATTAACATCCACTGCTGGACATAAGCCTCTCCCAGTCTATGCCACAACACCCTGTCCTCCGCCTTCCGCATCCAGTCTGTCTTTAATTAACATCCACTGCTGGACATAAGCCTCTCCCAGTCTATGCCACAACACCCTGTCCTCCGCCTTCCGCATCCAGTCTGTCTTTAATTAACATCCACTGCTGGACATAAGCCTCTCCCAGTCTATGCCACAACACCCTGTCCTCCGCCTTCCGCATCCAGTCTGTCTTTAATTAACATCCACTGCTGGACATAAGCCTCTCCCAGTCTATGCCACAACACCCTGTCCTCCGCCTTCCGCATCCAGTCTGTCTTTAATTAACATCCACTGCTGGACATAAGCCTCTCCCAGTCTATGCCACAACACCCTGTCCTCCGCCTTCCGCATCCAGTCTGTCTTTAATTAACATCCACTGCTGGACATAAGCCTCTCCCAGTCTATGCCACAACACCCTGTCCTCCGCCTTCCGCATCCAGTCTGTCTTTAATTAACATCCACTGCTGGACATAAGCCTCTCCCAGTCTATGCCACAACACCCTGTCCTCCGCCTTCCGCATCCAGTCTGTCTTTAATTAACATCCACTGCTGGACATAAGCCTCTCCCAGTCTATGCCACAACACCCTGTCCTCCGCCTTCCGCATCCAGTCTGTCTTTAATTAACATCCACTGCTGGACATAAGCCTCTCCCAGTCTATGCCACAACACCCTGTCCTCCGCCTTCCGCATCCAGTCTGTCTTTAATTAACATCCACTGCTGGACATAAGCCTCTCCCAGTCTATGCCACAACACCCTGTCCTCCGCCTTCCGCATCCAGTCTGTCTTTAATTAACATCCACTGCTGGACATAAGCCTCTCCCAGTCTATGCCACAACACCCTGTCCTCCGCCTTCCGCATCCAGTCTGTCTTTAATTAACATCCACTGCTGGACATAAGCCTCTCCCAGTCTATGCCACAACACCCTGTCCTCCGCCTTCCGCATCCAGTCTGTCTTTAATTAACATCCACTGCTGGACATAAGCCTCTCCCAGTCTACGCCACAACACCCTGTCCTCCGCCTTCCGCATCCAGTCTGTCTTTAATTAACATCCACTGCTGGACATAAGCCTCTCCCAGTCTATGCCACAACACCCTGTCCTCCGCCTTCCGCATCCAGTCTGTCTTTAATTAACATCCACTGCTGGACATAAGCCTCTCCCAGTCTGCGCCACAACACCCTGTCCTCCGCCTTCCGCATCCAGTCTGTCCCAGCCACTTTCTTCAGGTCGTCGGTCCATCTAGCTGGGGGGCGTCCCACACTACGCTTACTGATACGCGGACTCCACCGGCCATCGGTCCTTCGACAAACATGGGGCTGGCCATGTTTGTCTGCCACTTCAGTTTGCTTATTCTGCAAGCTATGTATGTTAATTAACATAACATAATATAATCAGCCTATAATGTTCCCACTGCTGGAACAAAGGCCTCCTCTCTGTGAAAGGGAGTGATCCGTAATCCACCACGCGGGCCCAGTGCGAAATAAGAATAATTTATTCGTCAAACATGCGTTTACATAAACTGACTAATCAGACATGCAATGTATTAAATTAATAGATGTTGTGAGTGGGTTAGTGGATGTCTCATGTCTTCGAGTTTTTGGTTCTAGGACATGCCGGTTTCCTCACGATGTTTTCCTTCACCGTTTTGGGAGCAGTGGTGATGAAATAATGTACACAAAGTAAAGCGCCTGTCAGGGTTCGAACCTACGACCTACATCTCGTAAGTCACGGCCATTACCACTGGTGCACCACTGCAAAATAACAGCTGCGGTCGACCTTTTTCATCATTATGACATTTTAGTCAGGTCATGCAGTATTTAAATTACAGAAGCCAAATTGCAATTAACGAACCATTTCATGAAATAATCATTATCCTTATTATTTCCCACGGTAATTATTTATCTAAGAAACAGATTTCAGCATCCGTGTCCTAATAATTACATATTCAAATCTTGCAAATTATCATACGTGAGGTATTTTGATTGTAAACATTATGACGCTTAATTTGTTAGTATTAGTGATATAATATGAGAGATTGCAAATCTTGTGGCGCCTCTAGCAAGGCTAGTAATGGTGGTAATTTGTCAATCTGTAAAGCTAAGCGCACATTAGATGCACGGCGGCCCGCAGCGCGCCGCCACCGCCGCATTGCAAAAATGTGCCCAAGCACTGGGGCATACTATGACGTAAAAAACATCATAGATTGATCGGGTCAAGAGCGAGTCGGACTCGCGCACCGAGGGTTCCGTACCATCATTTATATGTAATTTTTGTTGATGATTTCTGAAAAACTGTGCTATTTAGAGACCTCGTTTTATTTTTCCTGTAATCTATACATAATCTTATAGATTCAAGAATAATCACAGATTTTTCTCTATGCAAACTTCGGAGATAAAGGGGGGAAACGGTAATTTTTTAAAATTTTTCATCAAAAGTCGAAAACTATGCGGCCTAAAAAAAAGAAAAAAAATGTTTGAGAATATGCAAACAGCGCTCTTTTATATGCTACCCCACATACCCTAGTAGCCCCACTTCGAATTTTTAAGACTCAGTCCCTGTTGCAAAAAAAATACATACATATTTTTATTTTCTTATTTGCAAAATAGTTGGGCAAACGTCATCTAAAACTCTTCCAAATTTCAAGTTGATAGCATTAGTAGTTCTTGAGATATCCAGCTGTGACAGACAGACAGTCACACCATAAGGGCACCATTTTGGTACGGAACCCTGAAAAGGATGGTGCTATAGGTCGTATATAGCTTCATCTCTCTCTCACATTGGAACCATGATGGATCCATGGTCTTTTTTCACGTCATAGTACGGCCCCAGGAGCCGCGGCGGAGCGCACCGCAACGCAGTAATTGCTTCAGTCAGATACAAATTTCGAATTTGAATTTGAACTGTATCCAGTCCCTAGTGCAATGAGGCTTGCGCACATCGCACACTACTTATAGGTGGGCCGCATTCCAACTCAAAACAGTAGCCTCAAAAATACGTCTGGCGAATGATCCGGCAAAGTGTTGGCAAGCCTTCAATTGACGCTATATTTCGAATATCGAGTCCCTGAAGTGAACTGTTTAAAAATAAATTGTTTATTGTTTGCAATAATTTACAACACGATCTCATCATCATCATCATAATTAGCCTATAAAGTTCCCACTGCTGGGACACAGGCCTCTTCTCTGTGTGATGGAGTGGGCTGTAACTGTAACCCACCACGCGGGCCCAGTGCGGGTTGGTAGATGTCACATGTCTTCATTTTTTTGGTTCTAGGACATGTCGGTTTCCTCAAGATTTTTTCCTTTACCGTTTTGACAGCAGTGGTGATGAAATTATTTCCACAGAGTGCCTGACTGGGTACGAACCCACGACCTAAAACTCGTAAGTCGGGGCCGTTACCACTAGGCCACCACTGCTTCTGATTTTTTTCCGGTACTGTGATAAACTTTGTGACAGACGTATAGACAAGTTTGCCATGCCATTAAGCCCATGAAAATATAAGTTTAATTTCACATTTAGCGAAATAATGAACTAAGTCTCAATGACAGCAACAAAATATACTGCGCAATTGGCATGTTCATATAAAAGACATCAACGCGCAAACTCCTAACTGTGGCTCCGAGAATAATTTAATTATTTTATTTGCGCATTTATTTAATTGTTTCATAATTAAGTCAGTTATGTCCGACAGCAGTTTTTATCTAAGGAACTGCATAAAATAATTAGAAAAATAAGTGGAATTGAATTAATTTATTAAATACCTGGGGAAATATGCATTAGGTATTTCATAGAAAAGTGGTTTGGTTTTGATCGACTTGTGGAGATTTCTTGGATTTTAATATTATTTTATTTGAAACAATTAGATTAATTACTTAAACGCAATTTATGCCAATTAGTTGTTGTAGGTAGTGCGGCGTATTAATCTACTATTTATCTTCTAATTAGATACAGGTTGTTTAAATAGGATACGTTTTGATCATGTCTTTGTAAACTTAGCCACCTAAGTTCACATTTATCATCTGCCTACCCTTTTCTTAACAATATTGGGGTCGGCTTCCAGTCTAACCGGATCCAGCTGAATACCAGAATTTTACATGGAGCATGAATAGGTACAGAATTTTAAATCGGTTCATTCATTTCGAAAAACAAGGACTTGAAAGTTTGTATGAAATGCCGTACCTACGACATAAACGCTCTTAAGGGGTCATAGTATTCATCATTACGTACAAATTTTACTATGGGACCAAACCTGAAATCGCGAAAAAAAAATCAGCTGGCCCCTACTTCTGGACGAGTTATGCGAACATAAATGTAGGTAACAAGTTTGTATGAAATGCTGTACGGCGTAGACGCTCTTAAGACATTGTGCGTTATTTAAGGTACACCTTGTTTATTAACTAATTTTCGCCAATTAAGTTATCTTACTAGAAAGACTTCTCTTACGTTTTCTTTCAAAGCTACGTACATAGAGGATTGGTAATAGTACTGGCGACGTATATCGAAATGGTATCTCGAAGGAACTGCAGCTGTAGTTTGTTTATCGATGACAGTAACGAGGTAACGAGCCACGATCGGCCTTTCACACTCGTCGATCGAGAATAGATCGTGGCGACCCCTCCGAACCCGTGGCATTTCCTTGTACTAGCTGAAGTAGGCGAAATACTCGAAATAACCTATTGTTTTAGGTAATGGCTTGTATTTACTACTTCTGTTTTTAGGGTTCCGTACCTCAGAAGGAAAAACCGAACCCTTATAGGATCACTTCGTTGTCCGTCTGTCTGCCTGTCTGTCTGTCAAGACCCTTTTTCTCAGGAACGCGTGGAAGTATCAAGTTTTAAAAATTAATATTAAATACGTAAGTCTATGGTCCCTTATTGCTAAAAAAATAAAGGTTCTTAATCAACGCAATAAAAAGATAAGGCCATATAAATGACATATTTTGATACTCTTGAGAGTAAATAAAAACCTATAGAGTACTTACCGTTGACCTAGCTAGACCTAGATCATGAATTTGGCAAGAAGCAAGGCAGCACAAGTAAAGGAAAAAGTCTGAAAATCGTTAATTTATAATTTTATCGCATAAAAAATCTTTTTTTGGGATTACTACAAACTTAAAGCAAAATTCACCGTGACGTATATGAATGTACGGGAGAACATGTTTTTAAACTACAATGTTAAGTTTGTTTTTGGGATAAATTCTTTTCAAGTACGGATTAACGGAACCCTTTATTGCAAATGGTCCGACAAGCACTTGGCCGGTTTTTATGTTATTTGATGTTGTTATCAGGGGCTGGTTGTTTTAGTTCATGTATGAGTGTAGCGAGTTCCCGTCTTGATCAAGCGTGGCGATCAATGCTCGTGCCTTCTGTGTATCAGAACAGACCTTTGCCCAGCAGTGGCACAGTAAAAGGCTGGTGTTATTATTGCAACGAAGTTCTGTCACGCGGATTGCGGTAGGAGTTGACAGGTAAAAATCGTCACGTAAGGAAAAAGCTTTATGCCCGAAAAAGTCAATTTCAAGGTTTCAATGTGTCAAAAGTTTTTGTTTTGTAATACAGAGCCATCTAGCGTAAGTTTTTAGCTTCTAAAAACTTATGTACCAGGTGGTTTTTTTATCCATATATTAGGTTGGGGAAAAAGTTCCTTCGTATTGTATAGACCAATTCAAGACTTTTTTTTCATAGTTAATAATTTAGTTATGTGCCATTTGCCAAATGGGTCAAAACTGTTTTGTGGTCAATACCTAACTCATCAGCTACTTATGTCGTAACTACTAATATCTATCTTGCTCCACTTTTCCAAAAATGGCATTGGCGTTATCCGTAACAGGGCGACCAGAGCGAGCTGCATCTTTGACATCAAAATTCCCGGACTGAAAACGCTTGAACCAACTTTTCGTGGCTTGTGTTGCATTTTTCCCTTTTTTGTAACAAAACTTCAAAATGTATCGAATTTGTTCGTTAGATGCACTCATTTTGGCGGGCAGAAAAACAATTGAAAAATGGCGGGAAATCGTTTTTCTTTTTTTAAATGTCATCTGATCTGATGGTATCAAAACCAGTCAGATACAAACAGTAGAGCCAAAGAGATTTTACTACAACTTTAAACCTATAAAATACCCGACCTATTAAATAAAAAGAGAAGTCCTGACTGACTGACTGACTCATCAACGCCCAGCCCTTGGACCTAGAAAGCCCAGAGGTTCCCTTTATAATGTAGACAAGGGATAAGGAAGGAATTCCCGGTAGTACGTTCCCGTGGTATATTTTCCGACATCCACGCGGCCGAAGCCGCGCGGGAAGTGCTAGTACATAATATACAGCGAAAGAGAGTAGTCTACATTTTCCTTATAATCAAGAAGTCCAATACAGGTTTTCAGATTATTATTGCAAGTAATGTAAAGACAAGATGCCTAATATGTATGAAGTGAGTTTTAAAATGTAACTTGTGAATGTAGTGAAAGGCTACATTCAATTATTTTAATTGGATAGATACATTCTTTATTATTCTGTACTAGGTTTTGCCCGCAGCTTCGTTCGCGTGGATGGCGGAGAATATCCCACGAGAACGTATTACCGGGATTAAAACCCACGTGTTAATCCAGGTTATAAACTATCTGTAAATATGTCAAATTTCATACAAAACGGTTCAGCCGTTTTTGCGCCAATCCGGACTTAAATTCTAAACTTACATCCAGACAAATGAACAAAAATTCTAAAAACTATATTTTCGGCTCTAGACTCATTCCTGCTCCTCGTAGCAATGACTTTTTTTCAAGACTAGAGATTCTTTTCTTTTCTTTTAAATTACAAATTGCAAAAATAATCTTGCTACGTTTCCAAACTTCTTACAGTAATTTGAACATGAAAATAGACGATATACTTATCGTAATTAAAGGTTTCAATCGTTGTAAACGTTAGTAACAACAATAACAAACTGCTAACTCATCGTTTACAAACAATATATTAACTCGTTCCCCTCTGATGATTCGTATTTGATTGATATAAGTTAATAAGCAGTTTCATTCAGACAATCTTAGAAAATTAAAATTAGATTCTGTGTTATTATTTCGTACCTATTTAACGTTGATTAGCTACCTTATTATTGAATAGCTGCATCTTCTGTTTTTCTCGTGTTTTTATCTGGAAAATCCAATTTCTTTTGTTGTCTGGATAAAGATTTTGTTAATATAGTCCTATTTTATTATACTTTGTTATATTTTAACAAAAAGTGTTCTGTGGTAAAGTTGTGTAATCACATTACTCTTTACACTAATATTGTACAGGCGAAAATTTTGTGAGTGTGTTTGTATGTTTGTTACTTCTTCACGTGCAAACGGCTGGCCCCATTTGGATGAAATTTGGTATGTAGATAGCTTATACCTTACACATATAGGCTACTTTTTATCCAGGTCTACGCGGGTAAAACCGCGGGGCGCAGCTAGTATACGAGAAAGACAAACAACAGAAAGGCTCATATTTACAAATAACATAGCATAATATCACGCCTGTAATCCACGAAGGGTTAGGCAGAAGAGTACCTAATAGTACACCCACATTAATTTCACCAGTTATGTTTAAATTGGTGTCTTGGATTGTCGAGTGACGTTAACGCAATAAAACTATACAACGCAAAAAATACAGTGGACAGAGAAGGGATTAAAGAAAAATTTTAACTGAATAGTACTACAAACTAGTTTGATATTCCCAATAAAAAAATTTCAAGTTGCTCCACAATAACATCTCTGTGTTTTCAGCGATATCAACATTCTTTTTTTTTTAAGAATTTAATAGAATTAGCATTTTTTTAAAACTTTAACCGGATAATTATTTATTTTATTGTGTACATTCTGAATAATGTAAAGAAAACCCGGAAAATAAATGCCCTTCGCAGCTTAGTCACATCTCGGCAACACAAATATTATTTTCAATTTTTAACCTAATTTCAAGCCAGATGGCTTGAAATAAGGTTAAAAATTGAAAACAACAAATTAAATGAATCAATTGAATGGTGACAGTATAGATTACGCTGTTGTGTGCCATTTAAAATCGTAGTCAGTCCGCGCCTTAATTCCCATGGCAAGTATATTGCCATCAAAATACAGACTCCGGGTTGAGACTTATATTTGTATTTGAATAATATTAATCATCATCTTTTCCATACTATGTTGGGGTTGGCTTCCAGTCTAGACCGGATAATATTAATAAAAAAATAAAAATTTCAGTAACTTTACAACATCTACAATTTAATATCAAATAATTTCAAATAATTTTTAATTAATATCCCACATAATTCTTGGAATAAACTACGTTTTACTACTACATAGTAAGGGCAGTAAAATTAACCCTTTGTGTGCCGGAACGTGGATCCACACGAGACACAATAGCTTTTTAATTGTGTCTGTAATTATAGCTTTCAACTTGTGATGTGCGTTTCCAAAAAAAAACAAACTCTTTCCTCCAGCCTTTCCAAGCCAGGCGCTAATAATTCGTTGCATTCCTTGTGAGATAATATCTCAAGTCAAGGCTACTTCTTTATTGTATTTTCTAAGAAATGTGTATTACCACAATAGTTAAACGAGCAGTATTTGAACTGCCGACCTCTTGATCCTCAGAGCAATGCCTTAGAAAGACGTTTGCGCGCATAACCTTCGCCAACCGACAAAATTGCACAACCCCTTCTGAGATTTATATTTCTTTTGACATTTTAGTTAAAACTGTTGTGTCTTATTTATCTATTTTTAGCTAGATACCTACTATTTAATTTATTTATTTGTTTAAATTTTAGACAGATATATCCAAGGGCTCGTGGAAGTAATAATAGCCAAGGTTAAGCTACGCTTACTGCGGTCGGTCCGTGGATGGATCCGTCAATGGGACCAACCTTACATACTGAGACACCTGTGCCTAGGACGCTAAGCCATTGGTACCGGCTGTTCTTTGACAGTCGTTATGGGTCGTCAGAAGCCCGAAAGTCCGACAACCAGTCTTACCAAGGGGTATCGTCTTACCCAGTAAAAATTGACAATCGTTCCATGTAAACTACTGGTATTCAGCTGCTTCCGGTTAGACTGGAAGCCGACCCCAACATAGTTGAAAAAAGGCTATGCAGATGATGATCTTATGTATTGGTAGTACTTGTATGTGATGCGTCATACAAGTGTTAAACAATTTATTGTTTTTCTAACAATAATAGTTACTCAGTACATTTAACATACAAAACAACATGAGGTTAGTTATTATTCTTCATCATCATCATCACAGGCAGCCTTGTTCCACCCACAGCTGAGTATTAGGCCCACTTTTATGCCATGGATCCCTGGTTGGCGAGTCTCATCCAGTTATTATTTTTACCATCCATTTATTTATCTGGATCCGTACGTATGTTTACAGACAATTATTAAATAAGGGTAGTATTTAAACGCAAATCAGAAATTACCAAATTTTCCCAACAGAATATCTAAAATACAAACAGTATTTTAGATATTCTGTTGGGAAAATATGCAAGTCTAAATAAATTAAACTTAACGTCAGATCGACGGAGCCACGCTGGGCGGGGCTCCTATTTCTGTCTACAGGAGTTTAAAGGAATCTAACCAAACCGAACCTTGGGTGCCCAATAATTATAATTTGTACAAGTTTCGATATGCAATAATAAGTTTACTGGATGCGCATTTGTTATTTTTGATGAACAGTTAGTATTTTTGAATTATATAATTGACTAGCTTCTGCCCGCGACTTCGTCCGCGTAAAATTTATTTTTTGCTTGACCCACCCCGTCGCATCGCATTGCCTACCCGCGCTATTACTTCGTTTTCACTTAGCGTTCTTTCAGACTTTTTTTCTTTTTGCTCGGCACTTAAGGGTCCTAGAGTGATGTTAAGTATGCCTTCTATAAGATTTGGGCTATCATTAATGCAGAAAGATTTTTTAAAGTCCGAATGGTAGGGCAGTTCCAGAGTTTAGCTCGTTCCTTCACCACATCCCCTTCCGCTACCTCTCCCTCCCCCCTCACTCACTCTCACACCCCCCTCATCACTTCCCCTTCGCTCTCTCTCTCTCTCACCACCCCGTCCCCTCCCTCTCCCCCTCTCCTCCACCTCCGGCTCACCAACTCCTCCCCACCCCTCAGCCTTTACCATGTCTTCCTCCTCTCCTCACCAATTCCTGCCCTTTCTCCCTGCGTCCATCATCCTCCCCCTCACACTCCTCACCACCCCTCCCTTGCCCCTCCCCCTCTAACCCTCCCTCCGGAGTAGTTTTAAAAAACTAATAATGACAAACTTAGGCAAATATTTGTGCCAAGTTTCAAGTCAATTAAAACCAAATGAATAACATTTTTCATGTAAATTGTATTCCCTGTTTTCACCCCCACAGGGGTGGAATTAAAAAAAATGGTTTGAGATATTTCCATAGCTTGACTCAAAGATTATTTACACCAATTTGCGAGTTAATCAAGCCACGCAGTAAAATCCTCCCCAGTGAAATTGACTACCCCTTTTCACCCCGTTACAGGTAGATTTTCGAAAAACCCTGACACACATTATTCTTTATTTTTGGTTTTAAGTATAAATACTGAGTTTTGAGTTAATCGGATTGCGCGTTAAAATTTGTCCATACAAACTTTGAGACCCCCCAATTCCCCTTTAGGGGGTAGTTTAGAAAAACAAAAAATCACAAAAATCATAATTTAATTAGATAAATATTCGTGCCAAGTTTCAAGTTTATTAACTCAAGGAATAAGATTTTTCATACAAACAATATCCCCCCTTTTTACCCCCTTAAAGGTCGAATTTCCAAAAACCCTTTCTTAGCGGATGCCTAGGTCATAATAGCTACCTGTGTTCTAAATTTCAGCCCAATCCGTTCAGTGGTTTCAGCTGTATGTTGATAGATCAGTCAGTCAGTCAGTAACGCTTTCCTTTTATAGATATAGATGTATAAATAATGATTATTATTTGTACAAGTTTTGATGGTATTCAATTAGTTAACTAGTAGTGCAATAATAAGTTTATTAGATACGCATTTGTTATTTTTGATGAACAGTTAGTATTTTTGAATTATACAGGGTGTAAGGGACAGCCCTCCGCAAACTAACAGGGTGCATTCAGCTCCTCATTTTGAATCATATTCCACCGGAAATTTTCTCAGGAAAATTTTCATTTTTTAAATATTTTTTTCAGTTACATATTCTTTATTTCAATGTAAAATTACATTGTGTGTTCGCAGCACTCCATTTATGTAAAAAAAACAGCAAAAAACAAAACTGAAAACAAAAAATCAGCAATGGTTGTAGAAATACTCTAACGAACGACTCGTGAAATCAGCTGTTCACTTTCTGTCTAGCTACAGAGTTCATCGAACTCACCGCATACCTATTACCTACCCCTCCCAACCAGTAATAGACGCTCCGATTTGTGCAAAAAAACACAAACAAATCAGGTTTATGGGGTTCCCATAACGTTCCTGAAAAAATTTCACGTACCGGTCATCTTAGTATGACATACTGAATTCACCCTATCAGTTTGCGGAGGGCTGTCCCTTACACCCTGTATAATTGATGTATAAATAATGATTATTATTTGTACAAGTTTTGATGGTATTCAATTAGTTAACTAGTAGTGTAATAATAAGTTTATTAGATGCGCATTTGTTATTTTTGATGAACAGTTAGTATTATTGAATTATATAATTGACTAGCTTTTGCCCGCGGCTTCGCCCGCGTGGATGTCAGGAAATATCCCACGGGAACGTACGCACGGCTACAGATCAAGCTATACATTTCCAGTATAAGCTGATCTCGCATTGTGTACGATTTCCTTACAATGAGAGGTCAGTGTAAACTGGAAATGTATAGCTTGATGTGTAGCCGTGTGTACTACCGGGATTAAAAGTACCCTAAGGCCGACGTTCACACGGACGTAAAAATATCACGGTGGGATTTTATTGCGCTCTGGATTTTCAACTCTCGGTTATGAGCCGATCTTCAAGAATCCAACCTAACAACAACAGAGCGCATCCCAGCGCGACGAAAACACTGTTGGATTTTTAACTGTCAGCGCTAAGCAGAGCGTTGAAAATGCAGTGCGCTAAAAAAATCGCCGCGATATTTTTACGCCCGTGCGAACGTCGGCTAGACAATAATTATCTTCTCGCACTGCTTATATAGTACTCGAGGATTTGCTGGAGGATAATAAATCTTAAAACCAAACAATAGTAAACGGAAAATTACCAACATGCATACCTTTGAAAGCAACTTTAAAGCGAAAATATAAATCCTCTTTATTCCCTATCCCGTGGGAATTTAAAAAATATTAAGACTAAATGTTACTTCAAGATACGAATTACCCAATCCCTTAAATCTCTTAAAAAGAGTTAATTTTTCATAAATCAAACCCATCAATTTGAATTTTCATATCCTTAACTTAAGAAATGCTGGGATTCTCATAAAACTTTCACCCCATGGCCTGTAGGATAATTGTTTAAGATAATAAATAGGCTGTGTCCTTCTCCATCTGTAGCCTTGCCAAATTGTATCGATATCCGTGCAGTTTTGTAGATTTTAAAATAACCCCTATTTTACACCCTTAGGGGATGATTTTCCAAAAACGCTGGATCACAAATTTCTTTATTTTCTACCAAAAGCATAAATTTTAATTTTCATATCCCTAACTTAAGAAATGCTGGGTTTCCCATACAAAGTTTCACCCCCTGTAGGGTTATTTTTGAGACAAAAAGTAGCATAAGTCCTTCCCTAGGATACCACCATAAAGCCTTGCCAAATTTTATCAAAATCCGTTCGGTGGTTTAGGCGTGAAAAGGTAGACACAGACAGGTGGTACAGAGAGACAGACAGAGTTACTTTCGAATTTATAATATCAGTATGGATAATTGTTATTTTCCTCGCTAGAGAGCTCCGATAAACGCGTGTGATCTCTGCTAATCATAAAGTGCTATAGGGCGAAGCGCGGCCTTCGACGCGCTATTGATGTACCACCGCCCGCTATGTCCCTGCATTTTTAACCGACTTCTAAAAAAGGAGGAGGTTCTCAATTCAGTTGTATTTTTTTGTATGTTTTTTACCTCATTGCTCCGTCATTTATGAACCGATTCGGAAAATTATTTTTTTATTTGAAAGGGCATACTTCCACATTAGTCCCATTTTTATCAAAATCCAATTCTGATGATGGTATCCATGAGGAATCGAGGGAACTCCTCAAATATTATAGGTATACATATAGCGATTTTGGTATTTTCATCAACAAATCAAGCGTTTGCATTCAGAAAGTATCATCTAGTGAAGTGGAACTGATGAAGAAGACCACAGATGGCCACGGGAACTCCTCAACGACGATAAGTACCTATTTCACGGATGGCGATAAGATATCTCGATTAAAATAGTTAAGCGACTATGACGAAATAGTTCTGATGAAAATGGTACCATCGAACCGATCTGGTGAAGAAGCCCGAAGGTAGGCATCGGAACTCAGTAATAAAACAATGTATCCTAGCCGTGTTTGGGCTTATTGGAATTGTCGTGAGGTGCACTCTGGCTATAAATGATTTAATGGTAACTATAATATGCCGCTTCAAATTGCGCTACTTGAGTTGTATGTTATGTGTGGCCTTGATTGTCAGAAGGCAGATTTCGTAGCCTCGTTATCTCTGTCAACTAAAACTACGCCTACCAAACTTCTGACACTACTCTATCGCAACGTATTTGCCTTTTTGCAAAGTTTTTATTTGAAATGGTATAGTAGTACTCAACTAATAAGGCGCGTCGTGAATCTTCGTTCGCGCAGAAAAGAAAGTATGGCCCCGAAGATTTAACGAGATTGCTTAAAACTTACAATCAACCTTAGATCACTACTATAAGGTTCATAATACACTGCAGCTGTTAGTTCCATCTCACTCCCAAGTATGGCGGCTGTCAAGCGGCGCGCGCTAAAATGGCGGCAGCTGCGACCAATAGCGGTACAGGAAAAAGCGTGGAGCATGCCGATAGCTCAATAGCATTTCCCGCACTTTGAAAATTCATCTTATGCGCAGGTACATCGATAAGCCATATTAGTTGAGTACTACTGTATACTCCTGAGACTGTCTCATAAAAATATCTTCAAGTTCTGATGAGTGGCTTTTGAGTTAGATTCAATAATTTAATACGTATTTTTCCCATTTAGTATATGTGGATGATGCTCTAATTTATTTTACGGAGTGGTATTCAGATTTGTGTGGGATAGGTACCACTAAAAAGTGAAAAATAAAAACTTTTTACAAAAAAAAACAACCGACTTCCAAACAAATACTACAAAGTGAAAAATAACTTTAATTTCGGAAGACGGTGGCAAAAAAACGAAAATAAATAAAAAACCAAAGACACCGACTTCCGAAATTAAAGTTATTTTTCACTTTGTAGTGTTTTTTTGGAAGTCGGTTGTTTTTTTTTTTGTAAAAAGTTTTTAAATCTGTAATATCTTCGAAAATATTCATTTAAATTACATGCTATACAGGGCCATATTGATCTATAGTAAATGCACAATGTATTTAAGGTACTTAATTGGATAAGCATTAATGCTGTATTGCTTAAAATCGCTTCGTAAATAAGCCATTATTTCTCGTAAAAAGTAAAGGATAAAAAATGGTTATTGTGGGTTATCCCTGAGAGATAGACATATACCATCGCGGACTTTTTTGCAGACCTTTTTAAGGTGTACAATACTGTAGTACATTATTTTGATCTATCTCGTAGGGTTCAGCCAGCGTTTGCAATGTAAGCGCAAAAAAATGTGTTTATTTACGACATCACATTAGAATCCTCTAAAATTATGAGTGTTCCTCTACTATATTATGCATGAATTATACATATAAACCTTCCTGTTGAATCACTCTATCTATTAAAAATAACCGCATCAAAATCCGTTGCGTGGTTTTAAAGATCTAAGCATACATAGGGACAGACAGACAGTGGAGCGACTTTGTTTTATAATATGTAGTGATAGTGATAGTGATGATGTATAAATACTGATTATTATTTGTACCAGTTTCGATGGTATTCAATTAGCTAACTAGTAGTGCAATCATTCATTTGGTGTAATGTAGATTATTAGATGTAAAGTATTTGATGTAAGAATATTTTTCTGGTGTGCGATTAATGATTTCCCAACTAATATTAGTCTAAATTCAAATAAATAACTAAGTAATACGCTAATACGTATGCATATTTTAAACTGCAGTTAGCAATTAAATCAAATATTCAAGGCTCAATGTGCAAATGATTAAGATCGCCTATCATAACTTCGTTGGCCTTTTTGTGTTATTTCTTAATTACAGTCACAAATAAATATATTTACTTTTATCCGTACGACCGTACCTAGTCACAATATTTTAATTTTTTATTCGTTTGGGAAAAAAAGGAATTAAACTAAGCGCCAAGGTGTGTGTTTTATTTAATTACCTATTATTTCATTAAAACAAGCGTCATAAACTTTTTATATTATAATAAGGTGGACAGCCATGAAAATACTGGGTTAGTTGAGGAGTAAATTCAATGATTAACATCGCGGCACAATTTAAATTTTTGGTGTAGATTTACTTATCTTCTCTAGGAGCTCGTGGCTAAGTAATAACAGCCACACGGGTCAATCCATCAGGTTAAGGTACGCTTGCCGGGGTTGGTCAGTGGATGGGTGACCATCTTTACATACCGAGACTACTCCGTGCCTCGGAAAGTACGTTAAGCCATTGGTCCCGGCTGTCATTCGTGGATCTTTGACAGTCGATACGGGTCGTTAGAAGCCCGAAAGTCTGACAACCAGTCTTACCAAGGGGTATCGTATTACCCAGTTACTGGGTTGTGGAGGTCAGATAGGCAGTCGCTTCATGTATAAATCTGTATCTTCATGTATCAATATCTCCAATACTGCTATTCAGCTCATCCGGTTAGACTGGAAGTCGACTCCAACATAGTTGGGAAAAGGCTAGGCAGATTGGTGTAGATTTATCTTCAAAAGAGACTTATTCAAATACGATACGACCCACGCCGACCAAACTTGCAGGAATCCATACTTTAATTATGATTATTATTAAAAGTGTTAGAAGGCGTACGAGGAGCCGAAGCCAATTCGCAGAGGCCCGTTAAACGCTTATAAGGGGAGTAGTGCTACCAGCTAGCGATACTTTTGAGAAAAAAATCGTCGTAAAGACATGGAACATTTTGAAATTTCGTGATTGTGACTGATTGAATTATATTATTACAAGCAAAGTACAACCCGCATTGATTGGCAAATTCTAAATTAACGCGAGCGAAGCCGCGGGCAAAAGCTTGTAATTAATATACGAAAGTAACTCTGTCTGTCTTACCTTTCTTACCTTTTCTCGCCTGAACAGCTGAACGGATTTGGATGAAATTTAGCACACGGGTAGACCATGACAAAGGTTAGAATATAGGATACTTTTTATCCCGGTAGTACGTTTCCGTAGGATAATTTACAATTGCAACTTCCACGCGAGCCAAGCCGCGGGCTAGAGCTAGATGCTATAAGATAAGATAAGATAATATGTTTATTTTCTCACCACAGTATTATAGAAAATACACAATACACCATGAATACAACATTTGAATATTGTGGGAGACTTCTGCCTAAACTAGGCTCTAGGCCAGTATTTAAGGCCAATTCTCGTACTTAAAAAACGTTCAAATTCAAGTCGCAGTGTCATCTCAGCGACAATCAATGTCAAAAAACTTTTTTACAAAAACAAAAACCGACTTCCAAAAAAAACACTACAAAGTGAAAAATAACTTTAATTTCGGAAGTCGGTGTCTTTGGATCTGTATTTTAGTTTTTTGCCACCGACTTCCGAAATTAAAGTTATTTTTCACTTTGTAGTGTTTTTTTTGGAAGTCGGTTTTTGTTTTTGTAAAAAAGTTTTTATTTTTGACTTTTTAGTGGTTCAGTTTGTAATTTACCTAAGTTACAATAACCCAATGTCAGCTGCTCATCACGTTTTACAAAATGTTGCTTTTCCCGATGCAGGGACGTTAATTGTTGAGGAGTTCTCCTAGTAAGAACCAGGAGAAATGGAGCTCATGGTGAAGTCACCATTACCATTATTTTAAAGAGCATAAACCATATTAAAGTAATCGAATCGCAACCTGTTATATACTTAGATATAATTGAGTATTTCCGATGGCCCTCTGTGGTCTTCATCATCAGTTCCAGCTCACCGAATGGTACTTTCCGAGAGAAAATGCACGAGTTACTATAAAAAATACCGAAATCGATATAGGTGTGCCCATAAAATTTGAGGGTTTCCCTCGATTTCCATGGGATCCCATCATCAGATCCTGACTTGATGATCATGGGACCACTTGGGACGTATACCCTTTCGAACAAAAAAAGAAAAATCCAAATCGGTCTAGCCATTTTCGAGTAATCGGGGAACATACATAAAAAAAAAATAAAAAAAAAGGTTCCGACGAATTGAGAACCTCCTCCTTTTGGAAGTCGGTTAAAAAAGATTGGTGGCTCGAGTGGAAATTTTAAACTTTACTTATTACTTAAACTAAACTTTTGTTAATTAGGTTATTATTGTGTGGAAGGGTGTGTGAGGGGGTGTGTATGTGTGTATGTGGAGTGGTGTTGGTCCGTGCGAGTGACATGTGGGTATGTCTATCATAGGTAGTTACGTTATTATTATCTTATAGATCATACAAATGTAGTAAGTAGCTTTATCGAAAATCAGTAGCCTATCATGTAAGCAATCAAATTTATTAGCATACGACTGTAATACACACGAGACGTTTATGTATGAGGCAACACACAGTAAAGGCGTTACCCGATCACTGTGAGAAATGAACCATTGTGCAGTCTCTCTATTGTTGTAAATCCTGTTGCAAGGATATAGTGGGACAGATTTTTGTTTGATAAAGTTCTTTTTTTGGTAAATTCTCAAGTGTTTTCGAATTTATCATAGGAAAATTCATCATGGCTGTATTCCTGCGTACCTATAAACACTCACATTTTGCTAGCTATTATATTTAAGTCGGGGACGGCTAAGCCGATGATTAATTTGTGGTAGTGAAAGTCATCAGTGTTAATTGGTAGTCAAAAGTTAAGTAGGACGCGTGACATTTTGAAACCATCCGGTAGGAAGTGACTGGTAGGAAGTGAGATTAGAGAGCATGCGAAGAAAAATTTTTAAGCAACAAATAGCACCAAAATTAAATATAGTAGAGCATTCGAAGTACCAAGCTGTAGAGATATTCTGAGGTAAAGCTCCTGATTTATAACACCCACTTGTTTAAAATAAAATTAAAGGCCTTTTTATTAGAAAAATGTCTTTATAGATATCGGAACTAACGTCACACAATAGTTAATGATTTACACTTAGATTATGATTTACATTGAAAACTATTTGACATATTTTATATATATTTTTAGACATGTCTGACATTATATTCACAGTTTGACATTATATTTATTTTTTTAATATTTAATACTCACTTGGAATGTTTTAATCATTCATAGTTCTTTGTTTTATGTAAATTGCATGTGTATAAATATTCAACACAATGTAAAAATTGTTTTATGAATAAAATTGAAAATTCATGTTTACCGCAAATAAACATTTTTCTTTCTTTCTTTCAATAAATGAAATGAAATGAAATATCGGGACGCTGAAAGTAACTAGCGGACTGGTTATTCTATGGTCGGACTTTTGCAGTAAAATTACACTTCTTATCTGTAATTTCGTTAAAAAATGTTCCCATTTGACAGCGAAATGACACTAAAAATGTCATTAGAAGTGTCATTTTACTGCAGCTAATTAAAAGTCCGACCATAGGTACACATACATAAGCTCACGCCTTCTTCCCGCGCTTCCTAGGTAGTATCTTGTTATTATACTTCGGCTGGGGGGCTCGTAGCTAAACGTTAACAGCAGCACGGGTCGATCGAAGGTTAAGCTACGCTTGCCGCGGTCGGTTCGTGGATGGGTGACCATCCGTGCCTCAGGAAGCACGTTAAGCCGTCGCTCCCGGCTGTCATTCGACAGTCGTTACGGGTCGTCAGAAGGCCAAAAGTCTGACAACCAGGGCCTCAAGTCTGCTATTACAATAGTGTCAGAATGGTCTATCATTGATTTCATAATTGTTGATTTTGACAAGTTTGGTAATCTACTAATATAATGGCGTCATAATGGCGTCATTATGACTTTCCAATGGTCAACCACTGACACTCCATTGTAAGAAATTATGAATTTAGCAGATTACGAACTTTTGGCAAAATGACAATGCAGTGACAATGGGATCGTGTTGGAATGACGAATTTCTAAAAAATAGCAGACTTGGGGCCCTGTCTTAACTCCACGCACAATGATCCACATGAAGGACTAAGTACGAAAACCAAATCTGCTAACATAGAACCAGTCTTACCAAGGGGTATCGTATTATCCAGTAACTGGATTGTGGAGGTCAGATAGGCAGTCGTTTCACGTAAAATACTGGTATTCAGCTGCTTACGGTTAGAATGGAAGCCGACCCCAACATAGTTGGGAAAAGGTTAGGCAGATGATGGTGACCTATGATGGAGTTTGGAGAAATGGAGAAATGTTTAAAGTATATGTTAAGGAAATTACTAATATAATAAAAAATGACATAAGAATAATCATTGATAACAAAAATTAGTGATAGTCACGCAATTTCTAGATTTGTTTAAAATAAAAATGGTATGATATGGTAATTATTAATATAACAATAAATGATAGTAATAAATAATGTAATATAATAATAAAATAATATAAAACAATAATAATGCAATTAAAATACTTAGAAATACGAGTAATAATAAATTAAATTAAATAATATAGCAATAATAGTTATTCATGATCTCCTAAAACAGGGCTTCCTCTCTCCTACCCTTTTGCTGTGCCCTACAGGGTCCATAATGATCTCAATTATATACTATACCACCTAAGTACACATTATGGTAAAGCAATAAAGATATTGAGTATTGAGTCAGCATTTAGTTTGTTTTTACGAAACTGCACAAAAAAGATTACACACTTCCCTTCATTAAATTTTGTAACATGCAGCCCACAATGCGTTCTTTCTAAATCAAGTATCTACAAAACCTACATTTTGATATGAATCATCCTGTTTTTGCAATCAAACTTAGAACTCAGAATTTTCGCGAAGTCACGACTTAGATCCTTATCAGACAAACAATGCTTAAAATCGGGTCGATCTCAGACTAAAATTATTATTATTTCTTCTTTTATTATAGGAGAGGTCAATGGTATGTAACGCTGTTATGTCTGTATTTAATTTTTCTGAAGTGTTAAATTACATAATTAGCAGTAATTCCGTAAATATACATCTTTTAATTTGAATTTACCAAATTAGGTATGTATAAAAACAAAAAGTCTTAGTAAGCCAGCCAACCTTCTATGTAGCCCATGTGATCTACATCCATACGAATATTAAAAATGCGAAAGTTACTCCGTCTCCGTCTATTACCTTTTCAAGTCTTAACAGCCGAACGGAATTCGAATAGTAGCCTATTATTGTCATTGAAGAAAACTCAACTAACTCTGAACTCTCATTGTCATGAAAACTGACTGATTGTAAGCCGTAGACCAACCGACGTTATTCTGAATGCTATTGATATCACGAAATCAAACAGACCAAAAACCACCTTCTAAATTCAAACTTGACATCACCCCTCTTTATATGGTGTTTCACATTTCATGGGTATTACGCAGTGGAACGTGATCTAAATAGACCAATGCACATTACCTTACTGAGCGCCCTTACAAGGATAATAATCGTTTTGTAATAGAACCATGAGGTCTTGGGATTATCCTTGATGCTGTGTTAGAGTTGCCGACAGGCGTAGGTAAAAAATAAACTACAGAGGGAATTTAATAAGTGTTTGTTTTCTTTTCAGGTGTTAACGAGGCAAACGCAATGACGACAAAAATGAAGCGACTCGGTTTACAACTGAAGACATTTCTTTTGGTAAGTTTTAAATCATCACTGGCGTAGTATGTAGTCCTTTTTCAGGTCATGGTCTACCTGTGTGCCAAATTTCATCCAAATCCCTTCAGCCGTCTTTGTGTCAAAGCCTTACAAACAAACATACTCAGTTTCGCATTTATGATATTAGTTAGTTAGGATTTCAGTATTGAGAAGATTTCAAAACTCAAAAAAAAAACTCATAACATTAATTTTATTTCAATGAAACCCCTTTCAGGCACTTTTTAACTGTCAAGGAGTCGGTCAGTTGAAGCTAGTGGCCCATTCCCAAACGTATATCTCTATGGAGAAGAACGGGCAAGAATCTCTAAGGACACTCTTTTAAAATCAAGATATTACAAAATCCTGGTTACATTATTCTTGTTGCTTCTAAATAATTATGTGAGAACAATGTAAAAAAGATTATTAAAACCTATTCAAAATAAAAGATTAAAAATAATTAGAGAGGTGACCAGTCTCAACTGACGGCGCCCGTTCACGAACATGACGCGTTGATCTGCACCATCCAGCTCAATCTTCACAAACCAATTTTAAAAAAAAAATTAACCCCAAACTGCGGACGCTGTTAAAAAGCGCCAAATAAAACTGTCATTGAAGACACTGTGATAATTTGATGGAAATTGTCTACTAGACACTTTTCGGTATACACTAATCAAAAAAAGTTTTGCCCCATTTATAATTCGACCAGTGCAAGGTAAACAAAATAGCTTGCTGTAACCAAAACTTGAGTCAAGGTTTCTTAAGTTAACAGCAGCACTTAAGAGTGTTTTTCTGTACACCCTCATAACTTTGTGGACTGTTTACCTTTTTTTTTTTTTTTTTTTTTTTCTGCTCTCGCTCTGGGTGGAGCGGAAGGGCGTGTCAGACTTTTTACTGACTAAAACCCACCCGTGTTCCTTCAGTTGCCTAGGCCAGGGCCGCGGTAACCTCTTCAGACAACCCGCGACCTTCAGACATAGAATTGATTGATTGAAGAGACAAGACTGTTTACCTACGTCTTAAACTATTTTTTTTAAACAAGAAAATACATTTCGTATAAATGGTGCACCACTTTTTTTGATTAGTGAATTATAGAAACTAGGTGTACGATCCACGAAATAATATCCATCAGTGTAGTAACAATTTTTTGCAGTGCTAAACAGTGTTTGTAATTCTAATAATAGCTAAATCCTTGATACACAGCAGGAGTGTGGAACCAACCTCTAACAAATTATCTGTGACCAATTTCTATTGTGACCAGCATCTATTTATACAGACGTTGTAGCTGGGAAATCAGCATTAGGTAGGTTGGTACTTTATTTGAGACCCCCCACGAATCCTCTACTTATATGGATCGTTTTTGTGTGTGTGACTTTAAAGTTGGTCGCAAATGACCTTAACCAGATCACTTTAAACCATTCTATAGAGATTTTGTAATTACTCAATTAGCAATTTTCGAACGGTCCCCAGAGTAAGTTCTTTTGGTTTAACAGAAATGTCCATAATATGGACATAATACTCATATAAAAATCAAAAATTAACATCAAAAGTCATTTATGCAAGCTAAGCTGAGAAATCAGCACTTTTTGAACGTCAAAATTACATAAGACAGTCCCACGGCACGCCCGCCCTTCACCACTTCCTAGTGCTTTAGCTGGGAAGAAGAAGACTATCGAAGATCTATCGAGACTATCGAAGAAGACTATCGAGGAATTATCGAGACTATCGAAGAAAACTATCGAGGAACTATCGAGACTGTCGAAGGTCGAAGAAGACTATCGAGGAACTATCGAGACTATCGAAGAAGACTATCGAGAACCTATCGAGGCTATCGAAGAAGACTATAAAGGAACTATCGACACTATCGAAGAAAAGTATCGAGGAACTATCGAGACTGTCGAAGAAGACCAACAAGGACCTATCGAGACTATCGAAGAAAACTATAAAGGAACTATCGAGACTATCGAAGAAAACTATCGAGGAACTATCGAGACTGTCGAAGAAGACTATCGATGAACTATCGAGACTATCAAAGAAGACCATCGAGAATCTATCGAGACTGTCGAAGAAGACTTTATAGGAACTATCGAGACTATCGAAGAAAACTATCGAGGAACTATCGAAACTGTCGAAGAAGACTATCGAGGACCTATTGAGACTATCGAAGAAGACTTTAAAGGAACTATCGAGACTATCGCAGAATTATCGATACTATCGAAGAAGACTTTATAGAAACTATCGAGACTATCTAAGAAGATTATAGAAGAACTATCGCGACTATCAAAGAAGACTCTCGAGGACTAAATCGGGCGCAACAAAAAAAAACTTAAACTTAAAAACTACTTAAGTTAAAACAGATGATTTAAAAATACAAAATACATATTTCTGACCGCTCTATTCAAACACGACCAGCAGGAAAACCTCAGTAAACACTAGAGCGCGTGTTCTTTCACCAGCGCAGCGTGCATTGCGCACGCGTGTTGCGTCATGGCGCACTTGACACAGTGTGTCGGTTGACACATATCGTGACGCGCTTCGCGTTTGCAGGGTTAGAATTAAGGCTACATGATAAGTTGTGGTAAAAATTCTTACTGTTACGGTAAAAATGCCTGTTATTTCTGATCTGATGAAACTAGCTGCACCATAATTTCCTGTCTTTGCATGGAATCATCATTTTAATAATTTGCCTTGCTTTATTTTCAAATAGAGTACGGATGGAACAGAAATTAAATACTTGAGCCTTCATCCATGTTGTTGAATTTTTAGCACACTGTTTTTGAACAGCTTTACACCAGTTCAGATAAGTACACCTAAGCAAGTGTCAATCTGCACCTACCTAACTTCCCATTCAATGATTCACACATAAAAAACTGCACTACAAGCTACGCCTAACACTGTACTTAATTTAGATCCTTTCCCGCGTCACATATCGCATTCGATTTAAATCGACGGTGCGTGCGGCGCCGATTCTGCGCTTGCGCAAACCCCACCCACGACGACACGGAACTTTACCCACTACACTGATCATTGCTCCGGAACTACTAACAAATAATCTTGATTATCTTTCATACCCAGCAATGGATTCAAAGTAAATAAATTATCAGCAACTTTGGCCTTAAAACCGTATCCTTTTTGGTTAAATTGCATTTTGAATTATTGATTTGTGTTAATAATGTAGTCCAAAGGTCATTGAACTGTATGTAGGTGGATGCGACGATAGGTCAGTCAGACATTAGCATTCCATTGTCTGATTTAATCTGTTGTCATAAAAGTTAGTAGTTTTACAAAGCATTGACAAAGTTAAATCAAAGTTTTCTACATTGACAAATTAGCAAGCATTTTAAATCATAGGGCCCCCGGTTTTTGATCCGTAGTTAAAACTAACAACCAATTTAAAGTTTAAAAATATTAACTAATGGATAAATCATTAATGGATAATTCCAATCCATATTGACATGTGTGTCCTATGACTGTCGGAGGAAGGGGAACGGGGTCCATACAAAATCTTGATTTTGTTAAAACTAACAACCAATTTAAAGGTTAAAAATATTAACTAATGGATTTATCCATTAGTTAATATTTTTAACCTTGAAATTGGTTTTTTTTAATTTTAAAAAAATATATATTTTTCCTGGCTATGGCACGCGCCTTCTTTAACACCCTGTATAAGTTGCACAATTAACAAAAAAAAAATACAAAACACCGGTTCTAAGAAAACTTCTGATATGTGACATTCCAAATCAGAGCCAAAGTTATGTAGGTATGCCAATTATGTGACCTTATGTAATACAAATTAACATTAAGTATGCTCTTAAAAACACGTTTGGGACGCTATCTCCATGCGACGATCTCGATTTGAATTTTTGATAACTTTTATTAGTCATCATCAGATCAGATCACTATCTTTTAAAACAAAAAAAACCTACCTAATAAGTCTGGAGTTAATTAGTTATACAGGGTGTTTGGCGCATGGACCGACACAATTTTTTGGGGGATTGGGGGGGTCATTTGCTAGGTTTCACCTAAAGACCTCCATGTCCTAAGTGTGACGGTAATAGTTTTATTTATTTTTTGTTCTTTCTTTGAATTACCCAAAATCTCGCCTTTGAATCGATATATTTTTTTTGTTTATGGTTGTAAAAGAACAAAATAATTTTTATTATAGTCTACAATGTATTCTTATTCGAAATAAAATAAAAAAATATAGTAACCGTAATAAGTCTTTTCTTAAAACACTCCATAACTGACTCTCTAACTAGTATTTTGACTACATTTGAATTGTTTTTCATAGCGTGTAGCATACCCTTAGAAAGGGTACAAGCTAAAGAACTTTTTGAGATAAAAATAAGGTCAAAATGGCTTTATTTAAAAAAAAAAAATGAATTTAAGAGTAGTAACTTTTCATACATTTAAACATTTTTAAGACTTTGGAAGCACGTAAGTCATTTTCTACTGATCAATTACATCAAATAATAATTTATTTAGAATAAAAATACATTGCAGACTATTATAAAATTTATTTTGTTCTATTGCAACCATAAACAAAAAAAATATATCGATTCAAAGGCGAGATTTTGGGTAATTCAAAGAAAGCACAAAAAAAAACATATCTCAATTACCGTCACACTTAGGACATGGAGGTCTTTAGGTGAAACCTAGCAAATGACCCCCCCAATCCCCCAAAAAATTGTGTCGGTCCATGCGCCAAACACCCTGTATAACAATAGACCTAGTCATAATAAGACAAATACGGGGGAAGCTGACATTAGCATTAATTTAAACCTATTTTTATGATTTTAGTGTTGGTATCTGTAGTATTGACCGAAAACTGGTATGTAAGGTGTTAAAAATAAGGAAATCTTGTATTAACTCTAAAAACTCTAAGGAGTGCTTTAGACCCTTTTCTCGCTGTACCTATACCTATAACGCAGTGTGCCTAAGTCGCGTTATGCCTAGACCAAACGAGATGTGGGCGTATTGTGACTTAGGTCAATTCCGCTTTAGTTCAATAGCGAGATAGGCTTAGTCATTTTGACGAGTTACGCGAACAGCTGATTTTTTTTTCGCGATTTCAAAGTTGGTCCCATAGTAAAACCACTTCTTAAAGTTTTTAGAGTTATTTTTTTAACAGTATGTGGTGCAAACTGTAAATATAAGTTATCTATACATAAGTATAAATTACAGTCGCTTTTCGTGTCTGTCTGTGTGGTCGTGTTGTTCTTCTAAACTGCGCAACGGATTTTAAAGCGGTTTTCACTATTATATAGAGAATTTATTCCGGAAGGTTTTTATGTATAAAAAATTAATATTAAACTTACGTATAAATAAATAGTAAACAATGGCTTAATTTTATATGTACATTAGGTACGTAAATTTAAGTTGCGGAAGAGCGGAGTGTCCTAATACAGGCATTTATTTGCTTAAAAGGACACTTCTATCACTATCTACGTACGAGTACAAACCATGTTAAAGAAAAATAAACTATTTGTATATGTATAATAAAGCAATATCTATCGATGTTTGTCAAACCTGTAGAGTAATAAGTATTAGTATTATTATTATTTTCTTTTTAAGGAAATTTCTCGGCGACTGGTCGAGACATCACGTGACCAGAGGGCTGGCTTGTTCTTTGGCCAACGAATTAGCATTGCCATTCAACGTGGCAATGCTGCCCGTCTTCTGGGCACGTTTCCGGATGACATCGATGCGGACGAGTACTTCGACGCCTAAGTGTCCTTTTGTTTTTGTATTTATTTGTATATTTAGTTAGTCATTTACTTTAGTACTAGTATAGTGTTAATTTGTATATTGTTTAATAAATAATAGGTTTATACAAACAGGAAAAGTAATATAATAGTATTAGTTAAGTACATAAATATTGTTATTTTTGGGTCCAAATGGGCCAAATACTTAACTGAATCACAAACATGTGGATTTCATTTGCAAGCGTGGTAATACAATGAGGCTGTATTGTCCTCTAATGGGAGATTTACAGATCTATGGGACGTACAGTCGAGTTCATTAATATACATATTGGACCTTTCAGGCTTCAAAAATATGTGAACGTCAAAAAAGTTCATAATATTGTAACAACTATAAGTCAAGATTTAGATTAATTAATATGTGAGGCTTTTTCACAGCATACATCGCTAATGCATAGTTAAAATTATTGAACCATTCACATGAGGACATATTTTTGATCTATAGGTTCAGAATTTATTGAGCTTTCCAACGCTCACATAATATTTTGAATCCTTGACAGTGCCAATATATTAATAAACTCGACTGCACCTAGACAAACAGTTTCATTGACAGCAAAAGTTGGCTTTATAAAAGCTAGGCATAATGTTCGTGCGTAGGCGTATCGCGTTGCAAAGCTCAAGCTCAAGCGAATAAGTTAGGTATCTATTGATTCGTAAACAACGTTTTACATGCTAATGAACTACGCAAACGTACTTAAAAACGAATCGATGAACAAATAACATTCAGGTAACTGTTTAAGCGCCGCTATTGGTCGATCATTTCTTTGCTGACTTATCCTAACTAATAATATAGATGCGAAAGTGAGTTATTTTTTGTTGGTTGGTTTGTAATGCTTTCATGCTAAAACGGCTGAACGGATTTGAATGAAATTTGGCACACGGATAGACCATGACCTGGAAAAGGACATAGGCTACTTTTTATTGACATACCACGCGAGCGAAGCCGCCAGCAGAAGCTAGTATAAAATAAAGTCAAAACTAAAAATAAAGAAAAAACAGTTTTTAATGGGTAGGTACTTTATATTATTAAAACACCTCATACACAGAATGGATAGATGTTTCTTACTCTTCCACGCAAAAACTACAGAACAGATTTTGATGAAATTTAGCAGACAGATAGTTTATAATCCAGATTAACACAGAGGATACTTTTTATTCCGATATTCTTACGGGTTTGAGACATAAACGAGTGAAACCGCGGGCGCTACTAGTACGCATAACTTTACACGAAACAATATCTTGTCGGAATTCTGGGTGTCATTAAAAATTGTATTAGCTAACCTAATAAAGCAAAAATGTATTAACATCGATAAATTATTTTAAAATTCAACATTTTGGCGCATCCATTAGGGTTCAGACTGATTGATTAAAATGTTAATATTAATATAATTCGGCGCCAAACTCGTTGCACACATAAAATTAGGGTTACCACTGGCTAGTTTGTCATAGGATACGTTGTCAACGGGTTTTGTAAAGACGGAGAGAAAGGTTTTTATAAGAAGTTTTTGTGATGACTTTTTTCTCGATTTCTGTATAAATAAAATTAATATGGCTAAATAAAGAAAAAAAAAGAAAGAAAAACTATTTATTCCCGCGAAAAATGACGCACATACTTTCAATTTTTACATAATCCTAAAAAATAAAAAAACAATTGGGTAGCTAAAATTCAAACTTAAAAGGAAAAACAAGAAATACTTAATTTACTTAATTAAATGTGTTGCTAAGCGCAAAACTCGAGAACGGCTGGACCAATCCCACATTTTTTTTTGTCAGACCTTTGGGCTTCTGAGTTCCCGTAACGACTGTGAAAGATTAGTGAACGACAGCCGTGACCAACAACGGCTTAGTGTGCTTTCCGAGGCGCGGAGGGGTCTCAATATTTACCTAATAGATGGTCACCCATCCTCAAACCGACCGCGGCAAGCGTAGCTTAACCTTCGATCAACCCGTGCGGCTGTTATCATTTAGCCACGAGCTCCTCCTCTAATTAGCTAGACAATGAAATAAAAACAAATTTTGTAGTTGACTAAATTGTTTTTATCAATCCGTAGAAAATCTATATTATTATGGCAAATGTTACATCTCGTTAAAATGAAAAAGCGACTGACTACAGCTTATACAAATTATAACATTGACAACCCTAAATACTCCATCTTTCTTGTGTCGAATAAATGAGTTATGTACTTATGTCGAAATATATAAGATGTGATGTAGAAAGACCCGCGGACACTAGGATCCAGTGATAATGGCGAATGCAGTATTTGCAATATAATTAATCAATGTCTGGTTTATTTTAATCCTTATTAGTGATAATGTAAATACCTACCAGTATTTTTTATTTGAGTTTGAAATCAAGATAATTAGTCACACATATTGCCACACAGTGGTGTGGACACCTTATCTGCCTAGCCTTTTCCCAACTATGTTGGGTTCGGCTTCCAGTCTAACCGGATGCAGCTGAATACCAGAATTTTACATGACGCGACTGCCTATCTGACCTCCTGAGATATTGAAGGTCAAAGTCGCATTTTTTTTTTACTAAAACGTATTCCAAGTGTTATTACTAAACTTTTTCTGACAAGTACCTACGCGTACCGTAGAGCAAAAGGGCGGGACTTAATTCCGTTTGCCTGGGTACGTGTTACATTGCGCGTAATAAAAAAATGTTTTTTTTTTATACCTAAAAATAAGTCGTTTCCCAGCAATAATTTTTGCGTAAAGCTACTTAGTTAAATGTACAGTATGCATAGTTGATGGCTTTGTTATATGTCTTTTTACAAACTGTATATAATTATCTGTATGAATATGTCTTGGGAAACTTTGGCAAAGGAAGAAGAAGTCCACATGGCGAACTGCTAGTGGAATTCTTACTGCAACACAACTTAACGCTCCTGAACAGTTTGTTTATGAAAAACAAAAATAACAAGTGGACATGGATCTCTCCTGACGGCAGCACCAAAAATGAAATTGATTACATAACAACAAACTATCCAAAAGCTTTCACAGATACGGCAGTCCTAACTAAATTCAATTTTAATACAAACCATCGTATGGTAAGAAGCAATATAAGAGTACAACCATCAAAGAAATCTAGAAAATATTTTGCCTCACACAATACAGGACACCTTAGCGAAGAAACCTTCAAAAAAATAAAACAATCTCTAATTGAATCAGCCGAAGAATTAACTACGAGTAACATGGATGCTCATACGAACTATGGAAAACTAGAAAATCTATTAACTCAAGTAAATAATAACAATTCAAGAACAAACAAGTACAAACTAACGGATACAACGCTACAACTCATAGAAAAAAGAAAAACCCTATTTTCAAAATACCCTAAAAAAGATAACATAAAAGCGATAACGCAACTAAGCAAGGAAATCAGAGAGCACATAAGAAAAGATAGAAAGACAAAGAGGCTGCAAACATTAGAAAAACATATAGTGAAAACAGGAGGAGTGAAAAAAGCGCTTAGAGAACTGAGAGAATATAATAAAGAATGGATACCAAAACTAAACCAAAAGGAGTATACCTCATCTAAAAGAAAAAACATAAACGAAATAGCTACAACATTTTACCAGGACCTGTACTCAAATCCAGACAATAAACAAAATCATGATCCGAGGACAGTCATGTACAGAGAGCCGGAAAAGGTAATAATTGAACCAAAAATACTTTCTAGCGAAGTAGAAAAAGCTGTATTTAGTCAGAAGATGGAAAAGGCGCCAGGTCCAGACAAAGTGACAAATGAACTTCTTAAAGGCACCCTTGAGGAAATACTACCAATACTCACTTCAATATTTAATGATATATTAACAACTGGTCTAATCCCTGTACAATGGAAAACCTCAAATATTATTCTTATATTTAAGAAAGGAAAAAGGAAGATATAGGTAACTATAGACCTATTAGTCTAATGTCAAATATCTACAAGGTATTTTCCAAAGTTATCCTGGAAAGAATAAGCAAAAAGCTAGATGAAAACCAACCACGGGAGCAAGCTGGCTTCAGACGAAGATACTCCACTCTGGACCACATACACACAGTGAAACAAATAATAGAGAAATATAATGAGTATAATAAGAAACTTTATATGGCATTCATCGATTACTCCAAAGCTTTCGATAGTGTAAGGCACACAGCAATATGGGATAGCCTAGAGCAGCAGGGGATACCTATAATTTACATCAATGTTATAAAGAACATCTACTTGAATGGCGAAGCGAGGATCCAACTAGAAACCTTGGGAAGAAAGTTTAAGATTGAGAGGGGAGTAAGACAGGGAGACCCTCTTTCACCAAAATTATTCTCTGCAGCTCTTGAAAGTATCTTCCGTAAATTAAATTGGAAAGAATATGGTCTCAACGTGCAAGGTGTAAAACTGAACCACTTAAGATTTGCAGATGATATAGTCTTATTTGAGGAAAACCCGACGCACCTAAATAAAATGATAGAATCATTAAACGACGAAAGCATGAAAGTGGGCCTATGTATGAACAAAGACAAAACAAAACTGCTTACAAACTCCGAACCAGTAACCATGAAATTGGATAAACAACCACTTGAATATGTGCCAGAGTACATCTATTTAGGACAGATAATATTTCATAAAGACCAAACCACTAAGGAAATTGAGCGAAGAATAGGAAACGGATGGAAAAAATACTGGTCTTTGAAAGAAGTCTTGAAATCCAAGGAGCTAAGTATGCAAACAAAAAGGAAAGTCTTCAACACATGTATACTCCCAGTCATTACTTATGGATGCGAAACCTGGGCACTCACCAAACACCACAGAGAAAAGCTAGAACGCTGTCAGAGAGCCATGGAGAGAAGCATGATGGGAATAAGGAAACAGGACAAAGTGAGATGTAGCTTAATAAGGGATATAACCAAAGTTGTAGATATAATAAGCCGGATAGACCAACAAAAGTGGAGATGGACAGGTCACATGATACGTGATCCACAAGAGAAATGGTGCAAAGTTGTCACTGACTGGTATCCCAGAGATGGCAAGAGAAGTAGAGGACGTCAACAAACAAGATGGGAAGACGACCTAAAACTCACGGCGGGACATCATTGGAGAAGGGTAGCGCGGGATAGGTCCCAATGGAAAATGTTAGAGGAGGCCTATGCCAAAAGGAAAACTGAGCTTCGGGATATATTATAACGATAAGAACATAATTATCTAGTATTTTGTACTCAACTGTGAAGTTCAGAATTAAAAGGCTTATTATTATTATTATTATTATATTATTATATAATTATCTGACCCTGACCTATGAGTAAGGCACCAGGGTAGCCCACGAAATTCAAATTTTCTTACGTTTTTTTTGCAATTTGCAGGTCAGTATCAGGTTGTATGTTGATCTGAATATCATTCGCAACCGTAACATTCGTTACGGTAATCCTATAAATACATATTCATGTATTTATAGAATTACGCAGCTTCGCTCGCGTCTATGGCGGATAATATCCCACGGGAACGTCCTACCGGGAAATCCTACCTTATTCCTTGCCTACATTATAAAGGGAACCTCTGTGAAAAAAGTAGTAAAAAGTTGTAGAACGTTATTTTATACTTGCTATGTAGGTACTCGTATAAAATACCAGCAATAGTTATAGAACTCAGTGTGTTATCTATCACTATTGGACATGGTTTATTTCATTGTTAAGAAAATGCCGGAAATATCGGAAAGAAAAATTAAAAAAGTTGCCGGGATAATTGGAAAATTCGGGAAAACTGAACGTGCATTTTCTTTTGGAATTTTGTATGAATTAGAGTTTGGACAGAACAACGTCTGTCGGGTCAGCTAGTGAAATATAAACGTGTGTTTAACTACAAATATATTGCCAATAAACGACAGCAATTAATGAGCAAATTAACTAAGTAAACACCGTTCACACATGTGCTGCCAACTGAATACGATAATAAACGATGCACGTTTAAATATAGAACATGGGGCTTGTGGCTAAGTAATAACAGCCGCACGGGTCGATTGTTTGTGGTAGGTTTGTGGATCTTTACATACCAAGACCCCTCCCTGCCTCGGAAAGCCCGCTAAGCCGTTGGTCGCGCGGTTGGTCCAAGCTGTCATTCGTGGATCTTTGACAGTCGTTACGGGTTGTTAGAAGCCCGAATGTCTGACAACCAGTATTACCCAGTAACTGGATAGTGGAGGTCATATAGTCAGTCACTCCATATAGAATACTGGTAATCAGCTGGATCCGGTAAGACTGGAAGCCGAGCCCAAAATATTTAGGAAAACGCTAGGCAGATGATGATTAAATAAAGAGCAAGAAAACCCAACAACAACCCTCGTCTCACAGACTGTTTGTGATTTATGATTTTCGATACAAGATCTTAGTATGTAATAATCTCTTGCTAAATGATTGCAATCGACCGCCGCAGCTAATACAGATGTAGTAAGACACTATTTACCTATCTAGGTATAACACTCGAGATGTCTTCATAACACCAGAAATTGACGAAGTGTCAAGTGGGCTACTTATCACAGTTATTGAACATCACGTAACCTAATTTCCAAATATCAGTCGCCTCATGGGTAAAAAACATGGTTTTGACGCATTTTTATATGCCTAGCAAAAGTATCCTATACTAGACCAACGTTGGGGTACTTTGGCCAGTAGGATTGGAATGCATCTTGTTAGACTTGAAGCTGACCCTATCATAGTTGGGTAAAGGCTGGTACTCATCCTCGCAGAGATAGTTGGAACAGAGCCGTGATTAATCAAGCAATCAATAATTTTATTTTCAGGCAACTGAAAGCCCATAGAAAAATACACAAAATAATATCATCAATAATTTTAAACTAATACATATTATATAATAATTTTATTAATTAATACATATAATTAACTTAATACTCATTAATATTGAATACATATTATTACTCTAATGAGAATGAGGATTAATGAGGTTTAATTTCAAGTTCGGTGAGACAATTTCTTTATCCACCGTTAAAATCTCAATGTTTGCTACTGTACTACTAAACTACTATAAAAAAAAAACTTAAACACTAAGTAAGATAAGGATGCTCAAGCATAATTCTCTCTTTGATGGCTTTGAATGCAAATTATTAAAAAACTTCTCTGCCTAGTACATATTATCTGTATTTGAATCGAGATCCATATTTGAACATCTTCGAAAATAGGTAGGTACAAGCCAAAAATAACGATCAGATATCGTCCTAACCACACCATACTTCACTCGTCTAGACGAGCCACCAATGACACACAACCACAAACAAATGAGACGCCAGCGCAGTGCATTGCATAACACACTAAGGCGACCCGACGCGACGGAAAGAAAGTGCGTCATGTCACAAGGTCACGGCCGATGTATACCTACCGAAGTATTGATTACTGATTGGTGGAGAGGTCGTACGTCGTGATTAGAAATATTTGAACCTAATGAAGAAACCTAAAAAGATTTTAGTAAAAGTTCACTTTCAGTAGTAATAGAGACAAACAAAGATAGAAAATGAAAGTTGTAATTGATATAACTGAAAACTTCTTAAGGGGTTATTGCACTCATCTTTATGAACAATTTTTACTATGGGATCGGATCAAGAAATCGCGAAAAAAAAATAGCTGCTCCATACATTTAACAGTTCGCGTAACTCGACAAAATGTAGGGAGCAGCTGTTTTTTAATCAAAATTGTTTCTAATGATGAATAGAATGACCCCTTAAGAGGCCTGTCACATTTTATCACCTGTCTCGCTCACACGTTACTTGACGGGACCAAATTTTGAAGAATATTAAATGAAAAGATGCTTTTTAACCGACTTCCAAAAGGAGGAGGTTCTCAATTCGTCGGAACCTTTTTTTTTTTTTTTTTTTTTTTATTTTTTTTTTTTTTTTTTTTTTATGTATGTTCCCCGATTACTCGAAAATGGCTAGACCGATTTGGATTTTTCTTTTTTTGTTCGAAAGGGTATACGTCCCAAGTGGTCCCATGGTCATCAAGTCAGGATCTGATGATGGAATCCCATGGAAATCGAGGGAAACCCTCAAATTTTATGGGCACACCTATATCGATTTCGGTATTTTTTATAGTAACTCGTGCATTTGCTCTCGGAAAGTACCATTCGGTGAGCTGGAACTGATGATGAAGACCACAGAGGGCCATCGGAAATACTCAATTATATCTAAGTATATAACAGGTTGCGATTCGATTACTTTAATATGGTTTATGCTCGTCAAAATAATGGTAATGGTGACCATGAGCTCCATTTATCCTGGTTCTTACTAGGAGAACTCCTCAAAAATTAACGGCCCTGCATCGGGAAAAGCAACATTTTGTAAAACGTGATGAGCAGCTGACATTGGGTTATTGTAACTTAGATAAATTACAAACTGAACCACTAAAAAGTGAAAAATAAAAACTTTTTTACAAAAACAAAAACCGACTTCCAAAAAAAACACTACAAAGTGAAAAATAACTTTAATTTCGGAAGTCGGTGGCAAAAAACTAAAATACAGATCCAAAGACACCGACTTCCGAAATTAAAGTTATTTTTCACTTTGTAGTGTTTTTTTTGGAAGTCGGTTTTTGTTTTTGTAAAAAAGTTTTCTGAAAAACGTAATCTATTATTATTATTATTAAATAATATTAATTTAATAGATTATTATTCATTTCTATTGTGTTATCTAATAAACTCAGGTCATTAGACACAATATAAATAACGTTCTTAATAATTACCTATTAAATTAATATTATTTATTAATTATTAATAATAGATCACATTTTCAAAAAAGAATCTTTTCATTTAACATTCTTAAAAAGGTCCCGTGTGAGCGAGAGAGGTGATAAAATGAGACAGGCCTGTTAAGAGGTTTCAGTTATTTAAATTACACCATGTAAATGTTAGAACGCATGTTAGGGGGTCTACGGGGAGGGCATAGCATGTAGTTTGACTAGACATAACGATAGATGAAGATTACCCACAATTACAATTTGCGATGATCGTCTGTCTAAGGTAACTTCGTAAAAATTTGCGTGATCGAGGTCAAGAACAGACCCAGTCAGAAAAAAAAACTAGAACTCGTAAAAAATGTTAGGTCACTTACAAAACCCAAATGAGCTGAGAACTTTAAAGTTTTTACATGATAAGATAATCGAAGCGATGTTTTACAGATTGTATCTACTCGAAAAGTGACAATCCAAAGCTCGTTTCTAAATACCAGTAGCCGGTTTGATTACTTACTGACATCATGCAATTTTTAGATTCAAGAATTTCTTTTATGTCTGCCGAGAAACTACATAACAGTGTTAAAGTGGCAGTCAAGCCTAATCCTATACATGAACAATATTAATTTGTAATCACGTTCTCGAAAATGGCTCTAACGATTTCGAGGAAAGTGCAATAAAAGGTCTTATTTCTGGGAAAATTCGTTTTCTCTATTTTCATCTTTTAAAAGATATAGAATAAATAAATTGAAAAAAAAACTTGTAAGATGGAAGAATTGGTTGGTTTAGCAGAAATAAACACCTTTTAATTTAAATAAATCAGCTTTTAATTTTGCACACTTTTCATCTTTTTCTCCCGCCTTTTGTTTTTTTTTTTGGTTTTATTCGGAAACATAAATCAACACCATAGATACAGTTTAGAAATAGTATAATCGACTAAACTTACTAATCACTTCAGATTAAATTAGTTAATAATATAAAATAACCCACAACTCGGCCATCCTGCCATAGTCTGGCCTCAGACTATGAACATACTTACTCTACTACTTACTATTTTAAAACAAAGACTTAAATATAAGCTATTATAGTATCATAGCAGTTTTAGAAATAAACCAGTACAAACATCTTAGTATCTAACTTCTTAAAATTAAATGTCAATGAACACCTGAGATCCAATGCCTTATACCAAACTTAAATGCTTAACTGTTTTAAAATAAAATAAAGAAAACTTAAGATGAAATATTGAGGAATGTCCAACAGAACAAATGACATGAAAAGAAACAACCTTAGTAGCTTATCCCTGGCCATCTTTTCATGTAGTCGGCTGCAGTTGATGTTTTTATAGGACCCTCAGCAGTAGCTTCAGCTTTTTCCACCTCATATCGATCTTTCCCAAGCACCTTCACCACCTTGTAGGGTCCCAAATACTTTGCCTTTATCTTCAAAGTCTTTCCGAATTGTGTTCTTCTAATGGCTACAAAATCTCCCACAGTATACTTTACACTCTCCTTTCTTTTTTTGTTATAATTCTTCCTATTTTCTTCTAAAAAACTTGCAAACACTTACGTCAACATCTAGCTCTGCATAAAAATATTTTTTAATAATAAAATAACGTAAGATCAGTGCTCAAAATACCTTAAAATACAGAGATACGAGTGTGAATTACACTGGATAATGTTTTGTGTGCCATATGAATAAGCCACTACTAACTTATATGAAAAACTATAATGTCACTGGTGAACTTTGAAAAGTGAATAAGCGGAAATAAAAACCAGGTGGAGCATTGTATACACTACAACAAGATCTGTGAATAATAACAAAAGTGACAAGCAGGCTCAGGTCACTTAATATATTTATTTTTAAGCCCGTTAAATTTCCTGAGGGCTCAGACCTGCATCAAAATTTATCAAGATAATTTTCATATTCGCGGTTGCTAAGGCCGCCATCGGTTGTCCTAGCGACGACATGCGTCGCTAGGTCTCCTCCACTGCAGCGTCCAATTGCAAGACCATCCTGTGACGCACATACGTAACGACGCATGCGTCTTGTTACCAAAACAAGCAGCCGTCATATTTCGACTTCTGACTTTTTATGTTTTTAGTGTTACTTTATTGTGTTTTTAAATTTGTTTTAAGTTATTATTTTTTGTGAATGTATTTAACTGTTGTGAATGCAGTCCGTAACCCAATCTTGTGATGGCACGTCGAACGCGACCCATACATGTACACAGTGCAACAAGTCATTCAAATCTTTGAAAGGCCTCAACATACACACTACAAAAACACACAGGAAATGTATTAGCCAAAACAGTTCACCTTTAGACATCCATCCCATTATTCTGAGTGCGCCTACTCATGTAGCCATCGATCCAACTCCTTTCCACACATATCTTAGCCATTTGAAAAACAGTATCCCCATAGTTAAAAGAATCCCTCGAGGAGCTCGAATAACCGTTGCTACACATTTATCACAATTAATCCAGAAATGTTACATAAGCAATTGTACTCAAGACTGGCAGAACCTATTTTTATTTTCATACAGCACACTACATATAATAAAAACTGATGAACCGAATTTATCCTTGACACAAAAGATTAAGAATAACTGTGCTGTAAGCTCCTCGCCTTCTCCCGCACCTCCAATTAAACATGATGCCCCTCGTAATCGCAACAAGCTCATCGAAAACAAAATCTGTGACGGAGATCTCAAAGGTGCCGCTCGCCTTTTGTTCTCCAACGACGTGCTATCACCAGATACCCCTGACACCCTTCAGGCCTTACAGACAAAACATCCTCCAGCTCCAGTAAACCCTTATTTTCTCGACCCTCCAACAGCAGGGCAAGCATGCCTTCAAATTCAAAACAAAGATGTTACGGATGCCTTTTTATCTTTTAAACCAGGTTCGGCTGCAGGTTTGGATGGAATCTCACCCCAACATTTGAAAGACTTAACATCGCATTCTGTGGGTGATGCAGGCGAGCAACTTGTAAATTCGATCACTAAATTAATTAACTTTATGTATTCCGGTAATGTCAATCCAGAAATTGTTCCCATTCTTTTCGGCGCGAACCTCATTGCCCTCACCAAAAAGGACGGAGGGGTGAGACCAATTGCTGTTGGATCAACACTACGACGTCTGGCCTCCAAAATTGCTGTTCGACATATTTTACCAAAATTAAATTCGGAATTTGAACCCGTACAGTTAGGCTTCGGTGTAAAAGGAGGGTGTGAGGCATCCGTCCATGCCCTACGCTCTTTCCTAACTTACGGACAGCCTGACGTGTTGCTCAAAATTGATGTCAAAAATGCATTCAATTCGGTAAATAGGGATACCCTGCTGACGGAAATAAAACAACATATACCGGAAATATACAATTATCTTCTTCTCAGTTACGCTGACCCAACAAAATTGTTATATCGTTCTAATGAACTTTCCTCGGAAGTAGGTTGTCAACAAGGTGATCCCCTTGGGCCTGCAATTTTTAGTTTGGCCATAAATCCGATAATCAAAAATTTAAATTCTAAATTCAACGTTTGGTATTTGGACGACGGAACCCTAGGAGGTGATGTGGATACTGTGTTTTCGGACCTTTTTTTAATCAAAAATAAATTTGAAGCCATTGGTTTGGAGCTTAATTTTAGCAAATGCGAACTTTTTATAAATAACTGCAACTTAAATTTAAATGACGTAAAACAAAAATTTAATATTTTGGCTCCAAATATTAAAATAGTTAACAGTAATTCCCTTTACCTTTTAGGTTCACCAATTTTTGATGAATCTATTTCTGAATATTTTAATAATTCAATTACTAAATTTCAAAATTCTGCTGACCGTCTCCTTGAAATTAGTCCACATTATGCACTTTGCATTTTAAAATTCTGTCTTTTCGTCCCAAAATTTACGTATGTGCTCCGTTGCTGCTCTTTTTGGAATCACCCAGATCTTATGACACAAGTAGACGACTTAATCAAAATTAGCTTAGAATCGATTCTTAATATGCAGCTGAACGAGCAATCTTGGACCCAAGCATCCCTACCCATCCGTTATGGTGGTTTAGGGATTCGCAAAATTTCCAGTGTCGCTTTACCAGCCTTCCTATCTTCTGTCCATAGTTCAGCAAATCTCATAAGTAAAATTTTAAGGGCATCCCCTTCAAACTTTGAGATTGCTGGCTTGGAAGAAGCTAGAAACGCTTTCTTAATTGCATGCCCAGGTCAAAATTTTCCAGTTTCTTCAAATTCACAGAGGAGCTGGGACGACATAAACTGCAAATTGACTCACGACAATCTTTTGAGCTGTAGTACAGGTTCTGCGCGTGCTAGGCTTTTGGCCGTGGGTGCGCATGAGGCCGGCTACTGGCTTCACGCGTACCCTTCGTCAAATACTGGAACATTTCTTGAGCCTGACACGCTCCGAATCGCAACCTGTCTACGGCTTGGGGTTCCGGTCTGCGCTCCTCATAAATGTCCCTGTGGCAGTGATGTCGACAGGCTAGGACATCACGGACTGTCATGCCAAAAAAGTGCAGGCCGCTTCTCGAGACATGCCGCACTTAACGACATCATACGCCGGTCCCTTGCCACCGTCAACGTGCCAAGTCTACTTGAGCCGACTGGTATTGCAAGAGACGATGGCAAGAGACCGGATGGTATGAGTTTGATTCCATGGAAGATGGGCCGGGTGCTGGTATGGGATGCAACCTGTTCAGACACGCTGGCCCCTTCCCATCTACATGGAACCAGCATCAGAGCTGGTGCGGCTTGTGAAGCGGCTGAAAAAGGTAAAGTGTCAAAATACAGGGGTCTAGGCTCCGAATATGATTTTGTCCCATTCGGTGTCGAGACCCTTGGTCCGTGGGGTCCTACCGCTATAAGGCTTTTTAAAGAAATTACGAAAAGGTTGGTCGACGTCACAGGAGACCGAAGAGCTGGCAGCTACCTCGGACAGAGAATTAGTCTAGCTATTCAAAGGGGGAACGCTGCCAGTATCTTCGGAACCTTGCCTAAAGGGACTCCTTTTAATAATATATTTTAGTTACCATAGTTTTTAGTTTTAGGTTCTTTGTTCTAGTATATATTTTATTTTTATTTCCTAATTAAATCAAAATTTAAATTATTTTTAGTAAATTAAGTATGTTTCTACGTTAATTATTGAAAAAAAAAAATAAATGTTGACCTAGAATGTGATGTTTGTCGTTTGATCTAAAGACACCTTTTTAAGAATATTATGAGGGGCCAATGACCTTGACAGGTGTTCAAGACTGGGTAAATAACTTTCGGAAGGAATGCAGACATAGAAATTAAGTAATTTTAAGTATAAGTCAGTGATTGGTTTTTGTTGTAGAAATTCATAACATGAATTAATTTTGTAAACTGGAAAGTATCTATTTTCTAGGATGTACTATTCGACTCAACTAAGGATAGGAATGACCTTGCGGCATACTGTGGCATTTTAGCAAAACTGCACCTCGTTTACATATTTTGGAGCAAAGTCAAAAGAAGCATCGGTACCTACTATGCATCTAGCTTCTGACGTTTCTTAGCTGTTTATGTAAAATGAATTATTTCGATTTTTTTTTGTAGTGCTAAATTATTTTGATAGAGAAAATGTATAAATAAAACTTTTTAGTTTTATTTCAGTTGCACGTGCATTAAGTCTGATGCTATGGTATTATTTTTAATTTCATAATAATAACATAACTTTACGTTAAAAGTGTAAGTAGATAAAGGCAAAGGTGATTTTTGCGTTAAATGGCGTGTGTAATTGTGTATTCCATTCCTTTGAAATATGTACAAAGACGCTACTATCATTATATGTACCAAGCCATGACCATTTTATATTATCCACATACCTACGCGTGTTTAAGAGGGCTGTGGCATTTTGTCACCTCTCTCGCTCACACGGCGCCAAATTTTTAAAATTTTAAATGAAAAGATGCTTTTTTTAAAAATATAATGAATTAGCGAACTAGTAAATTTATTTATTTATTTTATTTTTTTATTTAATCAGTAGTAAACTTACATTATAAAGATATTTAAGTTGGTGCAAACATAAACTCATTAGAGTTTTACCGTGCACCAAAATCATCGACTACATAATTTAGATACTTACTTATATCAAAGAACAACCATTCATAGTTGAATGAAACAATAATAAAAATAAAAACAAAAATGAGGGTACTATGTAGAATAATTATCTATTCTAACAAACGAGCGAACATCGGTGACCGATCTGACCGTCTTTAAACAAAAAGTGATGGAGAAATGTGACTACGAAAGATACAGGTTGTTCCTAAAAGTACTTTAAATGTTTTTAGTAATAATAAATTTTGCCATATTTTTTTTCTGTTAAGATTTATTGTTAAGTATTAAATAAAAAAATAAATAAATCTTTATTTTCAGACCAGGAGATCCATACTATGCGAGCAACAATTTGGCACTTATTCTAAAACACTATAATAATACAATCAAAACTTATCACTAAAAATCACCTGTCATATCTGAATGACGGCCTGTGAGCCGCTATCCAGTGACACATGATTTGGCCATCCACTCTGCCTGCCACAGTAGCTACGAGGCTGTTGGGGCTGTCGCGCACCCGACGCATCAGTGATGCGATTCGCAGACGCTGCAGCGAGCCGAAATCCGGAACGCGTGCATCCGCAAACATCCTCGACGCGCTACAGAAGCGCGGCAGCCCTAGCATTACCCGGAACGCATTATTATATTGGACCCGTAGAGCATTGTATGAGCCCTGTGTATAACTGACCCACAGGGCGCACGCATACAGCGACTGGCAATAGGCCCTGAACAGTGTTATCTTCACCTCTCGCGTACACCGTGCGAACCTGCGGGCCAGCATGTTACACCTAACAGCCAATGCTCTACGTTCCCTCTCTAAATCATCGTCATCCGACAGCCTATCGGTGACCCAGTGGCCCAGGTATTTAAAACTAGTAACTCTTTTGAGCGGAACGCTGCCCAAAGTAACCGGTGGAACAAAGTCGTACACTTTATTTTGCGCCCTAACCACTAAGAGCTCGCTTTTGGTTGAGTTGTACCTGAGACCATGAGTCACCGCATAGTCTTCACAGATTCGGAGGAGCTGTCTTAACGCACTGATCGATGGGCTCAGCAACACCATGTCATCCGCGTAACTAATGTTATTGATACATTGTCCGTCAATGGAGCAACCGACTTTGGTGTTACTGAGCTCACCTATCAGCCGGTTGACATACAGGTTGAAAAGCCTGGGAGAGCTAAGCCCCCCCTGCCTCACGCCGCACTCCAACCTGTACGCACCCGACATGGCACCTGCCCATCTAACATAGTTGGACTGATTGCTTCACTTTTGTTGTTGTGACTTCAGTACAGCAATCAATCCCCCAGGAAGGTTAGTGTCACGGGAGAGCTTCCTCCAGAGGCAGTCATAAGAAACCAGGTTGCCAGGTTGGCCTTGGAGAGGTCCAGAAAACACGCATAAACAGGTGTTTTCCTTGCAGTATAATATTGGACAGTATGCTTGAGACAGAGGATCGCTGCTTCAGTCGACAAATGTGGCCTAAACCCAAATTGGGCGTCATGTAGGGTGATATATTTATCCAGCTGCCTGTCAATCAAACCGTCCAACACCTTCGCAACAATGGTCGCCAAGGAGATAGGCCTGTAGTTTTTCTTATCACTCGTATCTCCAGTCTTGTTCTTTATTATAGGAACGACAATCGTTTTCATAAGGTCCTCTGGAAGATACGAGTGACTCATACACAAATTAAACAAGAGAGCTAAGACACGTGGTAAATGCTTACCTGCATATGTTTACGTAAGTGTTCTACGCTTAAGCCGTCATGTCCAGGAGACTTACCCCGCTTCAGGTCCCTCAAGACAGACCTAACCCCCCAGCGGTGAACATGATAGGCGTGCCCTCGGACCCCTCCCCAGCATCCGACCCACCTGTCGATGGACCTAGTGGTGACTCTATCCTAAACGAAGCCATAAATAAATTGGCAATAGCCTCAGGTTCGTTTAGCAGTTCTGGCAGGCCCGACTTGGGATTCAAGCTGTTTGTGGCTTTCCAGAAACTACTAAAATTTTTAGATTCATGATGCCTCGCAATTTCATTCATCTTTAACTGATCTGCGTTGTTTTGGCACCACTTTAGCTTACTTTTAAAAATTTTCCTACTTGCCACCATACTTTCATATAGCGACCCTGTTCTAGTCTTACCAGCTGCCGCCCAGCTCAGAAATTGAAGCCGAGCCTGCCCGCTCAGAAATTAAGCTTCTTTTTTTTTATTAAATATGTATGTTTAAATATAACATTTATTTTCATTCACTTATTGTATTAGATATTAATATTTTGTAAGAAATGATGCTTTAGTTTGTACTTTATGTTTTTATAAGTTATTTCGTCCCTCAATGACATAGGTACTAGTTGATTTATAAGGTAAGGTATTATATACTGTAACGGTCTCTTACCGTGTAAATTACTGTACTTTGGTAGTAACAACAACAGTAACAGTAACAATTTCATTGTTATTTATGATATTTGTTTTCCTAAGGTTTTCATTAAAAAATTCTTCTTTTAATAATGCTTCTTTTAAATATAATAGATAATTATTAAAAACACATTTTATTGTAGCATTTATTTAACTCATCGCAAAAACAGATAATACTTTTTGAGCTGAATTTATTAGATAACACCAAATGTGTTTTAATAATTCGATATCTATTAAATTAATATTACTTACTAGTTCTCTCATTAATTACATTTTTCAAAAAAGCATCTTTTCATTTAACAGTCTAAAAAAGGATAATGCAACTTATTGGGCTCAATAATGAAAAGCTGTTGCCCAAACATGAAACATACACCAAGTTATAGATCTCATTCATACGATCACTTTTTATTATCGCGTCATAAAAATCTAATGCAGAGAAAAAAAGATACGTACTGCTAAAAACATGGCTTATTAATTATATTGTCTCAGTTGAATTTTTGAACATTAGGTAATGTACACCTCAAAAAAAAAATCCCGTGGTGCGATTTTTGTGACGCCATATCGAAAGTTACTAGCGACAATTATATCTACTGTTTGGTATAGGTTTTATGTGTGGGCAGCATTGTAACAAAAATGAGCCCAGAACACAAGGGAAAAGTTGCATTATCCTTTGGTACAGTGTGAGCGAGAGAGGTGACACAATGCGACAGCCCTCTTTAAGAAAACATCAAAACTTTCACATTTAGTTAAAAAACAAATAGGTACCTACTATTGCAATAATGAGGCATACCGCTTGTCTCACATTAATGAAGGTTGTCCTTAATCCTATTGTATTGCAGACAGCTAGAATAAATTGCGAGTGTCTTGCTAAATTAGTTGACAGTACTAAGAAGTCTGGTGCAAATGTTAAGGAAAATATTATAATTAAGTAGTCGTTTAAATATGACATAATAAGCACCCATTATCCTAAGCTTTCATTATATCTGCACGTTATTATTACCGCCCTGCATTCTATGCAAATATCACAACCTTTTTTCCATCTATTCTAGTCTATTATATTCTTTTATTAAACATCCGCCTGAAAAGGTTCTGAAAGGCTGAATATCAGTTAAAAAGTCGGTTAAAAAGGAGGAGGTTCTTAATTCGTTGTATGTTTTTTTTTGTGTGTGTTTGTTACGCGATTACTAAACTATGTAAGGACTAATGACCTATTGTATTTTGTATTTTATTTTTATTTTGACTGTAATACTTTGACTGTAATGAATAATAATGTATGATTAGTAGTACATTTTCGCATGTCTCCTATTAACAGGTGAGATGTGTGAAGCACTTCTTTATTGTAACACCAATTGTACCATATCTCTGGCGAAATAAAGATTTACGATTTATGATTAATCCATCATATGAATTGATTTTAATTTAATGATTCTTTTTTTGCTTGGTAGGGCTTCAGAGGTGGTCCCATATAAATTGTATTACTTTGCTTGGGTAGTTTTTTAGTTAGCTTCGATAATACGTATTTAATCCACTTTGTATATCTAGATGATGTTCTAATACTTCCTGTCACTGTTGTTTACATAACAAGTAGTGGTATACGAATTGGTGTGGGGTAGGTACCACATCTAAAAAGTGAAATTAAAGTAATTTTTCAGTTTGTAGTGTTTTTTTGGAAGTTGGTTGTTTTTTGTAAAAAAGCTTTTTTATAAAAAAAAAACATTACACTCCTTTTTGAGCAGTCGTGTAAAAACAGTCTAGTTTGCCTGTATAACGGACTATATTGGCTACATTATTGTCCCAAAATTATAATAGACTAAACTCTTTCATAAATTATTAAAACAATAAGTTTTTTGTTCAATTGACCAATAGTATCAAACTGTCCTTTGTCCGACCTGTCAATCAATTCCAGGATTTAGCCTCAGGCGTGTTATAACAAGTCCAGCGAAAAAAATGCGTAAGTAATTACTAACATAATAATAAGCCGAATACTTCAACGATTAGCCTTGCAAAAGTGATCATTTGTCATTTTATTACGCGGCATAATAGTTACATTATTATTTTCATCGCCCGCTCACGAATAGGCGTGGCATATTGTTACAATTTAATTATAAATCAATAACACTGAATATCTGCATAATAACATTGTCCCCATTGGACAATCACGATTTGGTACAGTCACGCACAGTCACTTCTGCGAACGATATTTTATTTCGGCGGACAAGTACGAGTCGGACTTGCACCACCGTTCCTTACCACCGTACAATATTTAACACTACATTTTTTTATTATTTTAATACTTTATAAAAAACGGTAAAAAATACTCGTTTATTTTAAAAATAAAATTAATTTGAAAATTAAAAGGGGTCTCCCATTTAAATTTATTTAATTTTATTATTTGTTCTGACGGCGGTCATATAGTAGTAAACACTCTGTGAAAATTTAATGTCTACCAATTACAGTCCAAAAGACCCGTGGGTTGAAAATATACGAGCCAATAGAGTTTCGGTCGGTACCCGTTGGGTACCTACCCTAAAAATATTGTTATGAATTTTTATTTCGCTTCCTATTCCGTTCTTTGTCTCTTAATTAGCAAAAAATTTGGTAAAAAATTGTGGTGACAGATAGTGTGTGTTATAATAATTTTTTTGTTGGATTGATATCAGATTTGGTGTGTGTGTTCAAGTCACGATTATTCGCGCTAGCCTAAGGCTAGTCTGACTATCAGCTTTGTTTATCCCATTGAATTTAGGGTTCACAATTTTTACAAATCCATAAAACGTACCTATAGGTAACCTAGTTTTTACTCAACCGCTTTTTAGTATTTTTTTATTAATTGAATTATTTTGATCATCTTTAAAATAAAAAAAACGGACAAGTGAACCCTAAAAATGAATTAAATTCAAAATAAGATTCAACGCATTATAATTGGCGTTCGTCACAAAAAATGGAGAGTTTACAATTAATTCTTTTATCATGCAAAACAACAAACCGTCAATTAGTAGAGATATCAATCATTTAGTGAAAGTTCCATAAACTGGCTCGATAGACCTATGGAGGTGTGAACATGGATAGTGGTAGTGCATTTTAATCGAGTTATGTCACAAATACAGCGTATATGAGAAATGTGTATTCAAGGATGTGGTACAGACTATCAAACTGAACAATTTTCTCCATGGGACCAACATCGTAATCGCGAAAAAATTATCAGTTGTACTGTATCATTGCCAACTGAGCTCTTGTTTTTCTAACAAAGAAAGTATTATTTGAATCGAAACCACCAGAGTCCAATGGAGATAAAGTCCTTTCTTGAATCCTAAAACGTATGGTTATAGATAACTATTAAGTATCATGTTATGGCTTAGTGGAGGCCTGTTACTATAATGATATGATATAAATTACCTATCCTAAAACACATAATAATAATTATCTCTTCATCAAAATAATCATATCACTTGTGCGACCGACTGTACCATTTAATTTACTGCCGGACCAAACGGATTTCCTAGTGGTCAGCACTTGAATACTCGGTAACTAGTTCAAGACATACAGACTTATAATACCTAATCAGATAATGTTTAATCGTAAATATGACACTTACATCAAGATCAGGCAATAAATTGTTGTTGTAGAAATGTTGTTGATTAATTCTGTAAAGTTTAGTAGGTACTTTACAATATGTAGAATAAATTGAACTAGGGTAAGTCCAGGATAGGTGCCACACCTTTTGATAGGGAGCCATAGTTTTTGCAACTTTGATCTATGATGGTACGTACCCCTTTTGTTTTTACCTAAGTTTCATAGATTTTGAGGAAATTGTGTCTTTTTTACCCTCTAAAAAATAGGATAGATGCCTATCGTGAGGGATAGAAGATTCGTAGTAAAAATGCTTCAAGGGATAGATGCCTATGAAATAGAAGACTATGAATGCTTCAATAAAAGATGTCGTCTTAATGTCCGTGATACCCTCACAGACATTAAGACGACTTGAATTCCGATGAATGATTTCCGTAAGTTCCAGATATTTGATTTACACCTTTCTCATTTTTTGTCATTTCTTGGAAAGCAAGCTTTCTTCAGTCCAACTAATGTGAGGGACCAGCCCCGGTTTTCTTTTATATTTTAGAGGCATTTCTACCATTGTTTATAGAAATAGTTAGGGATAGGATAGATGCCCCTAAGATTCCCCGAAGGGCATCCATCCCGGACAGCAGATGGGGCAACTATACTTTTAGCACCAGATAGATGCCTTTTTTAATAAAAAAAAGAGTTAAAACGAAAACTATAATTTATAGCATTATTTCGTATACTTTAAACTGTAATATCAGCAAATATTTTTTTTAAATATAGAATTTACAACAGAGTGAAAAGATATTCGATAGTAATTTCTTATGATTATAATTTCAACGCTTGTAATGGTCTCGCTGCGGAAGATTTTAACACTTACGGGCAAAACGCTTGCGCTCTCGCGTGCGCTTGGCGTGGCATTGGGATCTGCGGGGGGAGCGCTTCCTATTACGTAGTACGATTTTAGCCTAAGATATTTCTAACATAGATTATTCAAAGCCGCGGCAACTATCCCGTCCACCTATCCTGGAATTACCCTATATCAAGAAATATCAAGATTTAATAAATTGACATACATATTAATATCAAAACATTATTTATTATTACAGCAACATAATCGAATTCGATCGGAATTAATTAAATTAAATTATTCCACGCGAATTTCAACTGCCATAAATATCTTAAAACAAGACAACGAATTGCTGCACCTGTTTTACATGAATGTTTAAAGCCGGTACCTGTTGATACAGTAGGTAGGTACCTGTTAGACGCGGTCCCTTTACGCAATAAGTATGAAACGCATAAGGGTGATTTTCCACCAGAGATGTGCTATGCAGCTATGCTGCGAGGATGTGAAAGCTAAGCTACGAAACTATGTGACTGTTTCCACTAATGCTAAGCTATGTAGCGGAGGGAGTAAGTTGTGCTATGAAAGGAAGGCAGGGGGAGTGGTAGCTTCACCACTCGCGCATTCATAGCTCCCATCCATAGCGCTCATCTATAGCACGCATCTTTCCATGTAAGAAACCATAGAAATATAAAAAAACAGGAGAAGTGGTAAGCGGGCGAAAATGTGTCCGCGCGACATGCTCAGTATGAGCCGTTCATATAGTACAAATTCCGTCTCCGCAACTAGTGCGCTTTCGACTGTGACCGTGACAATTTATAATAATGCCGTGTGGTTCAGTGGTTTCTTGTAAAAACCGAAGCCATGTAAATCATGGAATCACTTTCCATATGTAAGTACAAGTATTTTACCGTATTTGTCTTTAAAATCATGAAAGTGACAAAGGGAAAAAGTGGAGGCACAGGGTTCCGATACATTTTAACATACTGGGCACATCTCCTTCTTTCTTATATCTATGTAAGAAACATAGCTTAGTTGAACCCGTTTCCACCAAAGCTATGCTATGTGGGCTAATGAATATGATTGGTGGATATCAAACGCATCCATAGCAACGTAGCATAGCACATCTTTAGTGGAAAAGCAGCCTTAAGGTCCGGGTTTAAAGACCTTTGTGCTAAGTGTCAACAGAACCTTTCACATACATTTAGTTGCGTTCACTGAACCATTTAGTTGGTAGCAATTAGATTTACTATTTCATATTATTTCTACGTATCCTACGTTACCTACGTATAGATGTGACAGTGTTGATTAGAAAAGTGTTTTTTTTTTTTTGATAACTGACGAACAATTTTATTTCTACGCTAGGGGTACTAGAATCACATGCTGAATGAATGATTACAGTTTACGGGTCGTGTCCCTGCGTGCCACCCTGTATTGAGGCACCTAACACGCGACTTTCAATAGCTTTACATTATTTAACGAATACTCTTTATATATGTGTGTAAAATCTTTCAAATCTTGTGAAAGGTCTGTGAATTATAATTTTATCTACTGAAAGTGATAAGTAGATTGTATTTTTAAATTCATAGTTCCTTGATTGTATCAAGGAACTTCGGTGCTAATTAAAATGTCAAAGTCAATTGAAAAATATAAGTCAGTAGACCTACCTACTGACTTATAAGACTTATGAATTAATTTGACACGCGTATACGGTTCCGCGTTTTTTGTTTTATAAAGATATTTTATTTTCATTAAACGTTATTATTTAGTTATTGATGTATTTACAATTTTCTAAAAAAAGCACCTAAGAGCAACCTGTATCGCAGGGATGAAATTAAAAAGAATGAGAGAAAAAAAGGTCATGCCACTCGAGTGTCTTTCTATAGGGGTTTTGCAAAAAATTCATTCATGAAGCTACTCACAGCTGGGTCAGAACAATAGACAAACGATGAACAGAAACAAGGTGTCTGTCAACGGCCTTTTACTAGTTGGCATAGAACAATAGCTTCATGAATGAGTCCTTTGCTTAAAGTGATCCTAATTTTGGTTATTATTTTATTATTAGTTTGTTTGAAATATTTTTTTCAATTTACTAATTATTTTATCTTATTATATTTTTTATGATTACCGGCCACTAGCCATACCTGTTTCTTTAATTAATGTCGCCATTGTGGCGGCACGTTGTGTATCTTTTTTTTTTTAAGTAAGTAAGTATTACAAGTAGTATGTTAGGTAACCTTCTAGGACCTAAACGCTACTAAAAGCAAGTTTTATAATGCCTAGAAGTATATGATCTACTGCAGTAAACAAAATCAGAAAAATATATGATATTCTGCAGGATATATGCTAGGTAGATAGTGTGTTGAAAACATGATAGAAGTAATTTGATACGATAGAAAAAAATCACAAAGATACCTCTAAAAATTTATTTTAACGATTAAAAAAAAACAAATATTAAAACAAATATAATGATTGCATGTAGCAATCATTCTGATTTTTTATCAGATTATTCTACAAGCAACATACTAAAATAATAGTGTTTTAATTTTTTAGTCCAATTAATAGATTTCTTGTAAATAAATAATTGCTTCACATTTTGCAAGAAATTACCAGCGTTGTATCATCCCGCTTCTCTTTCTGTTCTATGCAGTCCGACAGTGACCGCGCTTTAGGTCCTGCAGTCCCCTTAATACTTTTTTAAATTAGTAGAACTGAACACAGAACAACCTTACTTTGTTTATCCAGCTGCTTTTATTAGACAACAGAATTAATTAGGATTTACTTTCAAGGTAAGTTCAGTCATGTAGTCCTTCAAGAAACGAACTTTCAATTCTTTTTTTTCTGCGTCATCATCCCTAATACCTATGCTATAATTATTATACCCTAATTAATATACCTATTAGCAAGAGAAAAAGAGTTTAGGTACCATTCAAAACATTGACATGAATACAAAGTTTAACAAGCAATAAAGTACTTACAATAACAACTCATTGTGCCATTATCAATCAATCAATCAACAGACTCGTTTTTATTACTAATTGTAATACCAGCAAATACTAAGGGTGCGTTTCCACTGACGCGGAGCTGGGCGGAGCGGAGCGGGGACGTGCAGGAATCGACCAATCGTAATGGTTGAAATCCTCATCGCGTCTCTTGTCTCGTCTGTAATTGGACGATTCCTGCACGTCTCCGCTCCGCTCCGCCCAGCTCCGCAACAGTGGAAACGCACCCGAATTGTTGGGCGGAAACGCTGCCTATTACGCAGTACAGTGACAACAAATGTGTCGTGTCATGTCGTAGAATTATCTCATACAAAATTAAAACAAATAATCTGATGCTTGAATTGTCACAGTAAATAAAGTGGATGGTGGAAAATTTATGTAAAATTAACAGAATTTTCTTGCTTTTAACCGATTTCAAAAAAGGGGGTATTATTCGACTCGTATGTATGTATGTTTGTATGTCCGCGATTTTCTTAAATGCGAATGAACCAATTTTGATGATTCTTTCACTACCATGATCTACATACTTTCAGGAAGGTTACAATATATGATAAATTAGGTAATTATTCTTATGTACGAAGTTATATGCATATATGTACTGTATCTCTAGCATTTCTAAGTGAATTTCGATGTTTCTTCTATTCGATCAAGATTAGCAAGTCGGTTTTACTTTACTTTACCTACGTAGATTTATAATTTTATTTTTATACTCATATTTTTTTAATGCGCAGCTCATGGCTGAATAATAACAGCCGCACGGGGCGATCGAAGGTTTAAGCTGCGCTTGCCGCGGTCGGTTCGTGGATGGGTGACCATCCATTACATACCATCCAAACCCCTCCTTGGTCCTGGCTGTCATTTGTGTTGTGGAAGTCAAGTAGGCAGTCGCTCCATGTAAAATACTGGTATTCAGCTGCATCCGATTAGACTGGAAGACTACTCCAACGTATAGTTGGGAAAAGGCTAGGTTGATTAATTGTATTTTTTTTTAAGCAAAGAAAAAAGGATTAATTAAGGCCCAACCGTCTTGTATCTTGTATAATCAGCCTTACGATGGGTGGTATTGATTGACATAGACCCTGATATCTAGTTAATTTATATGTATCAGTAACCTAGTGTTATGTTATGAATAATTATTAAACAATTAATTAATCATTCTACCTTCATTTTAACATAATTATTATTCATGTAAACGGAGAATACGTTTGTGGCATAGATCTAGGTTTTATAGCGTAATTATTTTAAAATTAAATGTCCTTTGTCAATTGTCATTGATAAGTACTTGTCAGTTTGCGTAAACAAATGTAATTTATTATACCAATAACTATGTTATACTATGTTAAACATAACTATGTTACCCGATTATATAAGGTCCCATTAAAATAGGTGGACAAATTTTCACAATGAATATGAAGAACTTTCACTATGGGACTAACTCTGAAATCGCGAAAAAAGAATCAGCTGTTCAGTACATTTATCTACAGCAAACTCGCCAACCAAGTTAACTAAGTTATGTATTAAGCTATCTGTGTGTGCTGTCTTAAGCTGTTCCCTACATTTGGCGAGCTAAGCGAACATAAATGTAAGGAACAGCTGATTTTTTTTGGATAATATTTTTGTGTTCACCAAAAATATTATCCGTACATCAAAATACTGATCGTGCACCAAATATTCCTGAATGTTACACAAAACACCCGCGCGTCCGAAACTTCACATTGGTGAATCATTTGGGTTAGGTTAGGTTAGGTTAGGTTAGAACAGTGACCCTTAACGCGCGACGGCGAGCGAGCGAAGCGAGCGGTGCCGTGGCAGCGGCCGCCGAGCGCCATATCCAATAGATGCTCGTTATGACATATTTTAGTGAACATATTTTGGTGCACATTCAGTATATTTGGTGGAACACAGGCAAAATTAGGTAAATGAAATGGGAATAAATTGAAGTACTTTTAAATACCATCCATTTTTTTTCGCGATTTCCGGTTTGGTCCCATAGTAAAAGTTGTTCATAATGATGAGTACAATGACCCCTTAAAAGATTGCCACTGTTGACACTTACACCCTGTATATAGGTACACCTCTGACTAACCCTTCGGGGATAACAGCAGTGATGTTCACGTAAGTTAATCTAAAAAGAAAACAATTGCACAAGTTGACAACTGTTTACAAACATCGTTCAAGTTAAACTGATTTGCAAAAAAGAACAATAAATACACCGCACGCTATGTCACATCACACAATTTCACTTTTTTGAAATCGGTTAAGAACAAACGCGTGAGTAGGCAGTGTTTGTCTGTCTGTCTGTCCGTAGGCTGGCTGTGCAAACACGCGGAACCTATTGTCGTTCTAATGGTATGCAAGTGGAGCGAGGCCGGGTATTCCGGCTCGCGAGTGTAGAGGTACAAGTTGCTTAACGATTTGTTCCTGTCTAACAATAAACACTGTTTTCAGAATTTCTTTAGTACCAACACTTTATTGTACAATTATGTAATTCTTTTGTAAACTTACTTATTAAGGCGACGATAACCGACTTTTAATGATTTTAAACTAAAGATCACGTCTAAACGAGTAGTGTTAAATAATTATTTGGAAAAAAAAATATTTTACCTAAATGAGAGCATTTTCCTAATAACTTAATATGTGAATATTTTAGATGATGTTTATATTACATAGTGTTAATTACATTATGTAATATAAACAATCTAAAATATTTGTAAAGTTATGTCTAACGTGGATAAAAAACTAAGAAAAGGCAAAAATTATCAAGCTTATTGTTAAATGAAACCTACACCATTTTAAAGATAATTTAATTATTTATCTTTTAGTACCTATACCTACGTGTTTTATATGTACAATAAATTAATAATGTGTCTAATTTGGGACAGCGCTCTTTGATGAGCGAGTTTTTTTTTTTTTTTTTTTTTTTTTTATACGTTTATTTGCGGTAAACATGACGCAAAGCACAACAAAATAAAAATAACAATTTGTAAAACAAGTTTGGGGAAAATATGCGTCACATCTACGCAAAACGGCTACCGCTCAGCATAATGCCGCGACCCCATGCGAAACGGAGCCCCAGCGCTGGTTTTCAGCGATACTACTAGTTCTATTACTGACTGGACGATGCGTTGCGTGAGCTCAGCACAGGCCACGCAAATCAAGATCATTGGCATATTCAGTCCTCCTGCGTCTTAAAGGGAATTAAGGGGATTTGTTTTAAAGTGATGTAAAAATTAACAGGCAATAAAACATAGGTACTTACTATTAATGATTTTGTTTTTAAAATGCGTTGTGAATGGGCCTGTTATTTGCAACCTGAAGATAATACAACCACAGTTGCCATTATAAAAAAAAAAATAGATTGATTTGTTATTAAATTCTGTAAGTACTGTAATGTCTAAGTATCATAATAAATTAATTAAACATTAACTTACGATTCGAAAACTGACGTAATAAAATATCCAAGCTTGTAATACATACATGTGTTGTTATATATTTATATAATAAAATTCTCAGTATTTGTCGTGGACCTAAACTATCGACAATTTACCATTATTTCAATAGTTACTGAATTGTTTTGCTTCATCAATGCAAAAACATTACAATAGTCATTCAAACTGTAATAATGTTATTACTTTACGAGTTTCAGGAAACTACAGTCATTATACATGAAAAAGACTTAAAACAATTTGGCCCGCTCCCTCTCACGAAATGGACGCCTAGCTGTGTCCCTGTCGTGGGTTGTTATAGGTTGATTATGCTCTATTTTCCCATGCCCTTAATTATGTCCATGTTGGTGACCTCTGATATAGGTATGAAACTTAATTCAGTTCGTCGCAATATGTCGCAGAAAAGCCGGATCCTAGCCTCAAATTATCACCGCTAATTAACCACGATACGCGAGGTAATTCCATAGCATTAGTATTACCATCGCCTTGATTGACAATTTATTGCCAAGGTTACTTTTCACACAATTGTCTAAATCTTTATCTGTTAACCCCTCAAGTGTTGACTGCACCCCATGTGTTCATAAGGAAAAATCCTTTATATAATAGTTATATAAGCTTATATCACATATAATACATAAACGTAAAAAAATATCATCCGATGGCTACCGTGGGCTTAGTTGTGAACCTATGGGGTTCGAAACTAAACCCTCCCCCTTGGGTTTTGGTTTAGTAAATAAGTACGTGATTTACAGCCTAAAAAGCTATTTTGTTAGACTAGTCTTAGTGAATAATGATATACCTAATCCTTAACCTAATCCACCCACCAACCACCACCTACCCATCCCATTTCCATCTGTTTAATTTCATTTAAGTCTAGATTTGTGAGCGTGTTAATCGCATTAGGCTTTATGGGGCTCATAATTTTATTTTAACGGGACTGAGTTCAGTCGTTAACTATTACTACGAGCTACACTAATCAGCTACTGTGAGCTGATATTGCCTGATAAACTAAGCCGTAGGAATACCAAAATTGATTACATCTTAATAGCTCAATTTACTTAGTCCTGACATTTTCAATTCCTTATTTATATGTACTTTCTAAGATAATTGGTCACCACTTACTTAAGGGGAGTTTGTTGCGCCACTTCTTCTTCCTCTTTCTCTGAACACTAGGAAGTGGTGAAGCGGGCGTTTTGGGGGACTGCCTTATGTAATTTTAACGTTCAAAAAGTGCTGATACTCAGCCTAGTAAAAAAAAAAAATCTTGACTTAGCACACGAGGTTGTCGACATGTGGGACGTGGACTCTGAAATCATTGTACCAATAACTGTTACGGTTCATGGCCTAATAGCGGAGAGCCTCGACCAACACCTCAGGAGGCTCTCATTGCGCGGCGGGGTCAAGGGCTTGATTCAGGAAGGTACTCCCGGACACGGCACGGCGGTTTCTCTATCTCTAGAGCCCTGACCACCGGTAGCTTGGACCCTGTTCCCGCTATCGGTAGTCTACTATTTTTTATTATATGTTTTTATAAAAATGTTTAGAAATGTAAATGATATGTGTATATAAATTAAATAAAGGATATAGGTAAGTAAGTAAATGACTTTTGATTTTACAGTGAAGGGACTAAATGCAAATGTATCGAAATCGCAATTCAGCAAGTGAGCAAGTGTGGTTATTCATGCTTGTTCCTCCTTTGTACGCCATACTATGGCAGGGTGTGCTGGAACCAATACTATAACATCTATTGTACATACCATATCCTAACAAATAAACATTTTTGATTTTTTTTACGAAGGGTCTTTTCACATATCTTTACATACATACATAACATCACGCCTGTCTCCCCCGGAAGGTTAGGTAGAGTCGTAATTGTAACTATACTACACCCACATTTCGCCAATAGGGATGATGACTATTTTTGTTTGTCCGTTATGTATATCATTACAATAATATATATTACTATAGTAGTACGTACTTAATCAAAGGATGTATCGCTGTAATGATACATTCAATTGAGTAAAATGTGGCATGACGTCACTGCTTGCTAGATTTTATACGTAATTTGTTATAGATAGTTGTGACGGAGCGAGCCCCACTCCCCAAATATAATGCGTTTTGTCTAAGTATTTTTTGATTAATATGATAAAGCAAAAAATACGTCTAATATTTTTTTTAATATCCGACTGTCAGATTAGATTTTTTTACCCAACCATTATCCCTATTATGTTTGCCTCTATTAAGCGCAAGGTTCTGTAGATCTATTTCTATCGAATCACCTTGAACTGTATGAAAGGGATGACGTTGCCAAATACTATCTTTTAGTTCCGCCGCAGGAGTCTGGTTGGTAACAGCCTCTTGACGACAATTCTTTTTTATTTACTACACGAAATAGGTATAATTAGATACTGGAAACAGGCCCGTGATGTGTTTTATAGCAGTTTACCTACTAAGGTAGAGTACCTACAAACCTTTACATTAAGTCACCATTAAGTCAGTATAATTTTGAAGGTGATCTAATTAAGTGTTCTTTGATTGACTTATTTATGATAATTATGTAAAAAGCTTATCTCTTTCTTGACAACCCAACTACGGTTACCACGTCAGTATTTTTAACCGACGATAAATAGGATGAGGTTGTCAAGTCAACGTGTATTTTTTTAATGTATTTATTTAGCATAATCAGCCTACAATGTTACCACTGCTGGGACACAGGCCTCCTCTCTTCGAGAGGGAGTGATGGACCGTAATCCACCACGCGGGCCCAGTGCGGGTTGGTAGATGTCACATGATTTTGAATTTTTGGTTGTAGGACGTGCGTTTTGGTTGTAAGTCGGGGCCGTGACCCGGCCACCAATGCTTTGTATTTATTTATGGCCTTCGTATGATGTTATCGGTATTCCTCAGAAAATGCAGCACTAAGATAAACAGAAAGGAAGTCCGAATACCAAATGCATACATTTATAAAATCCCCATTATATTCTCTAAAATTTGCCTTGTTCACAAAACCACAAACTACCACCACTCACCACTACTACCTGTAAACCTGTCTGCTTCGACCTGAGGCACAAACTCACCAGATGATAAATTATGATACCTAACATCATCCTGAATCCGATTCGTATGTTGACACATGCTATAAAATGTGACAAGTGTCAGTTTTCCGGAAATAGATGTAGTTAGTTAGAAAGCGAACTCAAACGTGATCTTATTTACAGGAGACTGGTATGGAAACATACGGACCGTTTTACATAATTTAGTTTTTAAGAAGAAACAAAATATTTTTTTTTTCTGTATTTTTCTAACCACTATGCCTTTAACCTGAAGGAATGAGCTCTTTGAACATACATACAAACATAGACTTTTCAAATCATTTGGCGAATCATCATGTAATATCTTTTTTGGCGATCGTATCAAGCGTTGACAAGGAGTCATTCGTGGGGCTTTAATGAAGCCTTAAAATTATCGGCTTGGTTGAACGTTGTAGGTTTATCTAAAGCAATTCGATCCAAGTTCTACCGCCACATCTTGCGTGCAGGCTCACACATCGTCCCCGTGTATTTTCATGAACCTATAGCAAGGATGTAACTGGGTATTCAAACTTGTTGGTTATCTGCCAGATTTCACTCGCATTTGTGTTTATTGCAGTTGTTTTTTGTTATAAAGTGAGTTATGACTACTTTCTAACGGAGCGTGTTTTTGAGTAGAGACGCTCTTAAAATTAGAACAGTGGATTAGCCTGTTTGCTTCGTTTTGCATATGTTGTGATAAAAGTAAAGGATAAATTACGACGTTAATTGTAATATTTTCTCATACCTACTCATTTCTATAACGGCTACCTGATGGGGGGGGGGGGGGTTTAGGCAGACCAAAGAAAATTGTGTGAGGAGTCTTAAGACTGAAATGGGAGTGAATAACGAGGCGACGGCTGACAAAAGAAATATAAAAAAAAAACGTGTGTGGTCGGTCGGTCTCGGTTTTCAGGAACAAAGTTCCTTCTCACGGATTTAAAACAATAACAAAATTTTCGCAGCCGCTATATTGGATTTACATTTTGAACTCACTCGACTTTAGCACCCTCGAAAACTATGAAAACGACACCCGAAGGCGAAAAATTTGTAAAACTTTCGCAGCAGCCATCTTGGATTTTCTTTTTGATTTCACTTTTGACTTTAGCACCCTCGAAAACCATGGAATCGATAACCATGATGAAAAATTTGAAAATTTTCACTGCCGCCATCTGGATTTAAAAAATTGTAGCGTCACTATTGGCTTTAATAACACCCTCAAAAACCATGAAACGATTCCCATGATGAATAATTTGAAAATTTTCGCAGCCGCCATCTTGGGTTTACAAAAATGTAAACATAGAGATAAAAAGACAGAGAGAGAGAGTCGCGGAGAGGGCATAACACTATTTCGTTTTGTTATGTTATACCAGTCAACTCCTATCGCAAGCCATGTTAAAGGACTTCTTTCCAAAAGTACATTGCGGCGACCCCAAATTACTTGGGACCAGAGCCTGCAGGCAGATTAAGAACCAAAATAAAAATCTCCAAAGTCACTGTTTCTGGCCGCCACATTGGTTATTTGGCAGTTTGTTATTATGATTTGCCAAGAGGACGCTGTTGCTTATCCACCTTTCATCATTATTCTGCGGAACGACAATCTTACAAAATTAAACACAGAATGTGTCATCAATATTGTAATAAGCTTACAGACTAATCTACAAAACACAAACGCAAGCTGCATCAACTCAACATCGTGCGCACTCGGGAAATTCCGCGACTCCTCGTCACCTCTAAAACCCAGACCCAAAACTGGATCAAAAGCAAATCGAAGCAGCCATCTGTTATGTAATGGCGGATGTACAGTGCGCCTCACCCTTGAACTAGATTGTAGTTGAGGTTCTTAGACAATGCCTCACACACTGCGTGGAGCGGTGTACAGTTTACTGCATTTCATAATGGTGTAAGTTTGTGACTTGAAGCGAAGCGTTTCAAAGCTTGATTCTTTGTGACGTATCTTGTGTCAACTTGAGCTACAGAAGAATTATTCATAAGATGAAGGATAAGTGAGCCAACACCAGCCTTAGTGCACCCTTGAGCTTTGTAAAACTAGTTTTAAAAAAAACACAAAAAACAAGTGCTTATAGGGCGGAAAAAGCGGAACATAAAGTCATTTATTGCGCAGTATTTAGTGTAGGTTGCTTAACCCGTCGTGTGCCGGAACGTGGCTCCACACGAGACACAATGGTTTTTTAATTGTGTCTGTAATTATGGCATTCGACTAGTTAATACAGTTTAATTTATGAATAAAAACGATTAATATATCATTTTTAGAGTGCCAACCTAAAAAGGAAAAAACGAAACCCTTAAAGATCTCACTTCGTTGTCCGTCTATCTGTTAGTCTGTCAAGACCCTTTTTCTCAGAAGCGTGGAGGTATCAAAAATACGTAGGTCCATGGTCCCTTGAAGTTCCAAAAAAATCAAGGTTCTAAGTCAACGCAATAAAAAAATACGGCCATTTATGCGACACATATTTTGCGGTTTTTTTTTGTTTTTTTTTTTGCGCATGTAAATCAAAACCTTTGACCTAGAACGATGAAATTTGGCAAGAAGCAAGGTCTCACAAAACAAGTAAATGAGAAGTCTGAAAATCGTTAATTTGTAGTTTTATCACATAAATAAAATATTTTTTGCGATACAAACTTACATTTTACAGTTGGAGAATTGACCGTGACGTATTGATCGATGTACAGACGCCAGCAGGTCAAGCCACCCGAAACTGTCAAATTTTCCCAATTAACCTTGAACCTAATGCTTTAGCGATAAAGATGAAAATCTATTAAAGAATTTTGACACAGTGTAGTGCAGTGCAGTGTAGTGTGTGTGTGCTTGATGTGCTGGCGTCTGTACTTACATGTTTTTCAACTACAATGTTAATTCTTTTTTTTTATGAATTCATCCCAACTACGGAACACTTCATTGTGCGTGTAAAAAAAAACGGCCAAGTGCGTGTCGGACGCACTTGGCCGTTTTTTTTTTACTATAATACAAAATCTAGTCGAAGCTAAAATTTTCAATAGATGTTTTTGTTTCTATACAAAAATATAAAAAAAAACGAATGTATAATTAATGTTATCTACGCCTACTGCTGCTCTACAGGCAATGCTTGGACTGCCGCCACTACACCTCATAGTGCGTGAAGAGGCGGCCCTAGCCGCCTTTAGGCTCAATCTGCAAGGAACCCCAAAGACTCTAGAGTTAAGCACACTCGCATAAAAGAAGATGCGATCAAACGACACCCCATGATGGCATCACCATGCGACAGAGCCCCGAAACAGCACTACTTTCAGAAGCATTATAGTATAACACTCAGGCTGAGGCTACATTAGGCCGCGACGCAACCTGCGACACATGAGCGATTAAAACAAATAAAATGAATGCTCACGTATTATATGGCTACACCGTACATCAAATATTACTCTCCGTTATTCGTTTCGCTCTCCCAGTCGCATCGCAAATCGCTGCTTACTGTAGCCTCAGCCTCACGGAAGAACGGTGTGATTACTCAGGCCTGCATGAGTTGAGAGTATACACCGATGGATCAAAGACTGACTCCGGAACCGGGGTCGGAGTCTTCTCACACGATCTCAACATTAATATATCCAGCCCGCTTGGAGTATTTAACACTGTCTACCAGGCGGAGTGCGTAGGCATCATACAAGCGTGCTATGCCGTAGAAGCCAGGAGAGTCACGGATACGAATATACGTATACTCTCGGACAGTGCCTCGGTGCTCCAATCCTTACGGAAAAGATACATTACCTCGAGATTAATACAAGAATGTCACAACGCACTCGAACGAGTAACGGTTGTTAACCGAAACACAGTGACACTGCAATGGATAAAAGGACACAGTGGATCACTGGGTAACGACGCCGCTGACGAACTAGCTAGGAGAGCATCTAGCACGTCTGTCTGTGGGCCTGAGCCAATCGTGCCCATTCCCTTCAACCAGTTACGCAGGTGGCTACAGGACCTCACCCATACACAAGCAGAGAGTTGGTGGTCCTCGACACCAGGCTGCAGGCAATCCAGGGAGGCTATGTCCTCCCTGGACGGTACGCTAACTAGACGGTTATTACGTTCGGACAGGAACGGGCTGCGCCTGGTGACGGGGACCATCACGGGACACTGCTCATTAAACAAACACTTCCATACAATAGGAATAACGGACAGTCCTCTGTGCAGGGCCTGCATGGAGGCTGAGGAGACCATTGCGCATGTGCTCTTTGAATGCATAGGCGTTACCCAGATTAGAACAGAAACTCTTGGAATACCCCGATCTTTCACAGATGTTCTTATAGACCCAGAGATTTGATTAACTTCTTGAGGGAGGTGGGCTGGTTGGAATAACCCACGAAGGCCGCCATGGCTCACGCACAATGGTCCACATAAAGGACTAAGTGCGGAAACCAAATCCTTAACATAGAACATAGAACATAATGTTATCTATCGTAATTAAATCATTCAAACTCAAAAAGTTAAATATTTTTAAACACTTTCATAACCACAAAACCGTGAACAAAATCAGAAACATTCTCTTGCTCACACGTTTACATACAATTATGGGTTACATACTCGTATGTTCTGAGGTATATAATTACAGCTATATAATTTGTTATTCAATGCACATTATGTAAGTTCATGTACAGTCGTATATGATGTTACCCCACTAAATTAAGAGAAACATTTATTAGTGCCAAGTGCGTGAGTCGCGAAAAAAAGCGTTCCGTATACACCTAAAATATGAAACAGTGATGGCTTTTATAGGCAACCAAGCTTTGATCATGGCACAAACATGTTAAGTTATCGATGAGTATCAAGATTCACGTGTAATCACTTTGTGGCACGTACGTAAGTAACTAGGTTGAAAAAAATAACAATCTTCTATCTATCTATACAGGGTGACTTTGAAAACATGCGACAAAATTTAAGGGGGTGTTCTACGCATCAATATGAACAACTTTTACTATCTGAACAATTTCGAATTCGCAAAAAAAAATCCGACCTTCTTTTACAAAAGGGTCCAATACCTTTAACTATAATATGGGAAGGTATTTTTTTTTTTGCGAATTCGATGTTGGTCCCTTAGTAAAAGTTGTTCATTGATGCGTAGAACACCCCCTTAAATTTTGTCGCATGTTTTCAAAGTCACCCTGTATAAATAAAAAGAGAAGTCCTGACTGACTGACTGATTGACTGACTCATCAACCCCCAGCCCAAACCCTTGGACCTAGAAAGCTGAAATTTTGCACAAAGGTTCCCTTTATAATGTAGACAAGGAATAAGGAAGGAATTCCTGGTAGTACCTACGTTCCCGTGGGATATTTTCCGACATCCACGAGCGAAGTGCTAATTAAAGATAGTGTTATTTAGTCACAATTTACATTCCCTTGAAGCAAGACTACTCTACTATCTATGAATAAAAACATTGTTCAGTCAGATTTATAAAATCTGGTCCGATAGTTGCACAGGCAGGACAGACATCCACCGAGACGAACCAAAAACATAAAGCAGGGTATCGAAGCGTTTCGTCGTATTTTGAAACCCTCATAGATTCGACCTGGTTATTGGTGGAGAGATCAAATTCTCAGGATAAGATGTAGTTAGCAGACTTATAAAACACACTAAATGGATTTTATTAATACCTAAAATGCTTCGATATCGTCACTGACTTTAACACTCACTCATCAAAACCTCTAGGACAGCATTTTCTAAACTATGGGTAGCGACACACTGGTGGGTCGCGAGCGAATATTGGGTGGGGCTTGAAAAAATGATTTTCAGCTAAGCATGATTCATATTAAAACTAAATAGGTACCGAAGTTAAGTGGACGTATCAAAATCAACTAAAATTGAATGTTTTTTTCTTATTTGAATAGTCCTTCATTCATAATTATAGTTATGCCACTTTTTTTCTCCATGACAGCCAAGAGTTGAATCCCGAATTTGGAAGCTTTTGTTATCTAGGTGGGTCACGATCTAGTCAACTTTGGGAACCACTGCTCTAGGAGACTTTCCGAAGTCATAAGAAGCTGAGATTTGGTATGTACAGGCTAGGATTTGCACACAAACCATAGAAACATTAAGAAATCTGTAACTTTCAACCTTAAATTAAACTCGGGAAAAAAATACATACGGACTATTAATACTACTACGAGTACTATTTCTTTACGAATTATAATACGTTTGCACAGACACTCCTATGTGCTTATGGTAAGAAATTAAGTCTCTGGTCTTTATTGTTGTGTCTAGCAATAGTTCAATGGAATAGCCAAGCCAAAACATGTAAGGTTTGTAGAGCTAGGCCTTGTAGAGTTGGGAGCTTGGCTCTACATTAGCAGATCTAATGTAGAACTAAGTGTTATGTAAGTCTTGGCAATAAATTAAATGTTTTTGGTGGGTATTATTTTCTAAGACAGACTACTGAATGGATGAGATGACTTTGAACTAACATGACAAAGATGTAATGGTTGCTTTCTGCGGATCTCTAAAAACATAAGTTTTCTAAGCGTATACTGTGGGACATGCCCGTATTATAGGAAGTTTCGCAAACAATGCAACACAGCCAAGATAATATTAGTAAAAAATCGGAAGATTTCAGATCGCTTTGTTTGTTACGTTACTATTACGACAGTTTATCGCAATACACGATTATTATCTTGTATCGTACCCTAGTGCTGTAGTGGCTTAATTACTGCGATTGAAGATAGCAGTTTTTTTTTATTTGAGTACCTACTGTTTGCGTTGAATGAGTGGTAGAGATCGCATGCGAGTATTAAAAAATCTGACAGTTATTTGGGCTACAATAGAACAAAGGTCTCTTAAATACTAATATTATAAAGGGGTAAAATTTGTTTGTTTCTAGGGGGTAATCTCTAGAACTACCAGTCGGATTTAAAAAAATCTTTTTGAATAATAGTCCAATTCTTGACGACACGGTTGACGCAGTGGTTGAGGGATTGACTGCTGCACAGCATGTCACGGGTTCGATTGCCGCACGGAACAAATATTTGTAATATTTGTGGTCTGGGTGTTTTTCTATCTATAATATGTATGTATTTACAAAAAAAAATGTATATAAGTAGTTTATCAGCCATCTCGTTACCAAACACAAGCATTAGGTTGCTTAGCTTGGGATTAGATGGCGTTGTGTGAAATGTCCAATGATATTTATTTATTTTATATTTCTTGAGGATATTATAATATCACGGTTTTTAGAACATTATCTACAAACACGAGGTGAACCTGTTGAAGGACTGAAAGGAAGCTTTCGTTCGGATTTGTTTCTCTCTAAGTATAGTTTCCAACTTTGAAATTTCAATCAGTCAGAGAATTCTTCTCTTCTTCTTAGCGTGACGATTGCAATCTATATTAATATAATAATTTAATTTTTATAATTCATAATTTTTAATTTTAGAATATAGTATAAATGTGGGTGAATTTGAATCGTTGGTTACTAACATAATTCTTAAGTATACTACTAACAAAAATATGGATAATTGAATCTGATATAAATAAATAAATAAAAATAAATATATGGGCGCGGTCCAGAATTCGGTGACGTATTTGGCGCCATCACTAGCATCCATCAGTTCCAGTAACGTGCAGCTGACAGGACACACGGGACATAATATTAAAAGTGTCCCATCGTTTGTGGAACAGCGCCACATTTACACGCCAAGGCGGAGTCGTCTATGAATTTGAAACCTGAACAGGTTTTCCTTGCTTCGGCCAACCTGGGTCCGGAGTCTGTGTAAAAACTTGCAGGTTACCCAAGGCAACTCATGTCCAGGTAGGAGATCTTCAGCAGATAGAACGAATGGGTTGGTGTAAGGAAGCACTATCTCGCCACAGCTTCAATCTTTCTTTTGATCGTTCGCTACTGGATGCCTAAAACTGAACCTGGTTCAATTGCTGCATCTACTAGCAGGAATAGCGCCACGAGTAGTTCGCAGAAAGGTGGCAAGCTTCAGCGAAAGAGTCAAAAATCTCCGACACGCGACACGCTTTGCACGACAACATCCTTGTGCCACAAAGGCTGAAAAGCCGAAAAAGTTTTTTAAAGTGTGTCATCCACCCACTCCCAACGAACGATCAGTCTTTAAGTTATTAATTTTCTATTTTATTGATATAGGGGCAACAAGATAACTGAATATTGAAGAGCTCCATGTAAAAATAATAGGTAGTACCTTACTGCCCATTAGAGAAAGAATCGACGCCAAAACTGATGCAACTCCTAATACAGTTCATTTATCACCAAATAACGAGGTTATTTGGTGACAATACACAACAATACTCAATGAGAACTGTCACAATCTAGAGATGTGACAATTGTGTGACAATGGTGACTAATCTGACACATTAGGTTGAGAAACCGCAAAGGTTAATGAGACCTTCGAGATTGATTGATATGAAAGGCTAATAAAGAGATGACAATGCTCTACTTTAAAATTATCATTGCAAAATAAATGATCATTACATACATAACATCACGCCAGTAATCCTCGAAGGGTTATGCAGAGGTGTACCCCTCCCAAATCTCGCCACCACTCCCAAATCTCGCCAGAGTCCCATGTAATAGGGGGCGAGCCTATTGCCATCAAACGGGAACAATTCCAGACTCCGGGCTGATACTGAGAAATTCCTGATGGTAAAAACCCAAAAACACTTTGCCAGACCTGGGAATGGAACCCAGGACCTCATCCTCATGCATGTAAATGTCACTATGAGCATGCGCGAAACTGTCATGATATTGTAAGGTAGAAAGTGAATAACACTGAGATGACGGTAAAGACAGAAAGATACGTACGGCCTCAACCCAAAATATGATGAAAGATGACGATGGATGACTGGAATAAGACAATATTGATTTTCGACTCAGCCGAAGCTACTACCAAAACATGGACAGCATCACTTTGTTTTGAATGCTTGCAGTAGTCAACTAAAACACTTTAGAGTTGGCTCTTCCCGTGTAACCAGCTCCAAACTTTCTTGTCTGACTAATGTCCATTCCTGCTGACACAAGAGAGAGATAAGTTTTAAGCAACTTTCATCAGAAGCATTGTTTATGTCACCTATTTTAAAGTTCCCTCAAAAGTTCATGTTTCGTATTAGCACCAATAGAATAGTGTTTACTTTACTATTCATCGAATGACTAATCTTCGCGTATCATCAAACGGAATCACCGAATTACGACACTTAGTTGCGAACTGAAGGCAAATCAAGCAAACAAGCAAGCAAGGTATAGTTATAGTTTTTTAATAAGATTTATTAATATGTATTAGTTTATTGTTTAAGATATTTTATGTATTTTATCTATGGGCCTAGTTGCCTGATAATAAAATGATTATTATTTATTAATTATTATTAAATCTATTGAATATGTTACGCGTTAAACCTATTCAAATGTCGTGTATCTTGGAAGTAACGTGTATTTACTCGAGCTATTAGACGATGAAATGTTGAAATGAAAATAATTTGACACTATAGTTCTTATCCGGGAAATAATATTTTCCCCAGAGAGGATAACGATAAAATTGAATTTTATAATGATATCATTTATTCGTTATGATTCCTTTTTAGACGAGACTTTTTGCCATCGACTTACTTGGTAGGTAGGTACTTACCGTGAGATTTGTGTAATAGGAGAGGACTAAGTATCATTCCCGGTGGAAGCCCAAAAATAGTAAATTCTCTCTCGAATCTCGAAATCACGATGTCAACAGTTGGTTTTACAATAAAGGACCAAGTATTAACCCTAGTGGCACTCCAACGTAAATCTCATCGCAGAATTATATTTCATTATTTCCTAACATTATGATATAACCTCATCAAATTCACCACCACCTAGGAACCACTTCAAATAGAAGACTTCCTCAACATTAGAATGAGGCATCAACAGTCAAGTCCCTGCTTTCGTTGCCGTGAGAAGTCAATGGTTTATTCAAGAAGCGCGTCAGATTAACTCAAACGCTTTCGTTTATGCGATGTGCATACGAGATGCGTGAAGTCAGATTAGTAACGCGGTGTTTTTGTAGTGGCAGGACTGAGGATGTATTTTTAACTATAGACCACTGTTGAGTGTTGCTTAAGTTTATCATTTATTTCAGTTTGTACCTAACTGACCTACTAACAGCTGGTCTTATAATCCTAACTAATATTATAAATGCGAAAGTGAGTTTGTTTGTTACGCTTTCACGTTAAAACGACTGAACGGATTTGGATGAAATTTAGCACATGGGTAAACCATGACCTGGATTAGGATATAGGATACTTTTTATCCCAGTATTACGTTCTCGTAGGATAATTTCCGACATGCATGCAAGTGAAGCCGCTGGCGAAAGCTATTATAATACTTCTAAATAAGTAACGAGCATGTAATTTCTGTTAATGTTATCGACTGAAAATATTCTCGCAATGTTGCTTCATCATCATCAGTTTAAAGTTTATTTGAAAAGTTACGCTTTGAAAAGGTGAGGTACCTAACTAGTCTTTCATTTGCTCTATCTTTCCTAAACGGTCTATATTCTTATTGGTACACAAAATGGGCCCAAAAAGTAAAAAAACAAAGGCTGTCTACCCTTTTAGGTAAACCAGTTTGATACTAGGTCTAACTACTGCAGCCTAATCCCCGTGACTAACAGCGACATTGACATTTATACAAAAAGTGGGCGGTCCGACAAGCGTCGCAGGCGCAGCGGAACGCACTTACATCATTATTTGTGAGAAGTCTGAATCATTATGTAAGTGATTCGATCGCGCTTTTAATTGGAGCATTGACATTTTAGGTAATCCTTTATTTTTATTATTTATATAGTTTGTTAGTTATTTTAGTTTAGGAAGCTTATCCAGTGTAAGTAGCAAAAGGTTCAGCACTAATAAAATAACTTACAAAATAAACATTTTAAAAGAAAGGCAAAGGAGATCAAATTGATGATTGTTTATTTTGCTGGTATTTTGCCATGTTCTAGGATTTGCTTTCCGCACTTAGTCCTTCATGTGGACCATTGTGCGTGACTGGTATTTTGCCATAATTATGTAAAATTTACATTTATACATAAGTTTATGTATGTATATACATAAACTCACACCTTCTTCCCCCTATATTTAATTTGATCTGAGTAATATATTCTTGTCTCGAGATGAGCTGTTAATTGTAGGTGTAAAAGTAATTTATGCGAAGATTAATAATTTGCCAGGCTCTGAGGTTTATTGTTGAGATAGATTTATTAACACTCACACTTTATTAGCGTGTAATGAAACTGTCTGTGATTGCTGTAGATCATTACTTACGCACGTATTGCGATACGCAGTCAACACACGACAATTCGCATTCAACTAGGGACAGAATATTATGTAATGTGCTTACATATTTAGAAAATAATCAGAGAAAACTCTACTCATCACTAGTACAAATCACCTGAATGTGCAAATATTCTAAGTGGACAATCACTTAGAAGTACCTAATACCTAAATAAGGAAACGTCAAACCCAAGCTAAGTTAGAAATAGAATACAAATTGGCACTAATATAGGAAATACCGTAGCGTTTTCCCTGTAGATCTGTAAAATCCTAAGTGAAAGGTACCTACTGTCAGGAAACATGATATAAATATTTAGTATCTCGATGAATATTGACATTTTCTTCTTTCATATCTTTGTTATAACAACTTCAACAGTAGGAAAATTTCTTATGGCTGGCTCATCCATAACATTACTGACTCTTTATCAATTTTTTCTCGATTACGATGTTGGTCCCATGGAGAAAGTTGGTCAGTTTGATGGTCTGTGCCACACCTTTCTGATACACCCCGTATAACGTCCCGTCCATACATCCTAGATGGTTCTTATTGCTTCTAGTGACTATTTTTCTCATTTTTACGTAATTTCAAATTATTTAGTTCTAATAACCCAAATATTTGAAGACACGCCTAAATCTGAACTTGTAATATTGCTTCTCTTACTGCCAACCGCAAACCTCTCACCGTTCACCACATTACTAGGTATAATGATCAGCAAAAATAATTGTAATAATGATAGGTTTGTCGTCTCAAATGAGGCCTCTTGAATTACATTCATAACTGAATATTATATATAATCAGTCTGCAATGTATGATAATGTCGCAAAATCAGGAGTGCTTAAGTAATACTGTAACGTTCTTTTCCATGCAAAATAATGGTATTTTTAGATACATTTGAGTTTAACTTTGCGTCACCCAGACATCAAACACAAAATTGCGTTTTGACAGCTTAGTTACAGGAAGCACGGCAACGCATCGCATTTTGTAGCAATTTGGCAGTTGTAATTACGTTAATTTAAAGTTTTATAATTTTTTTTTTTGTTTAACGTAGGTACCTATGTTTAAAGTTTTAAGTTTTTTTTTTATAATTTTTTTTTTTTTTTTTTGTTTCTTAAGAACTAACGTTTATTCTGATATACTTAAGTTTTACGTAATAATGTAGTAAGGAGAAAACTGTTCATTCTGAACGTTTTTATTAGTTTTAGGTATGTCTTTTCAAAATTCTGAGACCGATAGGAGATATTATGATATATTTTTCATTTCATTTTGTTATGTAAGTAGTTCAATCTACGTGCTCAAAAAGTTGTGTCGCGCATTTTATGAAAAACTTGCTTCGGAATTTTGGGTTTTAGTTAAATAAATAAGAAAAAAATATGAAAAGCGAGGCCGCTATGGACTATATTACTATATTCTCCACCACTTAATAAGTAAAAATTGTCGAAGTCTTTCAGTTTCTCAGAATAAGAACGCAATAGTTGGCCATTTAAAAAATCGCGGTCGGAATGTAATAAGTGACGAAGCGAAATGATTGTTCCTTTTGCCATGTTTAATACGTTTGTATTAAAGATTTCATTTTGTATGGAGAAGCAATTATACTTACTTGAAATATTCCAATCTCTTTCAAGTCTGCGTACATCAATATTTAGTTATACCAAGGAAGTGAACTATTAAAGTTGAACTTTCACAAGTTAAATCGAATGCAGACTAATGTCAAAATGTGAAGGCCTATTACTCAATCACATTTCGATATGGTGACGCCAAAGAGATTTAAGAAGTAATATTTAATATCTTTGGGTGACGCTTAAGGAAAGAGTCACATTTGTTCTAATAAAATACTGTCCTACACTTATTAGACATAAGTCTTCGGAAATCTTTCCCTTTCGAGTCTGCAATAATTTATGCAGTGTCACAGATTAATGCAGATGGGACACTCCGCAAAATCATTTAAATAAAAAGCGACTCTTGATACGACACAATAAAGTGCAATTCAGGTCGCACAACGCTTATTACATACAGTTATATTCAACTACAAGTTGCCTCTCTTTCTATCGCGTAACTCTTATACCTTCTGACCTACTGAATTAACACCGCGGACGGGGCCCGCCGCGTACTTGTAGCTTCATACATAAACTGTGGAGTGTCCCATCTGTATTAATCTATGGCAGTGTTAAAAATATAAAGAAGTGAAGCATTGTATTTTGCGGAAGTCCTTTTAATGCAAACCATTTACTGACATGAATAAAAATGCCGATTGAACACATTGGTGATATATCATGCTCGCACCAGAATTTTGGCTACACAACGAAACTTCCTGATGACAATATCGATCGATTTCTTCTCTCGAAAGTCATTTCAACGTATAAATGACTATCAACAGCAACAGTTGGAGTGAGTGATGTAACATATACTATTGACAGCTACTATCTTCGCATCATTATACTGTCAATTTGCCAACAAAGAGATGATTCCGATGACAGTAAGATCCGCCCAAATGGGCGTATCCTACGCCGAACCGAAACTTTTGACATCTGCAATTGACATAGCAATAATGATGATGACTTGCAATGATATATTACCTTTAGATGTGTTAAGGCTCTTACAGACAGAGGCGATACCGCGTCGCGACGTGTCGCTTAGCGGTGTTGCGACGCGATAATATCGCAATGTCGCTCGCGATATCGCGTCTGTCTGTAAGAGCCTTCACCCGGGCTCAAAAATGGGAAATTAAATGAAGGGTAATTGCCCGGCGTGATATCAGTCACGCACGCGCGCCAGTGAACATGCAGCAGCTAGTGACGTAACTAAATAAGTATATTCATCTCTTTCTTACAACAGGTATCGGCATGCGTCTTTCCTTTTCTTTGCGGCCAGTATATACTGGTATGTTGGTACATCATGGCTTACGCTGTTTTTGAAAGCACTGATGTTCGTGTATGACGCGTCTATCTATAATACGTCATTGATGACTTGGTGATGACATGATAATTCAGGATCGTTTCTCTTTTACGTAATCTGACTTGTGCAAATTCTTTAATTTCAACATGGAATGAAAGCAGAGTACAATACAACAACAATACAACAAGTACAATAGTAACAATTGTCGGAAAAAAGAATAGGGTTATCAGTCCTGTCTCTTTTTCTGTAAAAGTATAAATTTTGACTACGGGGTACTGAGAATAAAATTATTCTACTGTTTGTTATGACATCATATCAATATGTTTGCCAAACTTGCTGATTTCGTCGAGGCATATACAAACCAGTTGCCTCTAAAAATCCAATAAAATATAGGATGTCAGAATTAATTCGCCTTTTTTTATTATTACAGTTTCTCTGGTTGTCAGTACACAGCGGTGATGGATACAGCTGTCCTTACGGACATAACTGTGTGCTGGAACCAGCGCCCCCCGGTAGGACACCGCCGTGTGCGCAGCCTGGGCTCACATACTGTGTGCACCCGGACCCTTATCCTGAGTAAGTTAAAGTAACGACTAGTTTAATAATAAGAAATAGCAAAGGGTACAGCTGCTTCATACAAACTAGTGTCAAGGCATGTCCTCTTAGCAGTGGTAGTAGAATAAGTGGCCAGACTGAAACGATATTCTTAGCAGATAAATGGACTTTCACTCACTGTTCAGCTTTTCGTCCGGTTTTCGCATAATTTATTCTTAGCGATAAAAGTGGCTAAATTCACACGTGTTTGAGCTTATGAGCCTTTAAATTTGCGAGCAACTCATGCCCCACCCATGGGTCATGAACGTACGATGAGCAACTCGAACTCGAAAATGCACAGTGAACGTGTTAACATGTAAAGTAGACATTCAGAGCCGTGTTAAGAGGGGGCGAAGGGGTTGACCACCCCGGGCGTCTTAACCACAATCATCTTGACGATAGTCAAATGCAGGAGCGTAGCTCCCGCCGTGTCAGCCGTATCAATGATTCGGGGCCCTCTAGCTACATGGGACCCCCGACGCGACGTGTGGAACCAATTTTCTACTTCATTTTACTCGCTCTAGCATTCTTTTAGTGAAATTACAATGAAAATTTAACGTATCCCGGTCCAGAATCCTCCAATTTTCGGGCTCGATTCGCTCGATCTTTTATAAAACTGCTCCAAGGCTTTGCCCCGGGTTCAGTTTATATTCGCACGGCTCTGTAGCCCCTTAAAATTCTCAAAAAAACATAAGTAGATAATAAAAAATTACATGTTTTTCCAGAAAGATCATCCGCCAGCTGATCGAAGCAGGACAGTACGACATCAGCACTCTTCTGTCAGACGAGACTCGCGATGAATTCTCGCTGAAAAAAAACGACTACCCTTACGACTACGGACCCAACTCGCTGCCCCACGTGGACCAGATCTCGCTGGTCAATGATCCTCACTACCAGAAGAACTATAATACAAAGTTTCAGACGAGGTATAATCACGGTGAGTAAAGATTTATGCAAAGACAATCCATGTGCTCGATGGGATTTTCTATCCCAGGGCAAAATGTAATAGTATAAATAAGGGGCTTGTGGCTAAGTAATAACAGCCGTAAGCTATGCTTGCCGTGGTTGTTCCGTGCATGAGTGACCATCTCTACATCCAAGACCCCTCCGGGGCTCGGAAAGCACGTTAATCCGTTGGTCTCAGCTTTTATTCGTGGATCTTTGACAGTCGTTTCGGGTCGTCAGAAACCCGAAAGTCTGACAACCAGTCTTATCAAGGGATATCGTAGTACCCAGTGGGTTGGGAGGTCAGATAGGCAGTTGCTCCATGTAAAATACTGGTATTCAGCTGCATTCGATTTGACTGAAAGCATACGCCAAAATAGTTGGGAAAAGGACAGTATAAGGGCATATAAAAACATAACATAATCAGCCTATAGTGTTATTCCTACTGCTGGGACACGGGCCTCCTCTCCGTGAGAGGGAGTGGGCCGTAATCCACCACGCGGGCTCAGTGCGGGTTGGTAGGTGTCACATGTCTTCGAATTTTTGGTTGTAGGACATGACCGTTTCCTCACGATGTTTTCCTTCACCGTTTTCAGAGCAGTTGTGATGAAATAATTTACACAAAGTAAAGCGCCTGTCAGGTTTAGAACCTACGACTTACAACTCGTAAGTTGCGGCCGTTACCACTGGGCCACCACTGCCACCACCCTACCATAAGGGCCTATGAATAGTATATGTTCTATGTTAGAGGATTTGGTTCCGCACTTAGTCCTTCATGTGGACCATTGTACGTGGGCCATGGCGGCCGTCGGGGGTTATTCCAACCAGCCCACCTCTCTCCAGAAGTTGATCAGTCTCCTGGTCTGTTAAGAACATCTGTGAAAGATGAATAGTTTATACAACTTATTGCAAATTTTATCATAGGTCAAGCTTAAGTACTGTTTCACACTGCAGTATAATGCTCGTTTAAACTAATTAACACTAGGTGACACCTAAATGAATGCCTAAATAGAAGGGCACTGCTGAATTTTCAACGCTCGGCTTAGCGTCGAGAGTTGAAAATTATTTAAGGATTAATCTAAGTGTTTCCTAGTGTTCGTGGGAAACAGGTACCAATTAGATCCACAATATTACTTACAAATGACATTCTATGCTACGTAATTTCGTGAGAAAGATTTCTCTAATAAATAAATTGTACACCGATTCGATGTCTACAAGATATGAATCGTACGCTGCCGTAGTCCGTATGCAATTGAATGTTTATTGCATTGCACAATTTACATGTTCAACCGTAGGTTTTAGAAACTATTACAGGCTTAAAGTTGAGCGATAAGGTAGCCGCGACATTCTAATTTTCTTACGATTTTTGCAATTTTCAGATCAGTGTCTGGGTGTATAGTAACAAATGTATTTACAGAATTATAACAATTAAAATCAGTAATACAACTCGTTGAGTTAGTATAATCCTCAAATGTCAAGATTTCATGAAATAGTCATTCAATATACCCTATTGAATGACTATTTCATGAAATCTTGACATATGGAATATGAAATTAGAGGGTTGTATTGATGATTTTAATGATTATAATTCTGTAAATACAGATTTTTTACGTTAGCGAATAATATTCAGAGCAACATACTACCTAATGCTAACATGCAGATTCCAAAAAACGTAAGAAAATTGGAATTTCGCGGACTACCCTGGCGCTTTCGCTTTACGTAGGAAGTCAGTGACTTCATACATGAAATAGCCAAGCAAACAGGTATTTTAGTGCCCCTTTTGAACTTTCATCTTTGAACTATCGAGGTTATGCACCAGAATAATAAAGGAGTCTGTTGACAAACGTTGCTTGAAGATAATTGTTGTAGATAATGTTTAACGTAACTAGAGTCAAAAAATGGAGGGACAGCCTCCATTTTTTTGACTCTAGTTCGATATTAGTGTAGTTCGATATTATTATAGTTCGATATTTGTATAGTTCGATATTATAGTACAGTTCGATATTGCAGCAACCTTCTTAGTTCATCCCAATGTTAAAGTAAACTGCTACAATTGTCAATAAAGAGTGCAATTCAGAAGTTTCAGAACAGTGGCGATTTTTTTTTTGCAAGGGTATATTTACGTAGAATGGATGGTTAGAAGGATGAGTAGGAGACGAAGACGTAAGCAACTAAGCAATCACCCATTATAGAACCCAGATAGAACTTAAACCGGTTACAATTGAAAAAAATCTGAAAATAAAACAAAAAAAATTATTTGATGGGGGTTCAATCGATGTCTATTAGCACAGTCTACACATCAAGCAGTTCGGGCTTTCGTCAGACGACGATATTCATGATGTATATAGACTGTGGTATTAGTGTCCCCTGTGACTACATACATTCGCTGGTACTCGTTTCCTAGGACACCCCGTTGATACAAGATGTAACTGAAGTAATTGAAAATTTCTTAACTCATTATTATGAATAACGTTTCTGTGGTACCAAACTTGAAATAGTGAAAAGAAACTGCTGTTCCCTACATGTTGTCGAATGGATTATCTACACAATCAATTCACCATTATTTAATAGCTAAACTTAATTAGGCATTACAAAACCATTATTTCTTCCACTAATCTTAATTTTTCAATCTCCTTCCAGACATATTTGCCCAGAAAACGCCGCTTCAACCGCCTGCAGCGAGCGACCCCACACCTTACAACATCAACGCGTACCAAGCATCCAACTTCTCCAAATTCGGTTTCCATGGTTACTCCCCCAGCGGTTACGGCGGTTGGAACCCGACCAGAAACTTCGGAGATTATGATAAGAAGGTTCTAAGACAGAGCCCTTTTAATCAGAATTTCTTTGATAGTTCAAATTTTTATCCTAATTATGAGAACAATGAATGGTTCCGACCGTCAGGCGGAGTATCGCAGTATAATCCTAATGAGTGGTGGAAGTAAGTATTTTACAAAGTACAATTTTAATGTTTTCATGGACGTAGACAAAAATAGTATTTTTTCTGAACTTTTAATTCGCGATAAAAGCGTGTATTTTAGTTTTTTTCAAATTACATAATTTTTTAGGGTTATTGGTAAAACACTAGCAACCTCTTAAGGGGTCATTGTACTCATCATTATGAACAACTTTTACTATGGGACCAAACCTGCAATCGCGAAAAAAAAATCAGCTGTTCAGTACATTTATCTAAATCAAACTCGTCAAAATGTAGGGAGCAGCTGATTTTGTTTTCGCGATTTCAGGTTTGGTCCCATAGTAAAAGTTGTTCATAATGATGAGTACAATGACCCCTTAAGAGGTTGCTGGTGTTTTACCAATAGCTCTGTATAATAACCCTAACCCCTAAAATCGTTCATTGTTTTGGGATTTCCATTTAACAGTGTCATCAAAGCTATTGGAGATTGTATATCTTGTCGGAATTATAGTGGATATTTTCTTGGCGTTATTTCCTTATCCGTACTTCCCGATTTTCCAATGGCTTTTGAGCGAGGGAAACCCAACCGAACGCATTCACACCTTTCTAAGATTGTAGTAAAGTCTCATTAAAAATGATCTATGATATCTTTCACGAAGTTCCTTCTTCAAAGAGAAAAATTATCGTGGGAAAAACAAACGCGGATCGAATCGAGAGAAGAACGATTTATAGCTGTTCATACATTATACTTACTTAGCCTATAGGTACCTTTTACTAACTTTTTATTCTATCATCGATGTGTTTAGGAGAAACTTCTTGATTCGTTAAAATGTTCAATTAAAATATACTTTTCATCAGTCAGTCAGTGTCGTAGATCTGGTCAGCCCCGGCGGCGTTGCCGTTAGAGAGTTCTTAAATTCAATGAATAATTAATGTTGTTAACTGTTCATTAAGTTGTTGTCTAGTAAGTCGTACATTTTAAAACTTCTTCACGGCTAAACTCACCGTCTTATTACAAAACAAAGTTCATCTTTTAAACCATCTGTATGGTTTTTGAATTTCGAACTTTATTCCGACACATTAAGATGTCAGTTTTAGTTTTACAAAACTGACAACTTCGTACGGGACTAAGTTGTCAGTTTTGTATAAAGAACTAGCTAGGTTCTTATTACAAAAACTGGCTCGATGGTTTAAAGAAACCATGGCAGAAGAAAAACCTCGTTTTGTAATAAGGCCGTTCATATCATCATCGAAAAACTATTAAGTACCTACCTACATATTTTAACAAGATTTTACCTACCTAAGTTAGTAGGTGACTTCAGTAAAATTATGAATTATCCGATAGAAATTCAACGGGAACTTTAACTGCAAATTATGTTTATGTAACTTCTTTTTTATTAAGTTCATACCTACGACTTTAAATTCCTCAAATCTTCCACATCACATTACAGGTACGTATCACCATCCCGCTCCGACGTGACGATAGAGCGCTCCGTCACGTTCCCGACACGCAGTTCAACCGCACGACGACGCAAGAGAAACGCAGCGTTGGTGCAGGCGGCTGAGAAGAGGACGCTGTCCGGGGCTGAAGCACTCAGGATAGCACTCGGTCTTGCCAAGTTAGTATGAAATAAGAATGATATATTTTTTTTTTTTATCTTCTTTACATACCGTGAGACTGCTCCGTGCCTCGGAAAGCACGTTAAGCCGTTGGTCCCGGCTGTCATTCGTGGATCTTTGACAGTCGTTACGGGTCGTTGTGGCGCCCTCTCGAATAACAAACGGGAAGTATCGAAAAATCTTTTATTGCCTGGTTACATGTAGGTACCTAAGCTCAGGTTGAGAGGAACCTACTTGACCGACTGCTTTAGATTTATAATCAAACCCACTTAAAAGTAGAAGTCTTACAATAAACAAATCTTCTATTACTTATTACTTTTATATTCTACAGCGAAGATACATCAGTAGAGCGTCATCGTCGGCAGGCAACGGCTTCTAATGCACAAACTCTGTGCTCCGTCCGAACCGAGTTCATAACTCCTCGAGCGGCCCTCAACAACAAAGGCAACTGGAAATACGTGGTCAACATGCCTGATAATATGTCGCAACTGGTGCGAGCTGAGATTTGCACGTATGTTCAATTTCATAACAATTTTTTCCGACAATTAGTAGCGTTCTTTTGCTAGCGCCATCTGTCCTCACAATTTAGAAACTTGTTTTTTTAACTTAACTTTGAAAACAGCGTCATCTATTATCGAGTAGTAACAATATATTTAAAACTTTTTAAAGCAAATTGTGTAGATATTGTTGTAACTGACATTACTTAAGTGAATTACGTTACAGGTCTACAACATGCAGTGGATTATGTACAGTACCACCTGGATATACTTCCCGCTGCGAACAAAAGTACATCCAGAAACGTTTGGTGGCCCTTCAATCCAGCGGACAAAACCTCTACACTGATGTATTCTGGATACCAAGTTGTTGCCAATGTACATTTACAACCAATTGAATTTACTTGAAATTCACCACTTGTGATTTATTATTATAGCTAAAACTTTCTTACTTTGTTGGAAGTTTTACTATTTGATACTAGATGGCACTACTATCGCTATTGTACTAAGTTTTGCGAGTTTGTAAGATATCACTTTGAACCTCTATATTTCTTTAATCATGACCTAAAGATATGTATGTATGCTATTTTATCCTGAAGGCAGAGTATTATAATTGTAATTAAATGACATTTAACAAAGTATTAATTATTATTAAAGTTTAAAATGTATGGTTTGTAAATAATAGATAGGTAAGTAAATGTATTATTCTGTTAAGATATTTGTATGTAATTTAAACAATTCACATTTTGTAGATGACAATTTTGCCCATATTATTGCTAAGTACCTAAATATACTTATGCTACTGCTACCTATCTACCTTAAGATTGTTTTGTAAAAGTAGTTAAGTAATTTTTGTAGCATATTTTTATTTCTGATTTTATTTCAAACTAAACTCAAAAATGTAATTAGATTTAAGATTATGATCTCTCAGACCCCATCTGAGCAAATAATAAAACCTAAAGGTAAACTAGATTATATGTTCTGTTCCAAAATTATGTGACGAAAGTGTAAACAAACCCTGTACGAATCATTCACCAAAGGGAACTAGTAACACTTTTATCTGTATTTAAATCTTCTTTTTGACAAAAAAAAAATTGTTTGAATAACATTATTAGATCATCGACGAAAATTGAGATTATAAAATTACCCCATTATTGACCATAATATAATGAGGTAAATTAATAGTTTTGGTATTATTATTCAAACTATCAAATCAAAGCACTCAATTCGTAAGTGGTAAGTGGCACTACAAATTGATTTCCACAGAGGTAATTTTCTGATCCATTTGTTTACATTTTCTTCAGGTGCTTTTGGAATACACTTTAAAATATTTGCTTTCGATGATGTCGAGGTAGGAGAATTACTATCACATTATGTCCTACTTCTGTACCTATTATTCTATGTTCCATGGGATTTATAGAGTCGTATTATTTTGAGATTTGTCACAGGCAAATATAACTTTACTTTAAATCCTTGTAGGTATGTATGAAATGAATGCCTAGATTAAATTATTACTTTCTTTTGTACATTCCAATTTTATTCTAGTTTGTAATAAATATGAATATAACAAGAGCTTTGGCGTGTCTTTTATTATTTTTTAAAGATTTCCTTGATAGATAGGGTAATTTTACCGTCTAGTCAACACACAAGTGTCTAACTTAGAGTCTGTCAAGCGAGTCGTATCCACGACCATTTAGCTGATTTCTTATAATGGCAATACTTATTATCTGTCAAACGGATTGTCACAACTTCTGTTCTACTAAGCTACAGCATTTTTATACTTTTAGCTCAATTATTTAATTTGTATTATGGAAATTTAAAGATGAATGGTAGAGAAATATATTTAATGGATAAATGCACAGATCACACTATTCATGTAGAAAACAAAGGATAACCGATACGGAGTTGGAACCCTTCATCATTTTTGTGCGTCATGATACTGACAGTAATTTCTCTTATGAAGGCATTGAATTTCTAGATTCTGATTTTAGTTCTAATTGTGACTAATAAATACCTACATTGAAATGCATTTTTTTAAGAATTTTTTTATGTACAAAAATTCAAGTATCAAACATGTTTTCAGCGTACTATATCAGTGTTGACACATGTAAGATTTTTATTTTTGGCCTCTTTTTTCATTGAACACGACTCGCTTGACAGACTCTAGGTGTTAGTTATTTACGTATACCTAGTCCAAACGTCGTCACGTCGTAGGTACTGGAGCGGTTTGTTATAATCAAACCTTAGCATACCTAGATATTACGACACACATTCAATACAAACACAACATTTCAATCATTCAAACATCGAATATACTATCTAAGTATATAGTAAAAAAGTGAGCATCACTTTTTTATAAGTCTTATAAAAAAGTGATGCTCACTTTTGTATAAGGATTGACAGATATATATTATCTAGGGCTCCGCGTAGGACCTAGGCAGAGTGAATTATAATTTGATTCTGATTATTAATATAGCGGGCTTCATCACCATTTCTCCTGTGCACTACTGTGTTTTTATTCAACAGCCTCTCACTGTGAGGTTCGAGCCCTCACAGTACCTATGGGCGATTTGCCAGCATTATACCAATCAATGAGCAGCAAGCAATTTATAATTTTTAAAGCAATAAACTCAGACTAATTAAAAAACCTGATTTTTATTTAGTCTGAGGCTTAAATAAGTAGGTAAACAGACATCGCTCTGTCTGAAGGATTAAGAGGTAAGTAAATGTGGTTCCCTTTATCACCGGTGAACGTTCATTATTCCGGACATTGGGTGGACCATTTTCAGCAATAAACGTCTCCGAGATGTAGGTAACGCTGATACTGCTAATAGTTCTACCTTATCCGAGAACACTGTTGCCAATAGTCCTCTAGTAAAGGATAACAAAACGGTTGGACGAGTGGACATACGCACGCTCGATTCCCAATAGCTCGTGGCAAATGCAACAGGTTTGAAGGCTGCCAAACGTTTGTGAGAGGCCCGATTTTGTATTTAGGATCAGATGGCAAACATAATTAGTATCACCTATAATATGAATAAAGTCTTTAAACTGCGTAAATATTATGTGCAAAACAAGTATTTTCAATTCTCAAATCGTCCGAACCTATGTTACGTTTAAGTACTTACTTACTCAGCGCGTTCAAGCTTAGGGCCACATAGGGCCTTAGACCACAGATAAAAGAAAAATATGTGTGAATCAGACGATCAGATATACGAGAGTTTATTCAGTGATAAAAAAGGCGTAGATATACAGACAAACTTCACTTATGTAGGTAAATAAAGGGGATTGGTATAAAAAATAGTCATGAAAGCGACCAAGCACCTTCTATGTAGGTATGGGGTTCAATTCTGTCTTGACCAATTTCACTTTTTCAATGTCGCATGAATTTTTAAAGTAAATTTAGGGGAACAGGGGCTGAATGGTCACAAATCGATAGGTGAACAGGCCAAGTGCAAAAGCACCACACTGGGAACGAAGCTAAGTTCATTTAGCTTCGCTCATGTAGCATCGTTTCATACTTCAGTTCATATTATAGTCCGCGGTGCGAATCGAAGTATGTAAACAAGCGGTAGGTAGCTACACGATCGCGAAGCTAAACGTACTTAGCTTCGTTCCCAGTGTGGTCTGCGCTCAATGATATTATGAGGCTCTATTTGCAGAAGGGCGATATACCTAATAGGTTATTTTGACCACTATTTAACCTCATAGTCATTGATGATGTGTTCGATGATTTTCACCAAATTTTATGTAGACAAGCAATAGACTAACTCTTTCTCGCACTTGATTTGGTCATTCACTTTATCTAGCAAGTTTAGACTAACAAAAGGTTTATTTACAAGGCAGATGTGAGTGGAAACGCCGGAAGGGGACGCCCTAGGAAGACATATAGTGACCTTATTGGTGATGTTCTTCAGAAAGGTCAGGTGCGTAGTACTCGCAACCGGCGTGCGTGAATGACCATATGTATGAACGTAAACGAGGCAAAAGGAGTATAAAGATCCTAGCAGGTGGCGTTCTGTATAGTGTCTGCCTACCCCCATGGGAAGAAGTCGTGAGTTTATGCATTTCTACTATAAGCAATATCCTAAAAGACCCTTACAAAACACACAAGTGGACCTACATAAAAATAAGGAGGAATAGAAATAGGTAACAGCAATTTCCCATATTTTCGTCCATCTAAAGATTAAGACACATTTTTCGTGATCCGGACGGGCTGACATATTTTTCTTTCTATTGAGTTAACGAGACATTCGAGGGGTGAAATCGCCACATCTGCAAGGGATGGAAAATTCAACCCCTGGACCTCACCCCCGGGGTTTGCTGAGCCTACCTTAACAAATTTTCCCTTAAGCTTAACTCGATGTACTGTTTATCAAGGAAAGGAAATCCTTTGAAGTGACTCTTAACTTGATTAAAGGGAACTTTGAGGAAAAATATATTTTGTCCCGATTTTTGTAATTGTCGTCGCTTAGGTGACTGTGTAACTGTATAGGGTTGATGTTATTATATTTCTTCTAAGAAAAAAGCTTAAAAAATATTTTTTATTATATATGAAAAAATGAAATAATTATGCATTACTCGTACCTACACTTTCTCCAGCGTTATTATTTCATCACTTTCGACTAATTTTAATTTAATTATTTTTGTGAACAATGTGTGATAACTTTTTATTCATAAATAAGGAAAAAAATCATTGCAATTGCATAGTTTCGATGGTTTATAAAAAAAAAGAAAAGAAAGCTAAATCTTAGCTTTCTTTTCTCATATAATTATTAATGACGAAAATTAGATAATCTCAGTAACGTAATTCATTAACTCAATACCACCTAACTTTCTCTAAAAGTTAATGCACGAGCATGAAACAAATAACTCAAACCTAAAAATTAACCCAATATCAAGCATTCGCCACTATAAATCTGAAAGCACTTAGCGAGCGCTAAGACTGACGCGATGTCGCTTTCGAAAAAAATAAAAATTCAAGCAAAAAGTCGCTCGACACGCGTAAAAGTAAAAGAGGAAGCGAGGAAAAAATCAATGCCTGCGTTTTATGTTCTATGCGTGTGACAGATCCGTTGTCATGGCAACCGTGACGGGGGCTGAGCGCAGCGGGAAAAAAGGTCGTATATCAAGCGCGAAAATAACAAAATGGCAGCTATGTTTCCCGCGCAAAGTCGCGCTGGGACCGCTGCGTTCACGTTTAAGCTTTTATTGTTTTCGGAAGTGGAGTGTGCGTCGTGTGAAAGAGACGGAAGATGGGGTAAGGGATCCGGTAATCGATATTACGCACTTTTGTAGCAATGGAATTGGCGCGGCACGATGCAAGAAACGTTTGCACACGGTGCAACTACTTTTGAATTTTTGATCTCGTACCAACTTTACGCACTTCTTGGTCGCATTTTCATGTCATTTATGTGAGCATTTTTTCTTCAATTTTAATTAGTATAAGCGTCCTAATTGTAGTATCAAACAGAAATGATTAATAACAACAAAATTAATTACTCTTTTTATGATTTTAATGAAAACCATAAGCCGACGTTAGCTATAAAATCGAAAAAAAAAACTCAATTCACTCTACGTTTGCCAGATGTTAGGAATATGATGTGAGTTATAGAAAATAATGACGTTTTCACAGAAACTGAGTAACACAAGGGTGGGGGGTGAAATTCTGATGAGTCACTTCGGTACGGGCCGCAATGTTCGTCACCTCGCGAATTCATACGGTTCTCGGAAACGAAACGTTTTCGGTTCTCTGAAACGTAATAATGAGAAACGTCATTCACGTTATCGAGTCATCGGGAAATTACATTATTTTCCGAATGAGTATTTATTTACTTAAGTAACTCTGAAATGTAAGTCAAAGGTTTTTTGCTCAGAATTTAAACACCTTATTTAGTGAGAAGTTCCTATGAAAAACCGGTTTAGTAAAATGTTGTTGCTTTTGGTACTTAGTTAATTTCGGTTCTGTAAAAATAATCTGAAATCTTCAAAAGCATGATGCTGGGCTAAGAGAATTAAGCAAGAGTAGTAAGATTCCAGAATGCATGCGTCATTTTTACGCAAGATTAATTGGTTATCTTTAACTTACTTATGTCATCTCATACCTGATATTAGAGGAGCTCGTGGCTAAGTAATAACAGCCGCACGGGTCGATCCATCAGGTTAAGCTACGCTTGCCGTGGTTGGTCGTGGATGGGTGACCATCTTTACATTACCGAGACTCCTCCGTGCCTCGGAGAGCACGTTAGGCCGTTGGTCCCGGCTGTCATTTGTGAATCTTTGACAGTCGTTACGGGTCGTCAGAAGCCCGAAAGTCTGCCAACCAGTTTTACCAAGGGGTATCGTATTACCCAGTTACTGGGTTGTGGAGGTCAGATAGGCAGTCGCTCCATGTAAAATAGTGGTATTCAGCTGCATCCGGTTAGACTGGAAGCCGACCCCAACATAGCTGTGAAAAGGGTAGGCAGATTGATCTCATGCCTGATATATATTATCATGATAACACGATGATGTTTATAGGGTTAACAAATCATTTGGTAACCGAGACAACATAAACCCCTTAACAAACGCGGAGTAATATTACAACCAATCTTAACTTCAGATTTACCAAACATTTTTCGAGGTTTATGTTACCTACGCATAACTTTACTCCGCGTTTATTAATATGGGGGTAAAACATTTTGTCCTACGTGGTAACGTGCCATATACCTTCATGCTAGGAACTTATGAACGCCACTGACAATGCAAAACTCGTAGCCAAGTTCTGTGCGGACACAATAAATTTAGATTGCCATCGAAACGTTTACAAGAAGACCGATTGAAATGGGGGGTCATTAAACAAGGGGGTTCTAAGTATTACCTAAATAGACGTTTTCCCCGTAGCCAAGAATCTAGTCCTACGGGGCAATTGCATAACACACATGAAATGACAAAGAGCAGACGACTTGTAGGTCGTGGGTACGAATACAAGCAAGCGCTTTACTTTGTGTAAGTAAATAATTACATCAGCACTGCTCTCAAAACGGTGAAGGAAAACATCGTGAGGTAACCTGCATATCGTAGAACCAAAAATACCAAGACATGTGGCATCTACGAGCCCGCACTGGACCCGAATGTTGGATTACTGCCCACGCCCTCTCGCCGAGAGGAGGCCTGTGTCCCAGCAGTGGGAACGCTATAAGCAGATTAAGCTTATACTTAGGCATGAAATGACAATTTATCGCAATGGATTTCATTTTGACAGTTCACCAACGTTCATTGCGTTTTTTACGTCGTTGAGCATACGAATTTAACAAACCTATGAAGAAATAGATAAGCAATATCCCTCAAAGCTCTCGGATTGTGATTGAAAATGGACTAGATCTATTGGCTGATGAATAGAAGGTGACACTGTCTAACAGAAGGTACTTATCACCTTCAAGTGCATGGCGAATTGCGAGAGAACTGACTGAAAAAGTTAAAGTAATTTATAATATTGCGTTACCTATATCATGTCAAAATTGTTGTGACTATTACCTTAGGTAGGTTAGTATGCCATAAAAATGTGAAAAAACGTGTTTTCTTTCTTCTTTCTTTCTTAATACATAATTTGTAATGTTTCTAATCAGTGTAATTGGCTTTATGTCGTTCTGGTTTCATAAATAAAAATAAAGTCTGTTCATCAGTTCCTTCGTTAATTGATGGACGCTACTTAATCCGCCTAGCCTTTCAGCTCGATCGGCTCGATTGAATCGGCTTCCAGGCTAACCGAATGCAGCTGAATACCATTATTTTACATGGAGCGACTGACTATCTGACCTCCACAACCCAATTACCGAGTAATACGATACCCCTTGGTAAGACTGGTTGTCAGACTTTCGTGCTTCTGACGACCCATAACGATTGTCAAAGATCCACAAATGACAGCCGGGACCAACGGTTCAGGATGCGTTTCCACAGGTATGGAGCTGGGCGGAGTGGAGAGGAGTGAACCGTAAATTGACCAATCACAGTCCTCGAAATCTCCACCCCGCGTCAGTGTGTCACATCAGTGTGTGGAGCGGAGCGGACTCTCAAATAAAATATATGAACACGCGGCCGCCAGCCGGATAGAACGGAGTCGAGCAGCTCCTCCACTCCGCTCCGCTCCACTTTGCTCCGCTCCGCTTCGCTCCACCCAGCTCCGAAACAGTGAAAACGCACCCTTAGGGACTGTTTCACCACCTACGATTAAGTCCCGATTAACTTCCTAGGCAGATAATTTCATACAAATTCTGTTCCATTTTTAGATTTATTCGGTGAGTATTGGCTACTCGGATATCGTGAAATAGGCCCATAACGTGCTTACCGAGGCACGGAGGAGTCTCGTCGTAACTTCACCCGTGTGGCTGCTATTACTTAGCCACGTTCCTGAAGGACGCTACTGAAGGTGCCAGACTAGTAGCCAAATCATAGTCCGACTTTATGGAGATTGCCATCGACGAAGAAGAAGAAGTTAATTCCTGTAAGAAAACTACTAAAGCTTTATTTTAAAACTAGCTGACCGGGTCGGGTCATCTATAACCTAAAAACCAAAAAACAAGAGATCTAATTAATGAAGCTTCTGAAACTTAGGGCATTAAAAACTACCAATCAAACTACCAATATTATAGGCGAAGGTTTGTATGTGTTTTTGTATGTTTGTTACTTCTTTACGCGAAAACGGCTGGACCAATTTCGATAAAATTTGGTATGGACGTAGCTGACTCCCTGGATTTACACATAAACTTTTTTTATCCTGATATTGCTACGGGTTCCAGACTTACGCTGGTACACCCGCGGGGCACTGCTAGTGATTTATAAAAACGAACAGCAACTGCGAAACTAAAGTCTGCTCTTAATATTTTCACTAAAACACAAGTTTGAAATATAATGAAGCTTCTGAAACTTAGGGCATTAAAAACTGTCTTAAATTTTGCCACTCCCTCAAACTTTGTTATTTAAAGGCTTACTTCGGAAGATACACGGATGATAGAACAACATGTAGGAATTTAGGTAGGTAGTACTTCTTTCGTGGCCATTTTTGTGAGAGGTAGGATCGTGGTCTATTTCTAAACACTCTTTCCGCTACAAAGACTGATAGAAGACTGCATCAAAAGTGAATTTTGGCCAAAATGGTCTTTACGCCCTTTGTAGCGGAAAGAGTCGGACATTATCTACGTTGATGATTTTTTGTGCCAAAATTATTTGATTGGTACAAGTTAGTTTTAGTAGATTTGTTGGTTAATTTTGTGCATTAATTCTTATTGTTATTTCTTCCATAATGTAGATGGGTAGGTATGTCTGACTAGAAATTTTTGCAAAATAAATGTTATTAGACAGAGATTGTGGAGTGGTGGCCCAGTCCAGTAGTAAAAGCCACGACTTACCGAGTTGTAGTCAACTTTGTGTAAATTATTTCATCACCACTGCTCTCAAAACGGTGTAGGAAAACATGAGGAAACGTGAGGAAACCGGCATGTCCTAGACGAAAAAAAAACCGGTCAAGAGCGAGTCGGACTCGCGCACCGAGGATTCCGTTCCGATTTCTGAAAAAGTGTGCTATTTAGAGACATCGTTTTATTTTTCCTGTAATCTTTACATAAACTTCTATCACATAGAATAATTTCAGATTTTTCTCTATGCAAACTTCGGAGATAAGGTGAGCGGGGGTAGTGGTATTTTTTTACATTTTCTATCAACAGTCGAAAAAAATGTGGCCTAAAAAAAAATAAGAAATGTTTGAGAATGTGCAAACAGCGTTCTTTCATATGATACCCCACATGCCCTAGTATTTAAATTTGAATTTTTAAGACTTCCTTTCAGTCCCTGTTGCAAAAAAAAAATGTTTTTATTTCTTTCTTATTTGCAAAATAGTTGGGTAAACGTCATCAAAAACTGTTCCAAATTTCAAGTTGATAGCATTAGTAGTTCTTGAGATATCCAGCTGTGACAGACAAATAGACAGACTGAGTCGCACCATAAGAGTTCCTTTCTACCATTTTGGTACGGAACCTTAAAACCGAAGATATTGTGACATCTGCCAACCCGCACTGGGCCCGCGTGGTAGATTACGGCCCACTCCCTCTCACAGAGAGGCTGTGTCCTAGCAGTAGGAATATTATGTAATAAGTTAAATATTATGTAGGTATCTCTACAAGCCATTAGCTTAGCTTGCAATGGAAAGGAATCGATGTTCTTTGGTTAGTTTGACACACATCCCTCACTACGTGTCCTCGCATTTCTTGCATATTTCTGGTTTTCATACCTTCTTATTGCGCCTAGATAGTTTATTAGGGGGGTACTCCTAAGTCCCATGTAATAGGGGGCGAGTCTATTGCCATCAACCGGGCACAAATCCAGACTCCGGGCTGCTACTGAGGAATTCCTGATTGAAAAACCCAATAACACTCCGTCAGAACTAGGAATCGAATCTAGGACCTCAGCCAACGAGGCAGTAGGTAGGTTGTTTATTGTAAATTAAAAAGAGTTCAGACGATATGAAATATGTTTTGAGTTGTCTTGAGTCTCATTTGTTGTACAAAATGTCTTTATCAATCGACTGACTAGTCATAGGTTTTGAAGGAAATATACAGGGTTACTTGGAATTCGACGTATTACTTGGAGGAAGTCTTAGTAGGGTCAAAATGCAATAAATTAAGCCACCAAATGTTCTATCGAAATTCAGTTTTTTTTTTTATATTTTTGTCTAAGAAAATATACTTAAATTATGAAAAATTAAATGTTTAAATAGTGACCTTTGCCAAAAGTTTTAGGCATTTTTCAACTTTATATTTTTAACAAAGATCTGCTACAGCATCAGCTATGATAATAACTTAAATTCCAGGAAAGTCGCGTCGTAAATCATTTTTGAATTGTATTTAAACAAAAAAAATCTAACTAACTCAAAAACTATTGAATTTCGGTAGAAAAGGTGGCTTCATTAGTTGCATTATAACCCTACTTTGACGTCCTGCAAAGAATACGTCGAATTACAAGTAACCCTGTATACTTCAAAACACTCTTAGCATTGTTTAAACGTTAATTAAGAAATAACGTTTTTATTAACAAACTGTTGGAACACACTGAATATTATGTTTTTTACCTGTAAACGTATAGGGGGTTCTTGAATATCATAGTCATTTTATAAAATTTACTTCATGAATTGATTTAGAGGGCAGCTGTCGTTACGAGACGTGATGTCATGAACTCATGATAGAGCTACCAGTACTTTATAATTACACAGAATGTTTAAGTATTATTTAGCTTTATTTATGCATAAAAGTGTGAATTAGCTTCTGAAAAATACTGTTGAATGTTGAATACTTTAAATAAATTACCATTACATAAACACAATTTTTGAAATGCTAGCTTTTATGGTTCCTAGGGTGCCCATAATAAAGTGTCCATTCACCCGAAATTTTAAAGAACTATGACTAACATATCGTGTTTCAAGGATGCAATGATACAGATGCAATTACTGGCAATTAGCATAATTGTGTTCTGGACGTTTAAGGTTCCCCGATTCAAGAACTGAACCTTCCAGCCCCAATTTGAGAACTAAACTGAAATCTAATGAGTATCAATTGACCAAAATATTGGGGACGAACTATCACTTTTTGTAATGCGTAAAAGATGAGGGGATCAATTAGAATGAGTTCGTCAAGTGTCCCAGCCCTTAGCACGAGACCACGGGGCACCTCAGCTCAGATTTAGACCGAGGGGAGTGTAGTGCCACAGTGCCACCAGCCACATAGCACATGCACTGGGGTTCAGCCCTCACGCACCTTACGGCCTGAACGCAAAACAATCGGAAACATCAACCTGTCGCGAAATAGGGACGAATGTCGCACCCTCTTAGCCAAATTGCGTAATAATTCGATTAACCCTTTTCCGAAATTTTTACCTCTAATTTGGTATTACTCTCGCCTTCCTGCACTACGAATATAGGAAAATATAACAGCAAAAACAATATCCATTAAATACAACACGAATTGTTGTAAGTTGGTGTAACGCATCTACAACGCGGCACCGAACTTGTACCGATCGATAGCACGCCAACGCGAAAGCTCCAAGTAAACAGATCGAAGCTTTGAGCGAACTCCGAATCGAATCCCGCCAAATGCAACGACAGCTGTGCGTAGCCCGTAGCGCGCGTAGCCGGCCGCGGCGTAGAGGCGGCGCCACCGGGCGGCCGTATTATTATTATTTGTAAACAAGCGAACAAGCGTGTGCGGGCGCGGGGCGCGTCACGTGACCGCGCGCCATTGGCCGCCGCGGCAGCTGCGCCGCGCCGCGCGCGCCAGTCCGCCGCCGAACCTCGCCGCGTACACATGCACGCAGATCGCCCCCGCGCGACGCGACACGCGCACAACTGACGCGATCGCGAACTCCGATTCCCTTTTTGTTTATTTTTCGCTTGCGTCCTTCGGACCGTTTTGTTTCCGAGGCAGCGAGACGAAGAAAAAAAGGAGGCGCGGATGGATCGAGCGAGAGAAGGTACAGAGTTCGCGTCTTACACAAAAGTTTTGTGGCAAAATGTGCAAGTGTTTCCAAGTAGTGGAATAGAAGCTTTTGGTTTTTGTGGATTGTTTAGTTAGAGGTACTCGTGTAGAGCTCAGCGGTGGCAGCAGAGCGTGAAGCGAGGTCCGGTGCGCGTTCGCGTGCTTCCGCCAGAGCTTTCGTTGTGTGCTTTCGCGAATCGATCCCTATTTCCTGCTTGGCGTTTGTTGTCATAGCATACAATTGGTAAACTGTATCTCGAAAACCAACGGAACACATCAAGGCTGCATTGTCTCACTCTTATCTGATGCTAATTGGATGTGATCTTGTTGGTAGTTCTCAAAAGACGAGACGGTTTCTAACAAAGTGTGTGAGGGTTGCAAAGTTGCGCGTCAGGGACACGGTGATAGCATCCGGAGACACGTTGTGGTGACGCATCGGCTGTCATTGTCTGATGTGCATGATGTCACATAATTTAGAGCTTAATTGCAACGAGCAAAATTGGAGCGGGAACGATTTTTATCTACTTTATTGCAGTTAGTAAGTTCCAAAGAATGGCATTCCAAAGGTCTTTCATGTGAATTTATAAGCTATGTTGGTCTTATTGCATTGTTTTGTAGACGAATACCACGTGAAACAGGCTTTTGGAGGAAGCCAATCACACACTGGCCGATGGCCAAAAAACGGAGGCCAAACCAATCAAAAACTTGAAATAGACCTCATTTCAAGCCGAACAATGTTGATTGACTCTTCTAAAAGTTTAACTTCTTAACTTTCCTGAATTGATTTTCCTACTTTTTCTAATGATTGGGTATTGAACTTAAACTAATCTTTAAGCTTCTTTCCTTCTTCAAACTTCATTGAGAAGGTTCTTTCGCCTACCTCTTTGTTAAATGCATAATACATATTAAGTATTACTAGAACCCAAAAGCAACCAAAACCCAAGGCACTTTCAATTAATAAACACTTCCAAGCCAGTTACCAACTGTCAGCATCACGTTTCCTTAAAATTCTTTTATTCTCCCCATCTGTCCTAATATGTTATCAACAAGATTCTTAACAGTTCCTCAATCCATCAAAGACCATTATTTATCTTTCTAAAAATCGTTTTAATCAAAAACTGGAGTAATCATTCATTATAAACCAACATAAGGTGCTTCTCTATACCAATCATTCCAAGAAAAACCTCCTATATTTCTTTAAAGCTTTAATTTATTGTTTCTAACAAAAGATTAATATACTTCTAGACATCTTTGTAATAGCTCTTTAATTGAGGCTTGCTCTCATAATATGATTTCATGTTCCTTAATCTTTCTACGTTTAGTTCCTTAAAATGTTTCTAGACAGTTGAAAAAAAAAATCGACTTTTTAACTTAAGATGTTGGGTTTCAAGCATTTCAAGGCTTCAAGCTTCTAAATTGACGATTAATCCATCTTACAGAATCTTTATCATATCTTTTCCAAAGTATTCATGGTCGGTTGTATGGTCGAAACAATTGCAAGGTCAACTTTTGCATCGGCTAAGACCACATTGCGAGAGAGTGCAAGAGTGATCAACAGTACGAGTACTTATCTCATACTAGCACTCACTCTTATTAAGCACAAATTGCCTATGTCACAAAATTAAAGGCATCTCAAATGGCTACACCAAATTCAAATTCTCAAAAGAGTCGATTCACCAAAAACTCCAACAACTCCGCAATCGGATATTGGAATATCGAAGATTAATACTTTTAAGCACTGAACTTCGTCGAAGATTCCGGTCCCACGGAATAATCAAATAAATAATACGTCTTCCTCCCGCGAATGCGATAATAGGGAGTCAAGTTCAGTGAAGCCAATGAAAACAAATAAACAAATTGGCCAATTTTGCCGGAGCTAACAGTTGGTAGTTACTGTTGGTACAGAGCCGAGAGCAACACAACGGATTGTGCAATGCTATGTGCTTCCTTTTTAGTTGAACAAGCGAGTTATGTTTCCTCTGAATCTAGTTTTGGATTGTTTTGAGCATGAAATTTTGTGTTTGTGGTTGACATTGTAGACCGTTTTTGGTTTGTCTTGTAACGCTTGCAGTTTTATGCTTGTTCCGACTGGGATGTTATACCTACATTTCATCTCATTTCCATTAGAAATTGGTTAAATCCCTTATTAGGCAGACTAAAAGGGTTTAATCATATTTCTCCAGAATCTAATGTTTGTTAGATTCTACTATAGTGTTTTTAATTGAAGCTGCAATGTGCTGGATTTCAATCCATTTAGAGTTCCCGACACTTAATTTCATAACTAGAAACTTCAGTAATCTTATTTCTTTTTAGGCCACATACAGTCGAAATTCCGTTTTGAAGGCAACACATTCATACAAAATCACGCACAGACTACCATGCGGAATTTCGAAAGGAGAACTAGATTTTGAATGGATTTGCTGCCTTTGAAACAGAATTTCGACTGATTGTGTCCCAAATGCCTTACTGTTTGTAGATGTCACTGTAGCGCCAACCATTTGGTAGAAACGACTTCAAGAAATCCATTTTCATGTATATTGATGATTGTATAGTTGCAGCACCATGCTAAACCTAAGTCTCCCAAATTAAGCTTCCCAAGTCAACAACCGCTTACATTCTAAAATCTGAAATATTAATATCAGCTCCAAAGGTATGGAGCGTCCTCATCCATCTGTAGTCTCTCAAATATCCCGATTATTGCCACAAGTAATATCATAAGTTGATTCATACTTTCTCTGTGGGATAATCCTCCTCTTATTGCTCCCGAGCAAAGCGACGCTTACGCTTTTGAACGTATACATAGCTGCTTCAGTGTGTACAAACCGTCTAGGTAAAAGTTTAAACATCGATGTAGTGAAAACTTTCTTGGAAATGTAATTGTGGCGGATATTTTATTTGGGTAAGGGCGGGAGTCGCGACGGTGAACGCTCGCTTTTCAATGAGAATTCAGTTTTAAGTTGAGCGAACCGCTTACATTCGAAGTTAATATAAAATTTTTATAGTTTCAGTCTTTATTTATTGGAAGTTCTTCAAGTTGCTACTGAATTATTTGCAGTCTATGCAAATAAAGACTGTAGACATTGTTCGTTTTGTATTGAAAAGTCTTTTCTATTTTCGATTTTATCACGATGCTTTTCGTGTGGTTATGTCGATATACTTAGTTAGTTAATAGATAGTTACTATGGAAGTTAATGAAAAAACTTAAAGAGAAACACTAGCTCCAATGCAAACCTACTTATCATATTACGGATGGAACAATTTAGTCAACTTTTCAAATGATTTCAAATAGTAACTTTAAGTACCTACGCGACGCGACAATGTTATGTAAAGGAAACAATACTAAATCATACAATCATCGGCATACACATGTGACTTCCTTCAAACAATTCCATCTCATAGGTGTAAGTACAAAAAAAGCTCAATTTCCGATGTCGCATCCGATAGCAAAGACAGACGTACTCACAAAAAATTCTTTACAAAACTGTATCGACCAACTTTAAACTGCTTTTACAAAAAAACAAAAATCACCCTATATCGTTGTCGTTAGAGATTAAAATTGAATGTGTTAGATGCCGTGAAAGTGCAACAATAAGTTTGCTGAAGTATTAAGGCATCAGAAAAAGTGGTAGTGTGGGAAAGATTGTCGTAAAAAACGAAACATCTGCGTTTCTATTCAACTGGATTCGAGTGGCTGAATGGGATGGGACGGTAACTCTATATCGCCGAGGCCTTATCATTCTAATGAGTTTTAAATTTGATGGAGTTCTGATATCATGGTGGCATGTTTATGGATTTTATTGGGTTTTTAATGCATTTTTTAGGTTATCGTTAAAGAGTGAAGTATGAATTTAGGATATTTTGGAATTCCATGTTAGGATATTACGTTTTTAGGCTAAATATCGAAAGTTACACGTGGAAAGTGGACATGTCATTTGTAGTTAAATAATTTGTAGTTTTTCTACATTTAGGAATATCAAAATTGAGGATCATAGTATAAAGGTATGAGGAACAGGGCGTAAAGTTCACTCATCCACCATAGAAAAGGGAGGATCATCCGACCAGATGGTGTTGTGTCTGGTGGGCTACTGCCCGACGATTTATGACGGGACTAGGCGTTCCAAATACCGGATTTTTCAATATTAAGAAAATTTCTAATACCGGTATTTGGAAACTCCCTTCATTGAAAACAGAGAGAGCAATAATAACCTTACTTTGTGATTATTTGTTTCCAACCGTTTGTCAACAAAAATAATACAGATTTACTTTTTCGTCTAGACTACGTGTTTTATGAAACGTAAAGCATCTGATTTAACTTCTGGACGATAAGTTGAATCCTATTTACCTCCTAAAGAATATAGTCTGACAAACGGAGTTCTCTAATACACTAAAAGTTTTTCAATTAATGACTTAGAAAGACAGAAAATAAGAGTCACAGAAAAAGTCGAAAACATTGAAAATAAAGAAAACTCTACCACCAGAACCGAAACAATAAACGAAATAACACTTAATAACGACATCTCGTCGTTGAACGTTGCTCGTATAAAATAATAGAGCGAGAATTGAATCCGCATCGCTCGGCGGCAATCAGACTGATGTACGTATCCTGCCCGCTGTGTCATTACATACAGATTTATAGATGTATTTGTGTGAGAAACTACGAATGAAAAAATCATAACTGTTCTATATAGTCCTTTTAGTGCTACAATTTTGTATTGTGAAAAAAAAATCGTTTTGAAATCGGTTTTTGGTAGCAATGAAGGCATACAGCAAATTGCTTATTGTTGTAACAGGAATATACCAGCTGCTAGAACAGCTAAGCTAAAAATTATTGCTAAAAGTACCTACGTAAATCCCTAGATCTACGATCGATCGATCTAGATCTATTTTCTATCTAAATAGAAATAGAAGCAGGATCAATAAATTGATAAAAGATGATGATATATTTAGAGCATTTCGGCGCATGAGTAATACTCGGGGAAATACGAGGCAAATCCAGGGATAGTTATCCAATCATAAAATTGTCTTTGTTGCCAAGCTCATATTTGAAGCAATAATCATATTGTGCTTCTATAAACCTTGTTTATAGAAGCACAATATGAAATCCGTGACAAGAGGAAAAGGAAAATTAATCATACTACATACGTAGATAGAGATTCAAAAAATACCATACCCACAGAGAATATTTCGGATATCCCGTCAAATAAACACGCACTAGTAAATAATAATAGCATAGATATATACAAGCAAATATAACAGTTATTGTATGATCCTCACCTACATTTTTCCGATTGGTCGATCTGATTAATTGGGGTCCAATGACGTAACATCAACAGTTGGTTTTGAAATCCGTTGCAAAAGGATTACTCTGCTTGTACAACCACCAGTTGATCATATGGGGTTTAACAAACCAATAATTGAACAACAATTAAAAAGAAATAAATCTAATAATTCTGGTTGACAAGAAAAAAAATGAATTGAAATAAAAAAGGCCCTAGCCGCGAAGATATTTAAAAAGAGAATGATAAAGCAAAAAAGCCAATAAGAGTTGGCATCTTGACCATAGATTATAAGAAAATTAACTCGCACCTTCTTAATGATTTTATAACATCTTTTTAACAAAACGAAGGTGCTGATCCATCGATAAGAATATACGAACTACTTACAGTAACCATCGATGCGTTATCAGCAGATTATCATCAACGAATGATCACTTATACTGAGATATCGGTTTCCTGTGCAGGTATTATGCTTAAACGGATGTTACAGTACACAGCTGGTAAAAAAGTAATGTTCAAATACGTTTTTATGTTCTGTTATTTAATATTTTGTAGCAGTCGGAAGAGTATTTATTGGGCGTTGAAACTGTTTTGCAATACTTAATTTTCATTTTTTGCTTTTGCCTAGTCTTCTATCTAATGTTTTATTATTTCTGCTTTACAATTTTTTTAAATTATGTTCAAATAAATATGCTATTGAAAATGGAGGAGCCTTTAACAACATTTTCAAATAGTAAATTGTCAGTTACCACAGCTTTTCTTCAAAACAGCTCTATTCCTCTATGTATAACATAGTCTACACATCTAAAATCTGGTTCAGTTCAAGGTAGTAAGGCTCGTATTTATAATCAAAGTAATTACTTGCTACTAAGTAATTTCATACTTGAGGGTAGAATTCTTAAGTAAAGAAAATAGTGACTATTACTTGGCTAAGAATTCTAAGCTTTGACAGTTCTAACTTCAAGCAATTAGGTACTAAACTATACAAAGAAAATCATTGCTTGAGCAATTACTTTTACTTAAGTAATTACTTTTACTTGACTATAAATACGAGTGTAAGAATCTACCCACATGTTACCACAAACTAGTAAAACATCCATATACCTCGCGAACACACTACCCACATTTTTCATAACAAGACTCAATCATTTCCGAACATCCAAACACAGTTCGGTGCAGTTTGCGCGTCGTCGCTACAAAAAAGCGACAACATCCGACGCTAAAAATATTCCGTATAATTGCAGCTCAACGCTGAAAGCGCAATGCTTTCGCTGCAGCGGTTGTACGGTTGCCCTTGACAACCCAGACCCAGATACTATCGCGTTCTACCCACACGGCTACACACACCCACACTTCGACACCCTCTGAATCCTTGCAACACACACGCTCGAACACATACAGCACACATGCGAGGCGGTTGCGTTCTGAAGTGAGCTTTTTAATTTTTTTTCGAGGAACGCTCTTTGTGCGCTTCTACAAAGAGTTTTGCCCTGTGATTACTAGCTGCGACGTTTTGGAGTGATGGTGATGTAATACGGAATGATTTTTGAACGTTGACGCAAGATTTGAATGTGGAATCACAAAGGATGGTTTGAATTTGTTCGATATTCAAATAGTAAGACATGACGTCATAGATCTTTACGCGAAATAAACCACAGAACACCTTCAAAGTATAAAATAAGTCACCATCAAGTTACTAACTCCTTACAAAACATCCCATATCGACCCTACTGTAGAACCCATAGCACTCAAAGAGGTCCATCAAACCACTCATCCATCATTAGACAGTTAAGTTTGTCCAACACACAACATTATGCGAGAAGCCACAAAGCTACATTAATTTCATGTAGATAGGGTAACGGAACAGAAAAATCTCCCAAGTCCCTCAGGAAAATACGGCACAGTACTTGAGGGAAAGCGAAAAAGTCGAAACAAGCAAGTTGCAATTTACTCCCTCTTTGTGATGGAAACAAAAGACATTTCTTTTGATGCGTATCCTTTGGAAGCCTTAGTTATAGCTTCGATTCGTGATACTTTTATAATGAGAGAATTTCATCAATAACGAATTAGTCGAGGCAATTTTTAAGACGATGTATATACATTCAATTCAATGCTACTGGGATTTTCAATGTTACATTTACATATTTCAATACGTATTATATTTTGATATTTTTTAAAGGTCGGTTTGGTGACAAGTATATCTTTAAAATTGACCATCAACATATTTTTGGAATCAGGGCAACGTTTATCAAACAAAAAAATAAATGATGTTGAATGTCATAATATAACCAGCAACAGCATCCCGATTCAGAAATAGATGGCGATTATGTTCTATCACGTGGTATTGTCTCTAATAATACAATTAATAGACATAAATAATGCTAGGTTTAATAATAACAAAGCTCTGACGTCATCAATACTGCAAATGAAGTGCTAATCGATCTCGATGGCTCTCAGCGCGATGAAAGTTCTTGTTCCATATTTAAAATACACGGGAACAATGATTTTGAAATTTTAAATAGGTATCTAGAGTGATTAAATAAACTAATCACACGATTTTATGATAAATGCAAAAATGTGGAAAACTTTTCGAAAATGTCCTAAACAAAATTCAACATATAAAAATAAACATCACGCTATTATAACTATGTCAATCAAATCTAAATAAGGAAAACAATTCCAATACATCTTAAAAATAACAAGCCATAAATAAATTTTCTAAAAATGTCGCATCGAATCTCGATCAGTGGAAATAGACAGAGAGACAGTTTTAAATTGAAACATTTCAAAAATAGTACGCCCTTAAAATAGTGAGACAGAAATAGAGCGTAGCATTAGGCACTATTGCCGTACCTTTCTATTTATAGAAATTGTTTACTCCATGTGATAATGCTACCAAATAAGATGGCATCTAAGAAGTTCTAAGACAGAATTCGTTGGAGCGTATCTTCAAATTGGTCGTATAACAAAAAGCTCGCATTTTATTGTTGTTTCATAGACATTTGGTAGTGTTCATATTATGTTGTCCGAAGTATAAAGAATAGTTATACTTTGTAAACAGCCGGGAAACGGATACAAATAACAATTTATTTTAGCGGTTTCCTGCGCGTTTATGTAATGCTACATTTTTTTCTGGTTTCGCCTGTTCATAGTCAAAGTGAAATATTATGCAATATTCGACCAATAAAACCACATATAGCAATTTTCACCGCACCCATTTAAAAAATATTTACCTAGATGCAGTTGACTGTATTTAATTTATTATTACATATTTCTAGCAGCCTGCTTGAGTTTCTTGTGAGTTGTTCGTTGTTTGATGCAACAATCGTATAAAAGAAATGCTGAAAAAAAAATTTTTTTTTTCAATTCCGAATTCAATTCCAATTTCGAGTCCTTTCACACCAATGTTGCCCACCTCAAATCAAAGTTACCTACCACATTAAAAAACTACAAATTAAGACAAACTAGATGGACAGTAATAATTTTCTTCGCTTTTCTTGCACGAGCTTGCACGCACGCTATTGGGGTCAGGTTAACGGGGTGTGGGGGCTATGACGTCACTCTGCGAAATGTTACCAGCATACGACAACGTGATTATCGCGCACCGGCGGTTTTATCAACGTACATTAACGCGCCGAACGATTTGCTAATGTTAGTTTGATACGGTGATGCTGTTTATCTTTTGAGATGATTTTGCGGTAGAACTCTTTTTTTCATCGAGATTTTTTTAGGGTTTGTAGGTAGAGGTTAATTGGTCTGGTAAAGTAACCTTTGCAATATCACATTATGTATTGAAGTGTATTATTGTCCATTCAATGGTCCCAAGTGTTGCTTGCAACGGGTGTTTGTGTTTTGCAACTTTCGTCTCAAATCGTAAGTACTTATTCATTTAAAAAGCGATAACTCTTTTTATAGGCCTGAAGTTCCTTCGTTTTAAATCGAAAAGCCACAATATTCAAAATCAATCGACTCATTCTGAAATATTACAATTATTTAGTGTTACCAACTTCTCTACATCGCTTACTTCAACAACAAACCAATAATTCAAACTCAAGATATTCAAAATAATAATATTATTTCGGATATCATAAAGCCATTGAAGACAATAAACAACAGCTGATTGTTACCAATTTCCTTCGAAAGTTCGCAAGTATAGGTTATTCGCGCCATTGCATCGATTCGCGCTCTATTCAAAACACAGCCCCGCGCATGCGTGCCCCGCCATCGCTGTAAACATGTCGAGGCCTGCCCATAACTTGCGAATTTTCTTACCTCCTCTATTCTTCCTTCTTCACAATTTACATCGTTCCTTAATAAAAACCGATCCCAATTTTTTTTTTCAATTTTGTAATAATTTTCCTTAAACAGTTGCCATAATGTAATATTTTTGTTCACAGATTGGTGCCGGCCGTACGGATAACCGGCCCAGACGACGCCTCATGCGCCGAAACTGAAACACATTCAACCAAAAGCCACGAAATCCTCAAACCAAAGCCTCCAGTCATATCTTTCGTTTCGAAAATCTAAATATAAGCACTATTTTTTTAACCTTTTAACGATAAATCTAAATCGTAAATAGTATACGCTAACTCCCAAACAGTACAAATTAATCTAAGTCTGAAGTGATCGGTATTTACAATAAAAAGCCTTGAACGAGCGAAGTTAATCAACCAACGACCAGTATTTAAACGTTCCAAAATAATAGAAATCGTTAAACGAGTGCACAAAATATTTTATCGATCGTTAACAATTATAATACGAACCGTATCCTCGAGCATTTTGTAAAAAGAAGTCAGCCAAAGATTTTTATAAACCCTTAGACTGTAAGAGTTCGTGTAAGTTCAACTGCCTGTTATTAAGGACTTTTATATTTATTCCTTAGTTGGATAACGAAGATATTGTGATTAGTTTTAGTGTAAACCAGTGTGCCGTATAACCGTAACGTTAAGTGCTACTTAGATACCGAACATTAACAAATTAGCGGAGCCACGTCAAGAGTACAAATTGTAAGTTCCAGTGCAGTTCCGAGTGTTCAGTACTACAATAGACTTAGAGCTTATTTTTGTAAGGGTTTATGGTCCCCGACGCGATGAGGCAGCGTCGAGGCAAGGCGTCATGAGCGAGGCGCTCGACAGCGACGCCAGCGCAGACAGCGCTCTTCCGCCGTTCTCCTCCTTTGGCGACATGGAGAACGAGCAACGGATCCTCACAGCCGACACACGGCTCCTTGACCCCGCCTGGGAGTACTACGAGAGAACCGGAGACACGGTCTCCGTCATCGCCAGCCAGCCGCAGTACCGACCGTGGGAACCCATGCCCATCACGGTGCACTCCAAAGATTCATTCCTACGGGCTGGCTTTTCAGCAGCACTGGACTACCAGCCCGTCACACTGCAGCCGATCACGAACAAGCTGCCATCCTTCCAAAGCCAGTTCCAAACGTTTCCCGAAACGTCGGTGATACCGGAGACGGGTCTGCCTAGCGTGACCCCGGTGCCGGTCACGGCGAGCCCGACACCGAGCGCGAGCCCTAGTCAGTTAACCCAGCTCACGCAACTCACCACGCCGTCGTCGCCTGCGCATCTCACCACTCTAGCGCAGATGGCACCCTTATCGACCACCCTGACGACATTGTCACCTGTCAACGCCACAACATTCCATACACTAACAGCTGTGAACGCGCGAAGCTTCCCCATCGTGCCAGCGCCCTTGCAGGCGAGGGAGCTGGCACCGGCCGGACAAGCGTACATTGATGACAGACACATACAACTGTACCAACCAAACATAGCCACAATCAATACTTATCCGTCACAAAATGGCATTCTACACCAAAACGGAACGCTCCTGCATCAAAATGGGAGCTTAATACAGAACATACAAAGTCCAACCGTAGTTCATGTGTTGAAAAACGAGCCGTTTGATGTGAAAGCGCTGCAGGAGAAATATACACCGAATGGACTACACCACAGTAATTTCCAGAATCCGATGATGATTGATAACAGTTATGAGAAAAAGGCGAATGGGTTCGGCACCGGATCGTCACCAACGAGATCGGACTTTAGGAAGAAGGAGCGACGGAAAATGCGCGCGAACAGCACAGAGTCTGATGGGTCTAACATGGAGGTCGGGTCTGAGAGCAGTGGTCAGGTCGCGGCTGTGTCTTCCACTGCAGGGTTCAAGTCACCAATGCATGGGGCACCTCCCATGGCGACGGGACCTATGGAAATGGACGACATAACCAGTGAAAAACAGGTGAGAATTTTCATATTTCAAAAGTAGCTTCTGTAATCTTTAAGGCTCTTACAGACAGAGGCGATATCGCGAGCGATATTGCGATATTATCGCGTCGCAACACCGCTACGCGACACGTCGCGACGCGATATCGCCTCTGTCTGTAAGAGCCTTAACTCGTAATCAAGACCCTGTTTACAGTAAATATTTTGACACAATTTCTTGGTAAATTAAATGTAAAGATCGCTAAGGAATTTAATGAAAGCTAAAGATCAAACAATTTGGATCTAGATATAAGAAAGCACCAGCGTTTAGGTTTCAATATTCTCAGTTCAGTGAACTTGAGAGTATATACAGATATATTTTGTAATATTTGTGTACATTGAATGAACTAAGTACATATAAGGAGTAAGGAGCTCGTGGCCAAGTAATAGCAGCCGCACGGGTCGATCGATCAGGTTAAGCTACGCTTGCCGCGGTTGGTCCGTGGATGGGTGACCATCTTAACCTACCGAGACTCCTCCATGCCTCGGAAAGTACGTTAAGTCATAAGTCCCGGCTATCATGGATCTTTGACAGTTGTAACGGGTCGTCAGAAGATCGAAAGTCTGACAACCAGTCTTACCAACCCAGTTACTTTCAGGGTTGTTGAGGTCAGATAGGCAGTCACTCCATGTAAAATACTGGTAGTCAGCTGCATCCGGTTAGACTGGAAGCTGACCCCAACAAAGTTGAAAAAGGGCTAGGCACATTGACTGATTGAAAAGTTTCGACTTCGCCAAATAATTTTACCGTTTCCTGCACCATAACCAATCGTCATTAGTGGCTGATCTATATGACAGAACATTGTAAACAAAATGATACATACACAAAACGTAGGCAAGTTGAGAAGCAACACAATAAAATCGGGAACGACAACTAATCTCCCTTCCCACGAATTGGCGAATTGCGTAAACAAGACGCCGGGGAATCGCGAAAAGCCGACTGTATATTCGACGCAAGATATAAGAATTCTCAGAATTTTCATTCAGCTACACGCCCGATGAAAGTGGATATTCGAGAGAAAAGAGAAACTTCCACCGTAATTCCACCTTTTATTATTCTCCGAGCAGTTTTTATTCCCAGACTTGAGTTTCGAAATGGCCGAACTCCTTGTCTTCGCGGCTATAAATTTAATAGTTAGCCGATTCTCTTGCTCCACCAATAAATTAACTTCCTCTCTCGTTTAAAACACAAATTAAAGTCGGGCGATTTATGCGTGTCCTGCTTAGAAAATTTTATGACTTTGAAATTTAACAGCGAATGCAATTAGTCGGCAGTTTTGAAAAGCCTTCGATATTAACGGAGTTAGTCTGTTTTAATTGTGGCTCGAAGTATGGAGTTTTAAATTGGGATGGAAATTAGGTTAAGTTATCAATAGGTTTTTGGATACAATGACGACTATTTGGATATCTTTGTGGAGTGTTAAACAACACTGACATTTGCTTTCTGAAGTCATCGATCGCTACAAAACGACTGTTGTGAGAAACCTGTCATTGTTTTAATTAGATACAAAGAAATTTCTTAAGTGTATTTCAATTAAAACAATTTCTACACAGTAATAATTAACAAAACATTTATCTACAAAATGCACGACTGCTACTAATCAATTAAAAACAATATAGAACTATTCTAATGCTAGTTACCACTTTAAAGAGTCGAATGGATGAGAATATTCTTCAGCAATTTGTTATAATTGAACTTGCCAGTTCAGAAAAACTTATCTAAGTGCAGGACCTGCTAGGAAAGGTTCAGACTTGACGACATTCTTTGCACAATAAATGTCAGCGTTTCCTAGTCTAATAACGAACACCTTGGCGCGCAGCTGCTGCTACAATAGACAGTAATTATTAGAGATGCACCTCGATTAGTCGATACTACATATTTAGTGATCGTTAATCGGTAATCACTAAAATTGAGTGTTGTTTAAGTGAATTATGAGGACGAGTAATAAAGATATAGTGCGTACTTAAATGAGATATCAAAGTAGAGTAATATCAAAGTATCTAATTATAATCGATTCAACCGATATTTTTGCAGTGTACGTAATAATCGTTTCTTGTTATGTTATTTTGTATCGATTATAATACTTTAGATGTACCTAAGCTCTAATGATCATTAGTCACAATGGCATGTCTTAATTGGACGGATACAGCAAATTCAAATAAATGCAATGCCACGCGAGTGAACTTAACACGTTTAGTTTTTTTTTTCAAATATCGACTAAGTTACACCTTTTTATCAATATTGACGTAGGTATAAAAGAGGAAATTCCATTAAATAATTTCTCAGTACTCGATAAGATAGTTAATTAGTGATCGATTTAAAATCGACTAAATCTTAATTGACGCGATGACTCGACTAAAGTATTTGACGATTTAATTTATCGAAGTACAGCTGCTTTGAGTTAATACTGATTGTAATCGAATACATCATAGAATTATGCTTTTATATAGCAATTTTTTCTTTAACAACGTCGATCATAAAGCTGTATTATAAACTCACTACTGCACTTAATTACAGGTTACTTGCGCAAATAACTAAATAAAATTCCCAGTAATTATTTTAGGTAAGCACACTGCTTCATTCAAAAATGGAACATCTGAAAGTGTATTATGAAATTACATTATCTACTAACGTAAAATGTGCGTAGGTATAATTCAAATGAAACATTCCAGAACATTAATTTTGAATCGAAAAAACTTTTCCGCCATTACTACAAAGCTGAAATAAAAATCCTAAACTTGGAGCATTCAGATTTATTCTCTATTAGCCTATGACAGATAACATTTTCCTTTATCTAGCCGCAGCTATTACTCATTATGCGAATGGAATGAGTCAAACGGGGAAAATCCAAGCTTCCTAGAAATGTGGACAAAACATTAGGAAAAGCGGAAGTGAGCTATATTTTAGTGACGTAGCACTTGGGTATAGATCATTATGTGACTCCTTACTTTGTTTTTATTCTGGTAGGTTAGAGTCTGGAGTTAAATTAAATTAAATTCATTTATTTCGGAACCAGTCCATATTATCCATAAATACATGTCAAATTAAAATAAATAACATTAAGAATTAATTAATTATAAATTACAACTAGACGAACAAAACATTAAAAAAGTCACAACATTTATAAATTACAATTTTACATCAATCGTCATCAATTTTTCATCTTAGTCTAAATTTAGGTCTGGAACCGGAGTGCTCAATATGCAGCTTGGTCCAGTACCAAGCTGCATATTGAGCACTATTGGTGGTTGGTGGTTCAAGAAAGTTGTATTATTTATTATTAAAAGCACTCTCTATATAGATAGTTTAAAACATAGTTATGTTATTATACGACTTCACAAATACATAACACATTTTTATAATACCTTAATAATAAATACGTATTTACCGCGAAATAAGCTTCGTGTTACATCTGTTGTTGTATTGCATGTAATAGACTAAAGGTTAGTTCTTAAAAAGCAAAGTCATGTAAGTATAAAGCCAGTTGCCTTAATTAAAATAAAAAAAAAAACAACATCAGCTGCAGGATGAACGGGTGATTAGAATATTTCTAAGGTGCTAATAGGAATAGGAATATCAATTTTGAGCGATTAGATACTATAAACGTCTTTGAAAAAACATCAATAGGTATTTTTTCATGGTCAGATAAATAACTTACCTTTTTTATCGGAAGCATACACAAGTTTATTCGCCGTCTAACTAAAACAAGCGTTCGAAATACGAATTTGAATAGAATTCCGTATAATTTAAATAATCGTCAGCTGTTTGTCGGTGCCACAATCGGTTGGTTTCGATTACGGCCGAGATAAGTACGAACGTTGCACGAATGAAATTGCACCAAATATGGCGGAGTTCTTCTTGCCGTATCACAGCTGTTGCGTGTTTTTATTGTAGAGGATTAATTTGCTTTGCAACATTGAAGGTATTTAAATTGCTTACCTATATACAAAATTGGATTACCTGTAATTTATGTGTGCATAAACAAAATAAATTGGAGCTAAGTAGTCTTAATAAAGAAGTGGTATTTCCAATCAATTAAAAAAATGCGATAAAAATAATTTCGAATACTTAGTAAAAACATTAATTTCATCGATGACTACTAAGGCTACCGAATTACGAAGTCCTAATGAGAATAAATGAGATCGCTCCGAATCAATGCGCCGGCGCAGGACCGAGACGAGTCATAATAATGAGCGCGGAATACTCCGAAATTGCTGTCTGGCCAGTAATTGCAACGTCCCTTTACATTGGTCACAATTCGTCAAACATTTGCCATATCTTTCTCCCTTTCTATCTCACTCAAAGCGTTTGTGGCTTAGCGAGGTTTAAAGTTGGCCATATATGTTTGGCAGGGTTTGGCCAACATTTTGCTCGGGTTCGTGAATGAACCGCACACGCAACCAACGGGAATGCGATCAGATACGAGAGTTGTAACAGTAAAATATGACTTAATGAAGAGTTTGAAGCAATTTTCACGAATTAAACATTTTAAACGGTGTTATTTCATCGTCGAATAAATTGAAAATTATAATTTTCGTATTTTGGGCAGTAACCTCCTTAAAAAATAATTAAAATGCTAAATGGAATACCTGTAGCAAGTAATCGACCCAAATGGCGAAGTCGAAACAAGTCGTATGTCCTTACATTTCAGACAAATTTTTACTGGCTGTGAAATTAAGACTTAGGTGTTAAAAACCATAGGTAGTTCAAGTTATTTAAAACAACTATCCTCAATGACACTAATATTAATAATAAATCAGTATTTCCGATCGCAGACGAAGAAGAAGCGGAAAAGATGCGGCGAATGCATCGGTTGCCAGCGCAAAGACAACTGCGGCGACTGCGCACCGTGTCGCAACGACAAGTCGCATCAGATATGCAAACAGCGGCGATGCGAGAAGTTGACCGAAAAGAAGGTGAGTGCCTAGCTACAAAGAAAAATATAACGAAGCAATAAAGGTCTTAGCTTATATAAAGTACAGTATACGACAACGTTCAAAGATTCCATCGTTTATCTTCGGAAAAACCGAAATATAACGAATAAAATGTGACTATCGACCAATAGAAATTGATTTATATTCGCACCTAAATTATTATATATTGACGCACTAATTCCGTCACTTCTTTAAGGTTGATGCTTCAGGGTAGCCCGCGAAATTCAAAATTCCTTACGTTTTTTGCAATTTGTCGGTCAGTGTGAGCTTGTATGTTGATTAAAATATGATTCGCGGCCGTAGCTAATATGGCTTTACTGAATTATAATCATTAGAATCAGCAATACAACTCCATAAGTTAGCATTTATCTCAAATCTAGCGATTTCATGAAATCATGAGGTTTGAGGTAAATGCTAACTTATGGAGTTGTATTGCTGATTCTAATGATTATAATTCTGTAAAGCCATATTAGCTACGGCCGCGAATCATATTTTAATCAACATACAAGCTCACACTGACCTACAAATTGCAAAAAACGTAAGAAAATTTGAATTTCGCGGGCTACCCCGAGTCACATTTTTAATTCGGCCAAGTTCGGTTTTTCCGAGTATACACGATGCAACCTTTGCACATTGTCCTACTTTTTTACGGGCATTGATTACTTACGATTCACGACGCTCTCGTTCATCTGTATTGTTAGTAATTACAACCCTAAAATCCGAATTTCCTCGTGGTTTTTTACAGTGTGAATGTGAATTATAGAACTGCCAAGATATCTCTGGCATTAATTTATGATTTGAGTCACTGTTTACAAAAACATTGAATTCGAAGTAATAATTGTTCTTGCTTAAAGTTTGGACAGTTATAAAATGAGAATACTTCACAAAACAACCTGCTTGAATTAAACACAGAAATATATTGTAAGTACCATATATTGTGTGTTTATATAGAACCCACACGGCAAATATACCTCATTACTTCAACAAAAAATGTAGGTACTTAATAACGCATAAATATAAATTTCGAGTTATGGTGGAACTATAGCATGATATGGTGACAGATATAGTTTCGGCATGAAACTTTATAAAGATACCGACATGACTTTTAATCAGGCACTTAATTTCGTTATAATCTATCACCCCATTACAAATAACTTACGATCATGTCCGTGGTGGCCAAAATTAAAGTTAATATCATTCTTAAATATTCCTTACTTTTCGATTTCATTACGATATTTTATACATTCGAATCGATTCTGATAAATTTCATAAAAAAAATGTGTTGAATCGATTTGCGAATGACGCAAATACCTCGTTGTCGCCTTGTCGTGTCATTTGCATTAATTTATACGATCGAGTGTGTTGGTCGACATTTTGTGTGACGCGTTCTTGACAAGATGGCGGACGCTTTGATAAGTGATGCCACACGTAAATGGCGCGTCGGTAAAGAAAAATCTGTTGGTAACACTGAATTTTCTGTAAAAAAATACCGTTACTTAGCTACTATTCTTCAATAAGATTTTTATAACTTTTTAGTACTTATCCAGATTTTTTTATAATAAAGCATACATTTAATTTTTATCATTCTCCTGTCATAATCCCAATTTATTTAGGGCAATAATCAATTTATACTCAAAATTATAATCCATTTAAAGTCATCCTCCTTTATTTTCTCAAAATAGCCAAAGCAAAAGTAACGCCGAAAGCTCTATGTAATGATAATGATCATCATCAAACACCAATTTATCAAAACAAAAGAGAAACAATTCAAAACAAAACACAGAGATAAGCTTATTAACATGAAATACCAATAAAAATATAACAGCGAAATTAATAGTCCGTGAAAGAGCATTCGCACACTTCGGTCTACGCTGGTCTACGCAACGACTACGGAGTTGTCTTTTTAATTAGGTCGCATATTCAATAGCTTTTGTTTTAATGATGATGTAACCTTAGTACTTATGTAAGTATTAAAAACCTAAATAAAGTGCCTATTGCAAAGGAATACAATTCCGTTGAGGAAGAAAATTCCTTTTCCTGGAGATCGAAATTATTTTAGCAACAACATGCCTACTTATTCTGTGCGAGTGAAAGTTTTTTACCTGCTTAGTATTTCTGTTTTTTTTTTTATTATTTTATGTCGGGAAATCAACTTTCTTACTGATTATGTAGAACTTGTTAGAACTATGGGTATTTAAATTAATCATTTGAATCAACATTTTTGACGAAAAAGTCTTTAAAAAAATATGCAACATTGCAAGTGCCCATTTATTTTCCTTGCCATAAACAAATTACTTAAAATAACTTTAAAAATGATACACATGCTAATGGAATAATAAATTTAAAATAAAACCGTGTGTAAGATTTGTGTCGCTTAGGTCATCGCCAGTACGGTGCCAGACAGTTCGAAAAATGCGATGACCTGTGCCAAACAGACTACAAAACACCAGACAGTGGCACTAACTAAATATGTGTGTGCACTATAGAATTGTCAAAAGCTTACTAAAATAGACGCTTCTACGAAAATCTATCGATATGGATGTTTATAACGTAGAAGCGTATATGTAGGTATACTTACTTCTCAGTTTTTGAACGAGTGTGCAAAGTTCGATTCGATACGAAAATCGGGTTTCGCAACTCAGAATACTAACACAGAAATCAAATGCAATGGATGAATGAATGAAATGTACCGACCCCAGCGTGCTTGACCAAACTTGATTACTCGAATGAACCCAAAGATTAATTCTAGCTCCTGGGAGCAATGCCGAATTGTTTTATATCATCATCTGTATAGCCTTTTCCCAACTATGTTGGGGTCGGCTTGAATACCAGTATTTAACCTCCACAACCCTGTAAGTAACTGGGTAAACCCCTTGGTAAGACTGTTTGTCAGACTTTCGGGCTTCTGATGACCTGGTACGACTGTTAAAGATCCACGAATGACAGCCGGGACCAACGGCTTAACGTGCTTTCCGAGGCATGGAGAGGTCTTGGGATGTAAATATGATCACCCATCCACGGACCAACCGCGGCAGGCGTAGCTTAACCTGATCGATCGAATCGTGCGGCTGTTATTACTTAGCCACGAGCTCCTCCTCCTTATTACCAAACTAACACTTTCACACTTTCATCTTTTCTTATTTTCTCATCATCGGCCTAGCCTTTGCCCAACTATGATGCGATCGGCCAGTCTTATCAGATCCAGCTGGTATTTTAAATACATGGAGCGACTGCCTATCTGACCTCCACAATCCAGATCTACTTCCTTATAATATCTAAGTAATTAATTTTAGATTACTGAAAAACTCTTTCGTTGCTCTTGCTCTAAATCCAACTTCAATGCCTTAAAAAATTGCATATAAGTAACCTCCTCAAAAATAAATAAAGAAGTCAAAATAATATCTTCTTATTAAAAAGCTATACTAACAGAAAGTAGGTACAAAAATCGTACGAATACTTTTTTCTAACAACGGTAACCGAAAAAAGTTTTTTGCCAAAGAAAGTGCGAAGCGAGAAACGTACTTGACTTAATTTACGATTATAAGTTACCGGCTGCGAAGTAACTTTAACAAATTAGTTTTAAAACAAGCACCGTAAAGCTTTTTTGGGGGGGATATGGGTGGTCCCACCTTTGTTCGAGTCCAGGAATTACGTTTATTTAAAGCCTACTTTGAATAAGTACTAGGGTTGCTTCGAAGAAAACCTTTTTAGAGTTCCTTAATGACTGAGATGCGACCTGGCTGGATAAAAATTTGGTGGAAACAAAAGCCTTTTGTTTTGCAGAAGGTGACCTAATAGCATCTTCATTGGTGAGGTGTCAGTGAGTCAGTGTGGGGTACACCCACAGTTCGCACCCCTTTTGGGATTATATGCGTCAGGGTTATGTATAAATGATTTTATTCGGCATTTCAAATGCTTTTATTTTTAAATCGATATGCATTGCTCGTGGCTAAGTAATATCTGCCGCGCGGGTCGATCGATCAGGTTAAGCTATACGCTTGTTGGTTTCGGTCCCTGGATGGGTGACCATCTTTACATACCAAAACTCCTCCGTGCTTCGGAAAGTACGTTAAGCCGTTGATCCAGCACACAACAATCGAAATCTGAATCATTTTGAAGCAAATTGCTAATCCATTGCTTCATATGTTCGAAAAATTTGTCTGCTCAACAACGTAAATAACGCAATTAATGTTGTCGGACTGTCAAAATTAAACCAATTCCAATTGATAGCAATTACGCAATTGCCCCGCCGGCTGTCATTCGTGGATCTTTGACAGTCGTTACGTGGTCGTCAGAACCTTAAAAGTCTGACAACTAGTCAGTCTGAACTCTGATGGCATTGCCGATTCTTTTGGCTAAAAATAGGCCAACCCTCTGGGTACGTGGAGGTCGACCAACCGCTTGGCAATAGGTACTTAATTAATTTTGAATAAAGTAATATCATATTCTCAAAATAAACAGCAGTAAGTAAGTCCGTAATATGCTATAACAACATTAATAAACACCTGATTACGATATTTAATAGCACAAAATTATAGTTTGGAACATTTTAATGGAAAATTAATAAAAAATGTAGAAGACATTTAGCTACTGGAGGTTTTACTATAACACCTGGATGGGCAGCCATATTGAATAAAAAATATGTGATATGTGACTGACAATATGTCAACATCATACTATTAAGGGACGGCACTAGGAAATCGTGTTATGGGTTTTGGATAGTTTATTACTTCTTATTTACGCCAAAGTTATCAAAATACGGCAGAGCTTTTGCACGTTTGTAATGACATTCAATTTTTTTTTATACTAATAGTGAAACTCTTGCGCAGTGGAGCTCGTGGCTAAGTAATAACAGCTGCACGGGTCGGTCCATCAGGTTAAGCTACGTTTGCTAGGGTTGGTCCGTGGATGTGTAACCATTTTTATATACCGAGACTCACCGTGAATAGGAAAGCACTTTAAGCCGTTGGTCCCGGCTGTCATTCGTGGATCTTTAACAGTCTTTAAGGGTCATGAGAAGGCCGAAAGTCTGACAACCAGTCTTACCAAGGGGTATCGTATTACCCAGTTAGGTACTGGCTTGTGGAGGTCAGATAGGCAGTCGCTCCATGTAAAATACTGGTATTCAGCTGCATCCGGTTAGACTGGAAGCCGACCCCAACATAGTTTGGAAAAGGCTAGGCAGATTGATTTTTAGTGAAAATCTACCGCTAATCGTGTTGGTTTTGGAAAAGAACGTCTGGCTAAGACGTTCTTTTCCAAAACCAACACGACACGATTACGAACACACACGAATAACACGATTTCCTAGTGACCCATAAAGTGTATTTCGATAGAGATGACAATTTTAGACAAGAAATCTAATACAGTAACAGTAACCGAATTTTAGTAAAAACCAGCATTCTAGTGATACTCAAGAGACCAAAAAACTAGATCTATCTCCACTATCTACCAAAGGTGGTTCCACCAAAAAACTAGATCTATCTCCACTAGCTACCAAAGGTAGTTCCACCAAAAAACTAGAGATCTACCAAAGGTGGTTCTACCAAAAAACTAGGTCTATCCCCACTATCTACCAAAGGTAGTTCCACCAAAAAACTAGAGATCTACCAAAGGTGGTTCTACAAAAAAACTAGATCTATCTCCACTATCTACCAAAGGTAGTTCCACCAAAAAACTAGAGATCTACCAAAGGTGGTTCTACCAAAAAACTAGATCTATCTCCACTATCTACCAAAGGTAGTTCCACCAAAAAACTAGAGATCTACCAAAGGTGGTTCTACCAAAAAAGTAGGTCTATCCCCACTATCTACCAAAGGGTTTCCACCAAAAAACTAGATCTATCTCCATTAACTACCAATGGTGGTTCCACCAAAAAACTAGATCTATCTCCATTAACTACCAAAGGTGGTTCCACCAAAAAAAACCGGTCAAGAGCGAGTCGGACTCGCGCACCGAGGGTTCCGTTCCGATTTCTGAAAAAGTATGATTTAGAGACATCGTTTTATTTTTCCTGTAATCTTTACATAAACTTCTATCACATAGAATAATTTCAGATTTTTCTCTTTGCAAACTTCGGAGATATGGGGTATTTTTTTTTACATTTTTCATCAAAAGTCGAAAACTATACGGCCTAAAAAAAGACAAAAAATGTTTGAGAATGTGCAAATAGCGCTCTTTCATATGATACCCCACATGCCCTAGTAGTTCCACTTTGAATTTTTAAGACCCCCTTTCAGGCCCTGTTGCAAAAAAAATATAAATATTTTTATTTCTTTCTTATTTGCAAAATAGTTGGCTAAACGTCACCTAAAACTGTTCCAAATTTCAAGTTGATAGCATTAGCGGTTCTCGAGATATCCAGCTGTGACAGACAGACAGACAGACTTCACACCATAAGGGTTCCTTTTTTACCATTTTGGTACGGAACCCTAACTAGATCGATCTCCACTATCTACCAAATGTTAGGTGTACAAAACACTGATTCTTATGGGGTAGTATTTAAACGCAGATCAAAAACTACCAATTTTTTCCACCAGAATTCGTACATCAAAAATACTGTTTGCTCATCAAAATCTGCATGTCTAAATAAATTAAAATTAACGCCAGGACGACGGAGTCCCGCTGCGCGGGGCTCCTATTTCTGTCTGCAGGGTTTAAAGGAACCTAACAAAACCGAACCTCGGTGTGCCCAATAAAGTTTTGATATTCATTTAGTTAACTAATAGTACAATAATAAGTATAATAGATGCGCATTTGTTATTTTTGATGAACAGTTAGTATTTTTGATATAAAGTATTTGATGTAAGAATATTTTTCTGGTGTGCGATTAATAATTATCTATTCTTATGTAGCTAAGTCAAAATGTCGATGTCCTATCTATTTCTTAATCACACAGAAGGTGACAGAAGCAAGCAACGTTTAAAAAAAAAGCAATTCAGCTGTTCCAAACATTTATTTGGACAACGGTCGCTTTTCTTTTTTTTTTCCTGAAAAACTTAAAGGTATTATTTATATAGTGCGGTTCATATGTCGCGCACATTATCTGGGCACGCGTTAACGTGTGCGGCAGATGCGCGCATGCGCGGTGCGCTCCAATCGCAGAGCGCCGCCTGCGCAAGGAACGCCTCTGCCTTTATCTGATTGTACCTATTGTTGGGTAAAAGGTGTTGCGCCGTGTGACGGATTTGTTATCGGCTTGAATTGTACAGCAAGAAGCATTTTAAATTATTTTTAAGAACACAAAATACCAGTCTGTGTTACTATTTTATTTGAGAATTGGCAGTTGTTCGCTTTTTCGTTTGCATACGAATTTCAACCCTACATTTAACTCAGTAGTAGTAAAATTCCGTAGTCACACGTAGTAATCTGTTCGGTTTATTTAAGTAATTAACACTAGCTTTTACCAGCGGCTTCGCCCGCGTGGATGTATTCCCGTGGGATAATAATCACGGGAACACATCCACGCGGGCGAAGCCGCATGCTACCGGGAATTCCTTCCTTATTGCTTGTCTACATTATAAAGGGAACCTCTGTGCAAAATTTCAGCTTTCTAGGTCCAAGGGTTTGGGCGGGGCGTTGATGAGTCAGTCAATCAGTCAGTCAGTCAGGACTTCTCTTTTTATTTATATAGATGACGTGTGACTACGGATTTTTAATATGTCTGTATTTTTCTAATTTCAGATGAAAATATTTTCTTGTTTCAATACTTTTTAGCATGTGATTTTTCAGTAGCCGGGTTTTAGTTTTTAAACCAATTTCTTACACCGCTACAGTACTAAGTAAATTCATTCCAATAATGGTTCTATCTTCACCGAAAACTGTGTATCTAGGGGTGATACATGTCCAGAGTTCTGTTAAAAATCCTCATTTAATCCCATCCCACCTCATACACCCCCGCGACCGAATACTGACCACCCCACAGACTGCAACAGATAATATTGGGAGGGTTGCAATGGGATATTGTTATAATCGCCCGCTTATCCGGGTGATTGGTGATCGCACCTGATATAATCGCCCCGGACGCCTCTTATGACACCGTCGAGCGTCGGAAATGGGGGTGAAATTTTCAGCTGCATTTTCGTCATAAGTGCATTTTGATTGGTGATTTGTGTAGTAAGAAACGATGGATGGACTATGTGAAAGATGATATGGAAAGAAAGGGGTTGACTACTGAGATGATTATAGAGAAGTAGGTATGGAAGAAAACGGAATGTTGCGCCGACCCCAAATAAATAGAGATATGGGCATTGAAATATGGGAGTGATAATAGGTTCGAATAACGTTTTTGCGAAGGTCGCCATTTCGAAAAAAATTTCGAATGGTACGCCACTTCAAAAACTCATTAAATCGAAAACCGCTATATCGAAACACGTTATCGCGAAGGTCGCCATTTCGAAAAATTTTGCGAGCAGTACGCTCGCCAGTTCGAAAGTCATGGTATCGAAATCCGATGTTGAGTTAATTTGTCTTTCTTTTTTTTTTGTTCTCCTTTACCAAACCAAATCAAAAGACCATGCTCTCTGTGACTCTTCTCATTGGGGTCGTGAGTTCGATTCCCAGACAAATTAACTCAACATCGGATTTCGATACCGACTCAACTCAACATCGACTTTCGAACTGACGCCAGTTCTACCTGCTGCTCGCAAATTTTTCGAAATGGTGACCCTCGCGATAACGTCATTCGATATAGCGGTTTTCGATTTAATGAGTTTTCGAACTGGCGTACCAGTAGCAAAATTTTTCGAAATGGCGACCTTCGCAAAAACGTCATTCGAACGCATATCACTCCCTTGAAATATCTATGGGCAGGAGAATGATGATGATGATGATATGTATACCTACTTTAGTACGAATTTGAGATTAATCGAGGGTTGAAGATGAAATAGACGAATTGGTCGGGAATAAGAAAGAGACAGAGTCAATTACTTCCACATGCGAAAAAAAGAGAGCGCAACAATGCGCTAGAACCAAATAAAAATAGTTTAAAAATAAATTAAGCTATCTGTCAAAAATATTTTAAGCCATAGTTTACAATTACTTAAAAACGCACATTTTGAATGCAATTTTAAATTGAAATTACTTAGGATTTTAGAATTACGAAAAAAATATTTAAATTAAATTCTATCGAGGAAAAACCTAATTGAGTTTTCCTTCAGTCAGAGTATTAATCAAATATTTAATAACCTTAATATGCTGTAATAGTGAATTAATTATTACGAAAAAGCCCCCAAAAGTTTTTTTTAACAAGAGAATGCTATTTTGATAGTTAACCAAAGAACAGGCCATTTCTTCTCTTACTTGGCTTTTCATGATCAGGAGAAAGGCAACCAAACCACCACCCTACTTACACTCTCCACATCACACTCCATCACACATCACACTTCACACACACCACACACCACACCACCACACTACATCCACATCACACATCCATCCATCCATCATTCTATGGCATCCTACTTTTCACAGTTTTCACTAAACTAGATTTTTCACAATCGTATTGTTAAGAGATCTACAGGATGCATCAGAAAAAGTGTGTTCAAATTTAGGGGTGTGGTACAATACAAACCATCAAACTGAACAACTTTCTCCATGGGACCAACATCGTATTCAAGACAAAATATCAGCTGTCCCGTACAAAGCTTCAATACCTACTCGGCCGAAATGTATGGGATGGCTGATATTTTTTTCTCGATTACGATGTTGGTCCTATGAAAAAAGTTGTTAAGTTTGATAAACACCCTTAAATTTGACACTTTCTGATACAGCCTGTATTATCAGCAGTGGATAAGTATTTATTTGCTAATCTGATGAATTGTGTCTGGATATGGTCTGGATACATATTTGGCTACTGCCCTGACTCCGACGGTAACTCCCTGAAGGAACTGGCACCTAAATGATGACAGAAACACAATCCGTGTACTAAGCAGGAGCAACGAAACTGCACTGAAAAAATACAATATACAGTGTTATTAGTAAAACACCAGCAACCTCTTATGGGGTCATTGTACTCGTCAATATGAACAACTTTTACTATGGGACCAAACCTGAAATCGCGAAAAAAAATCAGTTGTTCAGTACAATCTAAATCAAACTGGTCACAATGTAGGGAGCAGCTGATTTATTATGGATAATATTTTTGTGTTCATCAAAATACTGATCGTGCACCAAATATTCCTGAATGTTACACAAAACACCCGCGCGTCCGAAACTTCACATTGGTGAATCATTTGGGTTAGGTTAGGTTAGGTTAGAACAGTGACCCTTAACGCGCGACGGCGAGCGAGCGAAGCGAGCGGTGCCGCGGCAGCGGCCGCCGAGCGCCATATCCAATAGATGCTCGTTATGACATATTTTAATGAACATATTTTGGTACACATTCAGTATATTTGGTGGAACACAGGCAAAATTAGGTAAATGAAATGGGAATAAATTGAAGTACTTTTAAATACCATCCATTTATTATTTAGTCATCATCCCTAATTGTCTCTTTATTAATAGTAGACAACTTATGATAGCTTTTGTAGTCACGAAAGAAGGTTGTATTAGGAACATTTGAACGTAAGGAGCCTTTAGAGCAGGAGCGCATTAGGTAGCTAGGCTATACAAGGTGTAACATATATAACGCACAACCTCTTAAGGGGTCATAGTACTCACCATTATGAACAACGTTTAATATGGGACCAAATCTAAAATCGCGAAAAAAAAACCAGCTGCTCCCTACATTTTGACGAGTTTGATGTAGATAAATGTACTGGTCCGCTGATTTTTTTTTCGCGATTTCATGTTTGGTCCTTTAATAAAAGTTGTCCATAATGACGGGTACAATAACCTCTTAAGAGGTTGTGCGTTATTTATGTTACACCTTGTATACAGTAGCCAATCCAACATATAACCATTTATTGAACGAAGATAGATACAATGTCTACTTGGAGCCCGCGCACTAGGCAGCCAAGATTTTTATGAATATTTCGACTGTCGTAGCCGCTACTGCGCTTCTTGCGTGTCTAATTGCTTGCGTGATCCAATACCTACTGTTCCTTATTAAATTATTGTAGTGTGTTGAATTTCAAATTCACTATTACTACTTATAGGTAATTTCTCTTTCGATACAGCGTTTGACTTAACAATTCTCACTATTTATATAATCTGGATGCCATGAAAATTTACGATAGACACCATAGTGGGTAGAAACGGTAAAATCGTCGCCAAAATTGTTTCGCTAATCGAATAACAATGTTTTCCTCCGAATTTTCGCAAACAAACATACAATAAACATTACGAAGAAACTTGCAAATAAATCACTGCCGTTTTTATCGTACATTTAAATGGCCTCTTTTCTTTTCGAATTTTACCTATTTCTCTAGCTTTTTTGCAGACTAAATAACGCGGGAATAAGTCTCCGTCGCCATCTTGAAATTAAAGAAAATTTATTACTGCGAAAGCAATTTCTGTTTTATCATAAGAATATCGAAAAACTTGAGTTTATTAAGCTTAGGATTTACGGCAAAACTTTGTCTCCTAGTAATTTAGTTTCGCATAAAACTAATATTGGTTGACAAACAATGAATATTTATGGATTTATTGCGCTGTTATAATTTCAGTATCCAGAGCAACATGCTTTTATATTTAATTCATGGTACGTTGCATTAGCAAAAGAATGAAGCCATACAAATAAATAATTGCATCATACTTAGATGATTAACAGTACCATTATCGATAATCACGAATAAAATCTTCATAAAAAATTAAATGTTCGATTTTTAAACTTGGTCGAACACAGTCCACCCACAGGCGATGCGATTATAACGGTCGGCGGGAGTTTACACTTTTGATTTTTTTTTCTCTTTTTTCGAACCGGCACGCGCCAAGGGCCGGTGATTCACGGCCTCTCGGCCGGCAGATGTTAGGTCGAGCTTTTTGTGCTATCAGCTGATGTAACGGGCAGGACGAATCGACTTGTTAATGATGCATCTTGCATGCTCCGAACTATTACGTGTAACAGGAGTCGGTGTTCCGTAATTGTTTTTTTTTCTCTCCTTTTTTTTTAATTTTTGTAAACAAGTTTCTTTGCGCGTTTTTCTTGACAATGTGAGATGTTTACTTGGAGTAAAAGATGCTATATTGACTGGAATTTTTCAAACTTATGAATTTTAACTGGAACTCTAACGTATCTAACACGAATGAAAAAGGCAAATATATCCAAACGGTCCTATTTTTTAGACTCTAGCCTCTACCATTAGTCCAATATCGTGTTGTAAAGTGTTAAAGTTCAAAATTGCTTAACCAGCATTAGTTGATTTTCTGTTAACAGCAAAATTACGTTGTTCACAAAAACAAACAGGATGCGCCTCAGACGCATGTTTATGACAAAGTTATCTTTATAAACATAGCTGTATTGAGGTTTTGAACTTGCGGAAAATCCATTTAACCGCCAAAAGTATAAGCTTTGGCGCGAAATTAGGCCAAATTAGAGCATTTTATAATGAATGAATAATAAAAAAATAGTCAGATTTGAATTGAGATTTATGGTTCAGCATCGTTCTAAAATACAAAATAAAGTTAGTCAAACACAATAAAAACATAAAAAATAAAACAATTTAGTAAGCACTAATATTAAAAATACTGTCACGAAAGACTCGAATGCTAATACAAATGAGTCCTTTGTCATCGTTATGGGTTAGAACTAAAATAACGAGGCATTTCATGTTAGTTACTATTCTAACACTCGACAAACGACAAAGCAAATATTTACAATTTTGTTTTTTCCACGTTTGCTGTTACATTAACACACAGTGCATTAGTTCAGCTTTGTTTTTGGTTTGAGGCTGAGTTTTGAAACGTAAAAAATGTATACATAGTTATATCTACTTCATATTATACCTATAGGTAGTGTATTTTTTTAGTGTGTGTTCTATTAGGCTCTATTTCTTTTTATTATTTAAATAATATGGATAATGCTTACTGAAAATACCAATAAAATAAACAAGAAAGTTAAAAAGTAAAAGAAAAAACAAATCTTTATAAAAAACAGTAATAAGTAGGTAATTTTTTTAAATCTTTTCACACAAATTAAAACCATCCAAAATGGCCGCTATAAACTAACATCAAGAATAAAATCCTTTAAATTGTCGGTGATAATAAAAACTTTAAACATTAAAGCTGTGCTCAATGAAATATTTACAAAGGACCGTTGCTTGCCATAGACCGGTTTTCCCATCTGCATTATAATCTATTAAAATAACACTGTAAAGAAGAGAACGTTTTTACCGCCTTTTTCGGTTCATTTCATTTTTATAGGTGCCAGAACTTGTCTTGGTAGTATTCTAATACTTATCTCAGTTGCCAAATGTACTGTAAGCGCACTAAGCGCATCACCTTAGATTATGAATCTAAGCGCATCACTTTCACTTAAGACTGGTTGCACCTAATTTGGCTTAATATTTTTTTTTCTTTTGTTTGTAATTTGTCACACGACAAGGTTTGTATGACAGTTTTTTTTTTTTTTTTTGGAAAATTCACCGGAAAAGACGGAAATTTAGATGGTATTTCTCTATGAAAACTGACAACACACAGCCTAAACCACTGGTGGAGATAGAAACATGAAATTCACCCGGGCGACGCCGGGCACAAACAGATAGTATCTTAATAATATTGTTGATTTTGTAACACATGTAGGTACCACAGAACATATAAATTTATCTATACAGGCTGCCATAATTTTAGCGATGTTTTTAATGAGTACTAATTTCTTACAACTACAATATAATTCATAGAAAACAAACGAGAACAATGTGCACACTTGTTCTGTCTAAATAAATATCCGACACGAACCCCCACAACACAATATATTTTTCTAAAATCACCATCTACTTGCGAAAGTCCGCATTAAACCCAGCTACTGTGCAACAAATCAATACTTTTTCCTAGCAAAGACTACCCCAATGCACGCAACTAATTCATACAGCCTAGAACACCACGGTATAAATAACTACATGTATACGACCTCTTTTCTATAACCAAACAGGTACGCACACATGCGCAACTGTACCGACCAATCGCGGCCCAGTTTCGTACCAGCATAAGTGTTGCGCACGCGTGTGTGCGTGAGGGGTGCGTCGTTGCACCCTTACCACGCATACACAAACTCGATGCAGTTTTATTATTATTAAATCGAGTTTTTGTAGTTATGGCCGACGGATCCAGTTATTTATTGATATTTCGTTATTTCATGGGCATCATGGGCGCACTCAGCACTATATTATCTGGAATGAAAGTGAAATTATTGCCATTGTAGATTTTATGGCCTTTCTCTTTAAGAATATTTTTATTTAGAATTTATGCATTTAATAGCTAATATTACTTTATAAGAGATAGTTATCTGGACGGCTTTAACTTCTAATTTTGTGAATGGTATCATAAATTCATAACTTACAGCTTATTTATAGTATATTAGTATTATTTTTTTCACAATAGGAGACAAAATTATATCCTAAGCGCGCTAGATGAGATAGCTTGCTTCATTTGTATTGTGTAAACTGCCTTTACACAATACAAGCTTAGCACGCTAGCTCATCTAGCGCTCAATAAATTGGATAATGTAATGGGCGCTTTAGTCAATGTTAAAAAATAATACTTTTAGTGGTTTTCAAAGTCATTTTGAAAACAAGAAGCACGAAACACGATCTGTTTATTCTGGCAGTGAACTCGTTTTAAAATTAACAGAATTATATCAATTCATCTTTAGGTATGTACATAAATACAATAAAAACGTTACATTTTTTTTAAATTTTGGTCACACGAAAAGAAAAGCAAAAGAATTCGAAAAATAAAAAAAGTATTTACTTAACTTAAAAAAGAAGGCAAAAACATTCGCTCTGGCACTATAATGACGTATGCTAACGCAAGTAAGGGTGCGTTCAGAAGCAATGTGGCGGTTAATTCGCGCGTGCTCACGCATACCCAGTGCTTTAACACATCCCCGTGCGGTGACTTGAAGAGCTTTTAACACATATTTAAAAAAATATACATGTATAAACCATAAGATTGCAAATGTTTTTCTTGGACTTGTAATGAGGTCGGGGAAAATACATGTGGAGTAGAATTAATGTTGGTGTCTCTGAGATTCATATCGCGAAGTGAATAACGGTTTGTGCTATGAAAGCAAGAGATGCCATCTTTATTGATTGTATGGCGTTTGCTACTGAAATAAAGTTTTTCTTATGATTCAGGAGCTTTACGCGACTCATGGTTTTCTATCGAACGTTACACTTTTTTCAGCTAGGCAATCATAATTTACTAGTTTGTGCCTTGACTTCTTTTGTCTTCAACATAGGTCTTCGTTCGTGATTTTGACTCACCCTTTCTACTAACAACCCTTCTTGCCATCATCTCTACCTTACCCCATAACTCCAACACCATCTCCTTCTAATACCTACATACTCTAACCTATATAGTTTTAGCTACGCATCATCTAGGTACACCTAGTTCATACAGTTCATTAGAGACTTCCCCACTGACACGCGGCGTGCCGTGCAGCGTGAAACCACCCTTAGACCCCTCCCCCATCCCTACGACCAGAGAGATCTAATTCTGCACGCGCTCGAATACGTAAATACGGAACGCAACGATCTAACTTTTGAATTTTTCTGGTTTTGAATTTGGAATTGTTTAAGAAAAAGATTTTATTTTTCTTGCAATTAAAATCGAATAAATAGTATGGATTCCTGATTTTAAACGGTGTAAGTATAAAAACTTTTCGTCAGGCCAAAGCTTAGTGTCACAGGCTTTTTTCAGATCATGTTCTGAAAATCAAACAACTTCTTAGCTTGCTATAGTTATTACCTACGTTTATAAAAGTCCTTCTGTTAGTAGGTGGGTAAAAAGCCGTTGTTGCCCGATGGAAAAAAAAACTATAAGTAATAGTATTTGGAACAACAAGAGTAAGAAGACAAGGTTTGAGACCAAAACTGTCATTATTAATCGCTCGCCCTCAGAATAAGTCTGAATCTGCCCAAGATCAAGTTATCATCAAGATTAATATGTTTTTATTTACCAAAAATTTTAAAAATACGCATTCTGACGCATGAAATATCGTAAGTACACTATCAGCGATTTAGCTGGTAGTTCCCAGGTTTAGGCCGTTAACAAAACTAAAATAAAAAGATGCTTTTAAGAATCATCGTAGTTACGCACTTTCCGTAATTATCACATTTCCCAGCAAAGGACGGAGGTCGAGATTTTCATTTGTGCGTGTGTGAGGCACATAGGTTTATATGATAAGTGGCGCTCCGCCCCGCTGTGGGGCAAGCCACCTGCACGCGTAACCTACAAATCTGCACGCCTAACGAGTAACGGGTGCCCATGTTGCATGTAATGTGAAAACAACCTATTTAATGTAAACATTCATTAATTATTTAATTAGAAAACTCTGATGTTTTTTTTCATTGCGGCAAGGCCGTTCCTTTTACGTTCTAGATTTGAATTTATCGAAGTTATAGTCGCTTTCTTTCTTTTATTTTAAAGCCACACGTCTGATGTCGTACATATTCTATTTTTAAAATATTTGATTGATAGATTTGAATTAGAAACTTTGTTTAGAGGCTCCATTTTTAGACTTCATTTTTTTGAGGGACTATCACAATGGCTCTGCCTGATATCTCCCACAATTCAATGTCCTTTGATGGATTACTGCGTACTTTGATGGACCCTTTGTGTAAGGATAGAGCGATTTTGAAGTGTTGCCAAAGTAGGACATTGTATAGGACCCATCACATTTATTGATCAGCTTTTCAAATTACAATATGTTTCAGCTTTTTATTGAAAGTAAGTAAGTAATTAAGTATACTTATAGGATTAAATTTTTTTTATGTGGGATGCGAAATGCGATTTTGAATTAAAATTCGAAACTGAAAACAATACAATATGGCGCTGTTGACAAAGGTCCTAGGACTTTTCGGTAGGTACAGACTTACGTTAAACAACTCAGGTTTAATCGAAACAAACTTGGCTTTCTTAAAAATATTCCGTACTTTTCCCAACCTTAAATATTTCCTACCTCAGTCCCATCACTACAGAAACAACATTTGACTTTACCGCGTTCTACATTAATTCTATGTGATACATAACCTAGTATGTATCACATAGAAGGGTTGAGCCCACCTGGGGGAAGGGGGGAGGACGCGTAACCTAGTGAACGCACTCCCCACTTAGCTATCGGGAAAAGAACTATTGTAAGGTAATTGCAATGAAATACAGATACCGCTATGTAGCCTTGCGCACAAGAAAAGTCTGCGCGCGAATGGCGCCTTCAGGATGATAATATCCCTAGCTGCCAGTACTTTTAATTACTTTCGATTATTTTCTTTGAAAACTAATAAAAACACGGAACACAGCACACTCTCTTGACGCCTAACGTAAACGTCAAGATGGTTAGATGGCGGATTAGTTCTGATTTTGGCCGCGCGCAGACTTTCTTGCGAGCACTCTACAACTAATTCGACGTTTGAATCTTTGACAGTGGAAATGGACCTTTTTATGTAGAAATGAGTTTTATGTCGGAGTTTTTTATTAATCTCCTCCCTTTTTCGGATTCCACGAAGTAAGGTATATTTATTCTAATAGTTCATGATGAAGAAAAACATGAAGAGCTGCTGACCAGAGTATGCTGGACTTACATTTATGTACTCATGGAGATTATTTGAATGCTTGATATTACTTGTAAATATATAACTGGCCAAATATTGTCTGATTGCTAAGTTTTGTAATTTTTTACGTCGACGCGCTACGAAGTAGCAATTGTAATATGTTACTGAAGGGTTAGGCAGTGGTGCCCTCGAACGGGCACAAATCTAGACTCCGCACTGATACTGAGAAACTTCAGATGGAAAAACACAATAACACTTTCCCTGACCCGGGACTCGCACCCAGGACCTCATGCTCAGTAGTAGCGCTTGCATCCACTAGGACTACACCAACAAGGCAAAATATATAATAATACTATTATGTATGTTCATAAATCTTTGAAGAAGTAGAACTGTAACACTGAACAATGTTGCTTTACTATAGTACAATACATATATTGATTAGAAACTGTCAAAGCCGTTGAATAACAGGCTTATTAAGTTCCAAGAAAGGTTCCAAGATGCTTCCGAGAAACAAGCTGGCGTAACATTTCCTTGAAAGGAAAATAGTGAAGTATTTTTGCTGTTAGAAGCGAGAACTTGTAATGTGAAATTGACAGGTTGTATACTTAGCGCCATTTTCTTAGTCTGCATTCCAATAACGATGTTATACCGCTAATCTCGATTTGATATTTTAAATTAAGTTTGAATTGAGAATCACGCTTGAGGGATATTTTAAAATGCGGGCTGTAATCTCGACTATTTAACTTCCACTTTCAAAAATGATTGCGATTGCGAGATCATGAAGCATTTACTTTTTTAAGCGCACAAAGCCTAAGAGTGCGTAACGATTCCTTTCGAACAGCCTCCATAAATGTAATAAGCTCCATCATGACCTCTTCATCTTCCCTACATATTTTTCCCGTATATTTACATACACAAGTGAGTCATTGCACCACTCATCGAACAATCAACGCCAGGCTAACGACCTCGCAGCTTCAAGCCTTCCATGCCCTTTCAGATCCAACCAGGATTGAATGATCCCTCAGAACTCGCACTTCTCCCCCTTCCTGACTTAGATACCTGAGATGGAAGGGACGCAGGCGAGGTCTAGGTATCCTGGCGAGGGTCTAAGCCAAGTTTATTGTGTGACCCAAGCACTGATAGGCAAATTGCAGTTTTTTATGCATCACTAGGGTAAGAGAGATAGGGTGTATGTGTAAATGAGGTAAATAGTGTGCTTTTAAAGATGGCTCGCAGGTAGGTGTTGATGAATGACGATAATTATTGTCATTATTATCGCGATAAAGGTTTTGGTCGAGTTTTTTAGTGTGAAGAGCGAAATTTGCATCGTTCAATATGTAATTACCACGTCATTTGGCTACCGGATTTTGTAAGTGCCAGTTGTAAGTATAGGTACACGTATGAGCTAATTACTTTAATGTCGTTCTCTGGCAATTTTTTTTAAGAAAGGCTGTTTGGTTAACTATAAAATAACAATTTCGCATCAATACAAACAAAAGAAATGCCATTAGGTTCTTTTGATGAATGCAAAATTGCAGTGACCCAAACCAATGTCACCGATTATTATCGATTAGAATCGAAACATCTCGAGTGATCGTAATTACGTGACAACGCGTAACTGGATCCCGGCGGGAACTGTAAAGTGTAATTTATGATTTAGCTCCGGTTTTCGATCGTCGCGTACGCTTCCGCCGCGTCGCGCTCAAACATTGTAACGCAACACGAACGCACCTTTATTTGATTTATGCTTTTATTTTTTTTTTCATCAGGAAGGCTTGGGAAACACTTGGTGGCAACATGTTGGTAACATGAGTTACTTATCGTTTCATTGAAAATGTCTGAACCGATGATTTATAAGACGTCTTCGTCGCTTCTTTACTTGATCATAAAAAAGTGCTTGTTATGCGCGTACAGCTGCTGCCTTTTATAATTATGCATGTCTTTGAATAAATATGATGTCATTGGCTATCGACGCTATCAATCATAAAATAGAGGTTATTAAAATTGCACAACATTTAAAAATCTAAAACAGCAGCACATTTTTAAACTCTCTCTAAGTATACTGGGTGTAATTTTAATCACCGTTATCCTCTTAAGGGGTCATTGTAATCATCATTATAAACAACTTTTACTATGGGACCAAACCTAAAATCGCGAAAAAAAAATCAGCTGTTCAGTACATTTTGACGAATTATGCGAACATAAATGTACTGACCAGTTGATTTTTTTTTCGCGATTTCAGGTTTGGTCCCATAGTAAAAGTTGTTCATAATGATGAGTACAATGACCCCTTAAGAGGATAACGGTGATTAAAATTACACCCTGTAGAATTTATTTTGGTAGGTAATTAGAATTTGATCAATGCTGAGATATCCGATACACGCTGACACAAGAATTCAATTGCTATAATATACTTACTTACTTACTGACAGTAATTACTCCGAGAATACATTAAAGAAAGAGCGCAAAGAGAATTTCAACGAATTTTTTCTACTGTTTATTTAAAAGGTGTATCAAAATCCCCCAGGCATTGTTTTCCCTTTAATTGATAAAGCATGACCATCATCAGTTATTACAAACTTATTTGAATACTTTTTTAATAAGTGACCGTTGATAATTATCTGTCCACTGCATATTAATATGATTGGATCAATCAACTTCGTTTTTAAGTAATAAATAAACATAATAACACCATGGAAAGGGGATACAGTAACTAAAATTATAGTGTTGATATTTTGAGGCGGTTCACGGAAGCTAACGCTTTCGCATGTACGCGAATCGAAATACATATTTTGACAAGAGGTGTACGAGCAAACCCGTACATAATGACAACTATCCATAGATAGGTCACTGGTCGCATCCGGCTCGAAGGACCAAAAATGTACGGGTGAGGTACATTTAAATGATAAACTGATTTAAGCTCAACTTGAAGTTGAAAGTTAGAAAGAAAGCAAGCAAAACTGATAAATGATCGACTCGCGGCAAATGGTCCTTTTGCGCTTACCCAAACGATGCTATGCGATAATCTGCTTTTGACATATACAGGATAATTTTTCAAGCAGTGCGCAAATTTTCACAGGGTTCTACCCATAATTATGAACAACTTTCACTATGGGACTAACTCTGAAATCGCGAAAAAAAAATCAGCTGCTCCCTACATTTTGACGAGTTTGGTGTAGATAAATGTACTGAACAGCTTATTTACTTTCGCGATTTCAGAGTTAGTCCCATAGTGAAAGTTGTTCATATTCATGGGTGATACATAACACTCTGTGAAAATTTGCGTACTGCTTAAAAAATATCCTGTATCTGACACGAAACATTTGAATCACCAAAAATCAAGCTGTGTGAAGATATCTCGACCTATCTCTATACGGACTATCTCAATATATCTCTATAGACCCTTGAATATTTTCACCGATTTCAAAAACGTACAAATTTATTGTACCTTCAGACTCAAATAAATTATACCTAAAAACGTAGGTTCTTATTTTCTTTCTATAAATGGTTGTAATATTGCCTTTAGTTGGTTACACCATAACCTTTGCTGTAATAGCGTCAAAAACATATGGCGTTTAACCATTGTATACCTGCCTATTTTCACATCGAAAGCATAACGAGTAATTACAGTGAATAGACCAGAGACATTTGACACGCATCTGTCGTCTATTGTCTATGGTTTTATTATTTTTTGTTTATAAATATTGTTTAACCGTGTCGAAATATAAATAATGAAAGCTTATTCATTTGAAATTGTGAATTTATGAGAAACCAGCTTTTGTCCACGGTTTCGCCCGCGTGGATGTCGGAAATTATCCCACGGGAGCGTACTAACGGAATAAAAAGTAACCATACCTATGTCATAATACCGGTTATGGTCTACCCATGTGCCAAATTTTATCAAAATCCGTTTAGCCTTTTTAGAGTGAAATCGTAACAAACAAACAAACTCACTTTCGCATTTATAATATTAGGTAGTTAGGATGATTAGGTACTTTAGCAATAAAAAAGAGAGACAACAGAGAATTTTTTTATTTTGAGCTTTGAAACAACGTCACCCAAATATATACAAAAATATGAAAAATACGGAAATAAAAATAAAAAAATTAAAATAATTGTGAAATATGTCGTCGTCTATACAAAAATATAGACCTACAGAAAATTACAAAAAAAAAACCTAATCCAAATTACCTTCAAATTGCAAATTACAACCGGTGTTATATAATTAAAAGTTTAAAATCCAACTTCGCATCCTATTTCTATGCTACAAGCAAGCTCCATACTTACACAGGAAGCAGGTGACATTTTTTCTATGAGTTACATAAATAGGTACGTGTTCAGAACTACTTTTATTTTATTCATAATAAAATTTTGTTTATAACGTAACAATATTTTGTACCTTACCTACAAGCAGAATTAACATTGCGTCCTTTATCCTTGTTACAAAAACTTCAATTCAAATTACAACCACATAAAAAACGATATTTCATCAATTTAAAGACAAGATATTGAATGCATATAAAACGGACGGCCCAAGTAAATCGGTCTACTCAATCCATCATACGAAAACAGGCTTGCATTTATTAATTTTTGACATAAAATTCCGCCATTTTGAATTGGAGCAGCTGTTGTCGGTAGTTCGTTGACCCCTTTTTTACGATTCCAGGTAGAACCATAGAAACGGTTTGGGCCAAAACTTTGTTGATCTCATGGTGTATTATTGTTAATATTATAATGTTTTATGTTTGAACTCTGTGGGGATAAAGCTCTTGATCCGTACCACTTTGGGATTTTAATATTAAATTGTCTGCAAGTAGGACGTTTTTTAGTTTCAATGTGAACGCAGCTTTAGGTGTAGGTATGAGATGATTTGACGATACAGTTTTTCAATTCCACATTTAAAAAAATTAGGGCATAGTAGGTTTTCGAAAGCTTATTTATTTTGAATTTTTCGTGCCATTGTATCAATCAAATTGTTTGCCATTGCCAGTACCTACTACGTAGAAATTTATTAAGGTCATAAAGCTAAAACTAAATTAGGCAAAAAGCTACGAGCTGACAGTTTCAAAAAATTCATCTGCAAAGTGAAACCTTGTAAATAAAATTGAATTTCCGACTGCAATTATTTCAAAGGCACTGAAATTTAAATAAAATAACATAGGGCCTAGACAAAGTAATATTCGATAAGCGATGACGCTAGTATAAAAGCCAAAACATGTATGGAGTTGAAATAAGCTATCGAAATGTCACGTCGTAATGTCAATGTCACTTTGAAGCTGTAGCGATTGTAGATCGATTGCCCACAGATCAGATAAGGTAATTTAAATAGGTAATACAACAAAACTCCTTGATATTTCAAAAAGTCACAAACTAAAATATCTCCAGTCAGTGTAGGTACGTACGTCTTTAGCACATCCTCGTTAAACTGATGACTTAATTACCCTTTATTACTATCATAGTAACTGGTTAAACACTACCTTAAGAAACGACAATAAACTTTCGTAGTACCACTAATCCATTGCGGGCTTTCCTTGAAACATGAATAGAAAATGTCCTTCAAAACAAGCAATGGAATTCGAGTATGTAGTATGAAACGTGTCCTTATAATGCCCCCAGGTGAACTTACGTTTCATTCATAATTTCGTGTTGTAGACTGTGGAATTCCCGTTCAGTCATTTTATGTTGAACTTGAGTTATCAATAATACGAGTTTGTGTTTATTTTGGGTAACTTTTGAGTTTTATTAAACACGCTTCTGCCCGCGACTTCGTCCGCGTGAAATTTCTTGTTCCGCCGACCCACTGCGTCGCATCGCGTCGCCCGCATGCGCTATTACTTCGTTTTCGCTTAGCATTATTTCTGACTTTTTCCTTTTTGCTCGGCTCCTAAGGATCATAGCGTATGTAAAGGAGGATGCGCTAAGGTAGTCCGCGAAAGTCAAATTTTCTTTAGTTTTTTTGCAATTTGCAGGACAGTGTCAGGTTGTATGTTAATTAAAATATGATTCGCGGCCGTAACTAATATGGCTTTACAGAATTATAATCATAAGAATCAGCAATACAACTCCATAAGTTAGAATTGACCTTAAACCTCATGATTTCATGAAATCGCTAGATTTGAGGTCGAAGTAGGGCTACTAGGGCATGTAGGTCATATGAAAGAACGCTGTTTGCACATTCTCAAACATTATTTTTTTTCTTTTTTTTAGGCCGCATAGTTTTTGACTTAAGAAGAAATATGTAAAAAAAATCTAAATAGCACAGTTTTTCAGAAATCTATAAAACGTTAACGGTTATGTAGAGGAACGCTGACGCACTAATTTTGTATTCGATTGTACTTGTATACGCTGCGAAAGAGTTGTCCCGTACCTACCCTCTAATACAAAAACGCGCATAATAATATGTTACGTTCATTGTATTAGGTTTCATCATTCTCCTGCCCTTATCCCAATTTATTTGGGGTCGGCGCAACATGTCCTTTTTTTCCATACTTCTCTATTAGTCGTCATCTCGGTAGTCACACCCTTTCTAGCCATGTCATCTTTCACACAGTCCATCCATCGTTTCTTTGGTCTTCCCCTACTCTTATAGCCATCGACATTCATACTCAAAACTTTCCTCACCACATTTTCCTCATTCCTCCGCATCACATGCCCATACCATGACAACCGATTTCCGCACAACTTTTCAGTCACCGGTGCCACTTTCAAACTTCCTCTTATGTACTCATTTCTTATTCTATCCATTCGTGTAACACCACACATTCCTCTTAGCATTCTCATCTCAGTTGCATGCAGTTGCTTTTCATTCATCCCTTTTGTGGCCCAACATTCTGATCCATACAAGACAGCAGGTCTAACCATTGTTTTATATATCTTCCCCTTAAGTTTAAGGGGAATGCGGGAGTCGCAGATTGTTCCCGTGACCTGCCGCCATTTCATCCATCCAGTGTTAATTCTGTGCTTAACCGTCCGATCTACTTCGCCATCGCTTTGGACGAGTGAACCGAGATACCGAAAGTCGGAGCAGACTGGGAGAAGCGCGCCATCAAGCGCTATGGCTCCAGCACTGGAGATACCGCCGAAATCGCAGAACATGTATTCGGTTTTGGTTCTGCTGATTTTCAAGCCAACATTCTCCAGCTTCTGTTGCCATTTCTCCAATCTGCTCCGAATCTCAGGTACATCTTCACCGACAAGAACAATGTCATCGGCAAACAGCATGCACCAGGGTGCCTCCTCCTGTAGATTCGACGTCAGAGCATCCATAATCAACAGGAAGAGGTAAGGACTTAAAGCCGACCCTTGGTGCAGGCCAACAGCCACATTGAACTCGTCGGTATTGCCAGCAGCCGACCGGACGTAGGTACGAGATTGACTGTACATAGCACGAATTAACTCTACGTACTTCCCGGGCAAACCTTTCTCTTTCAGGGCCCACCACAACACATCCCGAGGTACCCTATCATACGCTTTCTCCAGATCAATGAACACCATGTGCAAGTTCTTGTGTGCACGTCTGTAAGTAAATAAATCTTCAAAAGAACTTTCAACACTTTAATTTCTCTCTGTACACGTTCGCAAGGACATTTACGTAAGTAACATCTACAACGTGTAACGTTAAATGCGCAAAACCCCTTAAGGGGTCATTGTACTCATCATTATGAACAAATTTTACTATGGGACCAAACCTGAAATCGCGAAAAAAACATCAGCTGTTCAGTACATTTATGTTCGCCTAACTCGTCAAAATGTACTGAACAGCTGATTTTTTTTTCGCGGTTCCATGTTTGGTCCCATAGTAAAAGTTGTTCATAATGATGAGTACAATGACCCCTTAGAGGTTTTGCGCATTTAACGTTACACCTTGTATACATATTAAAAATAAATCCCTATTTCCCTTGGTCACGCCATAACTTGAGGACGTCTTGACCGATTTGAATATTTTTTTTGTTTTTTTCTCCTCGTACTAGGGTGATATAAAAGAAGAAAAATTGGGAAAAAAAAGTTAATACAAATGAGAACAGAACACACATCCTTTGTAATAGGTAAAGACAACATTACATCAAGTTATACCAAACTGTCGATTTTAAACCTTAAAATGTTGACAATTAAGCTCAAAATCGAATGAGAAAATTTGACAGTTTGTAGTGCTGTACATATTCAGCTTAGATCAGTCAGTTTGGTTTCATCCTTTACAAGCTTTAGCAAGAGACATTGCGTTCGAAAGACAACTGGGTAGTGTGTCAAGTATGTATCGGCTGTTTTAAATGCGCTGCCTGTCATAACGTTCATAACGGATAATTTAGGATTATTTCTGCTGGATCACAAATTTTGAGGCGGCTTTATTAAGCCCCTATCTATTCATTATGTTCACAACTACTCCGTATAGATTCGCCATATGTTCGATCAGAACCGGACTTATGCACGTGCCTTTTTAAACATTTAGCAAAAAGGAGACGGAAACCTTGCAATACAATCTGGGGCCACGATTTTGCCTGGGTTGTATAAAGATGAAATTGGTGTCAATTGATAGAGCTACTATATTAAAAAACCATCACAGAACATTTTACGGATTTTGGCGGTCTGATAGCCGAGTTAAAAGAGATTTAGTAAAAGTGAGGTTACGTAACAATCTATACTTAACAGCAGATTTTTGAAGTTCTTCAGCTCGACGACCACGTAAACTACAGCATCTAGTCGCTTTGCCACAATTTACACAACGATCCATGGTGCCAAACCAATATGCAATCGGTAGGCCGGTCGTAGAATCCAAAATAACAAGTCCAAGTCCAACGTTTAGGCGGTGTTCTCCGTACCGTGTCCGGTGTGGTAGCAAGGGTCGTACAAGAAGCAAGATCGGAAGTACGTAGAAAGAAAGCAGGGGTCGAGGAAAATCTCAATAAAACTATGGGAAACACACTCAAAACGCACACGCCCTAAACGATACGAAACGAATGAGGCATAGATAATACACTATATAAAGGTGTGTCCCAATACAGAGCGGCATTTGAGCGCAGCTGCCGCGCGCGTCTACCCGCGCTCTGATTGGACAAGGGCCGCGCGCGGCGGTGTTGAGCGCGCGGCATTCGCAGTCAGCATTCGTTCATGTCTGGACGTAATCTTGCAATGCATAATGAACAATATCTTCGCTTATTGGAAACTAGCTTTTGCCTGCGGCTTCGCCCGCGTATGTATTATACACGCAAACCTTACTCTTGAATTACGTTATCTTTAAAAAAAAAACCGCATCAAAATCCGTTGCGTAGTTTTAAAGATCTAAGCATACATAGGGACAGCGGGAAGCGACTTTGTTTTACACTGTGTAGACAGTGATGTATGGATCCTTTAAGGTTTGTGGGATTCTCGTCAAAATAATAACAAAAATAACCAGTAACCTCGAAACCTATCCTTCTGCACGAGGGACACGGACAGGGAGACGTTAAACTATACAAAAGAACTGTCCAGTTAGGTAGGGCCCATTTTGAGAAAGAGGTCAATCATCGAATCCGACTAGGCTGGGTAGTTTTCGGGAAGCTACGTAATATTAGGTCTTTACCTATGAAATTGCCGTTCTGCAGTAATGGCCTTTTCAAATCAAAATAATTTTTGTTTGGCTAAGAATTCTAATTTCAAATTAATTTTATTTTAAAAACATGGATTTTTTTTTCCAAAAGTAGTCATTTGTTTATTGATTAGTGTTACATTTTCATCGCATTTCAATCTTTTTCGTCATCATGGATACGTTAAAAATTCGAGTAATTATGGAATATGAGTACCGTCGTGGCAGCAACGCGGCACAAGCGGCACGCAACATCAACGACGTTTACGGAGCTAACACTACAAACCAACGCACCACCTGTTATTGGTTCGCTCGCTTCCGTTCTGGAAATTTCGACCTGAAAAATGAACCTCGCGGTCGTCCGAAGACTTTGGTCGACAATTACGAATTAAAGGCGATTGTGGAAGCTGATGATACACAATCTACGGCTGAATTAGCAGCAGCTTTCGACGTTAGCGTCAAAACAATATTGGTCCATTTGCGTCAAATTGGCAAGGTAAAAAAGCTTGACAAATGGGTGCCCCACGAACTCAATGATCGCCAGCGCGAAGTACGCCTCGAGACGTGCCTTGCACTGCTCAACAGACACACAAATGAAGGAATTTTGAACCGCATTGTTACCTGCGATGAAAAATGGATTCTGTTTGATAACCGCAAGCGCTCAGCAAGTTGGTTGGATCCTGGTTCAGCACCTAAACAATGCCCTAAACGAAAACTTACCCCTAGAAAAGTGATGGTCACTGTTTGGTGGTCTAGCGCCGGTGTGATTCATCACAGCTTCTTACCAAACGGGGTGAGCATTACTGCAGATGTGTACTGTGAAGAACTGAACACAATGATGGAGAAGCTGGCACATCTCCAACCAGCATTGGTCAATCGCTCGTCTCCGCTGCTCCTGCACGACAACGTGCGACCTCATACTGCACAGCAGACGGTCTCCAAGTTGCAAGAACTGGGGTTGGAAGCTCTCCGTCATCCGCCCTACTCACCAGACCTTGCGCCTACAGACTACTACTTTTTCCAGAATTTGGATAACTTCTTGGCGGGAAAAAAATTCAATACCCGAGAGGCAGTACAAAATGCCTTTGAAGAATTTGTTGCCTCCCGACCAGCTGATTTCTTTAAGAAGGGCATCAATAAACTGCCACTGCGTTGGCAAAGATGCATTGATTGCATGGGTGATTACTTCGATTAATACAAATAAAAAATACATGAAAAAAAAATCGTTTAAATTTTTTCATACAAAACGGCAATTTCATAGGTAAAGACCTATTTTCTTCTCGTCTCACATACCAGTGATGACCTCTGGCATTGAAACGTGCTCGCTCACAACAGAATGGAGGTTTTGAGAGCAGTGGTGATGAAATTATTTATACAAAGTAAAGTCCCTGTTTTGGGTTCGAACGTGGTTCGAACCTATGACCCACAACTCGTAAGTCGGGATCGTTACCTTTGGTCCACCATTGCATTGCTCTCATGGGCCTCATTAGAAGGCTGAAAGTCACACGGAAGGCCTCCGGTGGACCGATGACCTTGTGAAGACCGCAGGAAGCCGCTGGATGCGAGAAGCACAGAACTGTTTGAAGTGGTGGTGCTTGGGGAACATCTATGTCCAGTAGTGGACGTCTTTGGGTTAAAACGATGTGGATGATGAACAAAAATAAAAGAGAAGGTCTCTGGAACGAGATAGTCAATGCGCGGCATGTCCCGGTTTTGCCGCACATCATTGCCGCGCGTACATTTGTCCATACGTCTAGACATAGCGCGAGAGAAATTGTGTCCTGCGAATGCCGCGTGTTGCTGCCGCGCACCTTCCGCGCTCTGTTTGGACCATGGAAATATAAAAAACAGGAGAAGTGGCAAGTGGGCGAATCTGTTTCCACGCGACATGCTCAGTAATATGAGCCGTTCATTGTACTAATTCCGTCTCCGCGAACTAGTGCGCTTTCGACTGTGACCGTGATAATTTATAAGAATGCCGTGTTGTTCAATGGTTTCTTGTAAAAACTGAAGCCATGTAAATCATAGAATCACTTTCCATATGAAAGTACAAGTAATTTACCGTATTTGTCTTTAAAATCATGAAAGTGACAAAGGGAAAAGTGGAGACACAGGCTTCCGATACCTTTTAACATACTGGGCACATCTCCTTCTTTCTTATATCTATGGTTTGGACACACCTTTAGCTAATAGAGTGAAGGTCGAGAGCTGTCACTGTCAGAGTCATGTCATTTCAGCACAGATCATGGTTTTTAAAACAATATTATTATATAATGGCACAGGCTAAAAAATATACAATAATCGAAGTAAACGTGAACTGACTTTAAGATTTATCTTATTATACATAGTTTATTTTTTTAAACTGATAACACGTTAATTCTAATAGAATTAATTATTGTAATTGAATTATTCATCTGGTAAAAGCATTTTTTTAAATAGTTTGAACTCCACGTTAACCGATTATAATTTAATTGATATTCCATTTTATCGTGACCTAAACTTAATTTTTGGATTTCTCATTTTACAGATGGTAAATTGGGTTCATTTTTCGCATTTGGAAATAGAAAAATATATCCCTTTTTTAAACCATACCTCATCTTATTACAATTGGACCCACAGATCCCAGCCTCCTTTAAGTAAGCGTGACTTCATTGTCCAGATGTTTAAGCCCTCAAAACATGATTTTATTGTTCAAGCCAGTGCAATTTATTTAATTGCAAGTTTAACAGCTTAATTTAATGTTTGAAAATGTCCATTTAAAAACTGTCAAGCAACTGAACTTTCGTGACATCCATTCTGTCACATTTCAAATAATGATGACATTACTGCCATTCAATTTATTTATTCTTGCTAAAAAAAGTTATTTTTATGATATTTCTTGGAGAACACCGCAATCTAACAACACAGTTTATTGACTGACCTATTCGTGTCTTTCAACGTAACCTTTTATCACTGGCTGCGCACGCGCCGGTGAAGCAGCTGCGCGCGCAGGTAACGACCTATCAGGAAGTACAACACTTCCACAGCACTATCCCGGAAACATTGATAGAAATATCGCCTGTATTTTTACGGAACCAAGGTGGATAATCGAGTGCAGATTTTTGACAGATGTATGTGCTCTGCATTGAACCATATGCCGGCTAGGTTTGTTCGTCAGCTGCACGACATACCGACGATGGATTTATCGCATTGTTCCATTATAAGCGATTAATCATGATAACATGTACGAAAATGTCGCGTTTTTTGGCAAAGAATAAAATTAAATCGTGCTTGACATTTTTCGTTTCATAAAAGATTAAACAAAACCTTTGCGGTGTAGAGAATTAATTACTTATTTATTGTATCTGTAACGACAGTTTTAACACTTCATTAAAATAATGTTAGAATCTCTGCCTGAAAGCTACAGATGAAACAGTAGTGATAGCCTAGTGTGACGTGACCATACGTCCCGTTTTGAACAGGACCGTCCCTTTTTTCGGTTCTTCATCCCGGTGTCCCCGAAAGAAACTTGGGGACGCAAAATTGTCCCGTTTTCAGAAACCGCGCGATAAAAAGCATGGGATGTTTTGATTGACTGTAACAAAGACTTCTGTATCTTTGTTACAATCAATATATCCCTTCTATTTGACGAATTTTCATTAATTTGTAACTATATCACGACGCAAAAAAGTAACCGAATGGAACAATTAAACGTTTGGTCGAAAAGTCGTTGGATGGAAGTGTTCAAACACTTTCGCACCAACATCCTTAACCATGAAAACTTTTGTATTTAATTGAATATATTTTAAGTCTGTCATAATTGCACCAATAGAAAGAGTCTTTTCTATAGTCAATAAATTGTGGACGTCTGAAAAAACACAGTTACAGGTCCCGCTCCTTATGGCGATGTTGATAACTAGGGTGAATATTAAAAAAACTTGCCAAGAATTGTATTCTTACTTACGAACCTAGGCTGGTATGCTCAAAATTGAGTTTCCTTTATTCGGCCCTACTAATTGAGATAAATAAAACCGATGTCCCGTTTTGAGTCAAAAAATAAATGGTCACGTTAGCCTAGGGGTATGACCGTCGAACTCCAAGTCATAGGTCTCGAGTTCGAACCCAAGGCACCTTTGACTTTTCGGATATGTGCGTCCCTAGCTTAAAAAACGGTGAAGGAAAACATCGTGAGGAAACCAATACTTCTCTAGGTATTATTAGTATAATGCCTGAGAGATAGATTATATTATAATAAAGATATTTCTCGACGGCCAAGTCAGAGGCCCATGGGCGAAATAAGAACTCTGACACCAGGTTAGTCACTAACCATACGAAAAATAAGAAAAGCTATACTCCATTTACAATAAAGACATTTAAACAAACCTTTTGTACAGTCCGTTCAACCGATTTTGACTTCTATTCCGTAGGCTTAAGGATGGTATTAAAGGCAAAATAGTGGTTATAATACCAACTGTTTACTGCAGCTGCCATTTGTCATGCCACCAACACAATAGAAGTCAATATCGGTTGAACGGACTGTAAAAAAGGTTTGTTTAAATGTCTAATCTTATTGTAAACGGAGTACCTATAGAGATTTTTAACTACAGTTTCTAATCAACGCCATCTTCAACTGAACATTGATTTATTTAAGTACAAAGTTGGAAAAACTTTGAAATTATACAGCAATATCAATAAAGCTACAGAAATCGCGGGATTTATCTAATACTACCGACCCACCCCTGCTTCGCACGGATGCAATGTACATTGAGATGTATGTGCCTAAGTTAAATATTAATTTAAACATAAACCTTCGAGAATAAATTCTCTAAGTGATGCTGAAAACCGCATCACAATCGATTGAGCAGTTTAGAAGATCTAAGCGGTCACACACACAGATAGACACGAAAAGTGACTTTGTTTTATACTACGAGTATGTATAGAAGGAACGGAGTCTGGATTTGTGCCTGGTTGATAGCAATAGGCTCGCCCCCTGTTACATGGGACTTTAGGATTCCGCAGATAGGTACGACACGACACGCTGCGATGCGAATCTGGTACAACAATTTCCATGAAGTTCTCATTGAAATTGTTCTGCTAGAGTCGCATCGCGCTGTGGCATCGCGACTGTCTGCGGGAGCCTTGAAACATAACTGGCGATATGTGGATGTACGGTCAGCAACAGAAGTCGGTTAACACTGCTGCTGCAATTAACACAAAATGACACGATAACCTGGTTTTTAGCATTTCATTTATTAGATAAGAGTTAATTTTCTTTATAATTTACATCTGTTCCGATTTTAATGAAGTATTTTTCTAAATAATTAAGATTTAGAAAACACAAGTGTTAATCGACTTTTGTTGCTGACTGTACTGTAGGTACACCTCTGCCTAACCCCTTAGGATAAAGGCGTGATGCTATGTTGTTATTTCCATATACATAATTACATTAAATTAAATCATTATAATTATCATACAATTAAATCACAACTGAATTTTTTCGAGCTCGTGGATTCAACTTCTTTACAAAGCAAATGAAATGAAAAAATATACTTTCAACAGTGGTTTAGTTCTTATCGGCCTCAGAATTTTAAAATATGTAAGTATATTATGTATATATTTTAACGTTCATCGTTCTCACATGTATAATTTCAACATGAATGATGTAACCAATATTTTGTAACCATATTTTGATTTAAAAGAGTGTCCGTGGAGTTTCTTGCCCGTTCTTCTTCATAAATCTACGTTTTGCAATGGGCAACTAGCTTCAACTTTCTGACTTACCTACTGACCGACTCTTTGACAATTCAAAAGTGTAATTGGTTTAATTGAAATAAATGCATTGAGTTTGAGTTTGAGTTTATGGAATATTTATAAAGAAAAATCCCCTTCAAAACCATAAAACTACTAAAAACGCTCAGAATTTACTGTAAATTTCTCCTTAGCATAATCAGCTTATAATGTTCCCACTGCTGGGATACATAGGCCTGCTCTCTGTGAGAGGGATTGGGCCATAATCCACGAGGGCCCAGTGCGGGTTGTTAGATGTCACATGTCTTCGAATTTTTGGCTCTAAGACATGCCGGTTTCCTCACGATTTTCCTTCACCGTTTTGAGACCAGTAGTGATGAAATAATTTACACAAAGTAAAGCGCCTGTCGGGGTTCGAACCTACGACCTACAACTCGTAAGGCGCCGCAGTTACTACGGTTACACTACGGCTCTCCACAATTATGCACAATTTTTGCTTACTTCATTTTCATTATTATGTAAAATTAATACCTAGATAAACGTTAATCAATAAGAAATTAAAATATTAGACTTCTAAAAAAGATAATTAGACTCCAAATAAAGGTAATTACAATATAATGCGATGTATCGCAATATATCTGTCAAAACCACGGATAAAACGCAATTTTGTTTTAACTCTAATGATGTATCTAAGTATGTAAATCAAGTTATTTTTTCATTGTTTCAGGTAAGTGATGCTCAGTCTATTTCAGAATCATCAGACATGCAGGGCAGATTGGCGACCAACTAAGAGGTAAAACTTTTAAAAGAACGTAGTGTATGTAGTATTTGTTATTGCAACTTTTCGAAAATTGTTATCAATACTTAGAAAAATTGTCAGTTTATCAAAACTTAATATTAGAATAGTTCTCTATAAACAAAAGCGTATTAAGTAAAAAGTTGTGTATTTCGATTAAAAACTCATAATAATAATTTCGTTTGCTACGCAGCTACGCCGTAGCAAACCGTGCGTTACGTTTAAAAATCAAAACATTTTATTGCAGTTACTGCACTGGCTTGCAAAACTAAGTACTACCTACACTTTTAATTTTTTTTTTCTAAAATATAGAAGTTAAAGATTTAAAATTAAAAACGTTTTATACTAACATTTTTAAGTCTAAAAAAAGATAAAACAATAAAAATAGCCATTTTTAGCTTAGTGTCATAAACTCAATTAACATGTACAAGTATGTTTTACATGTTATTAATTTTTTAATAACTGGTATTGCCTCCTCGGGCTCTGTTTACAGCTTCGAGTCAATTTGGCACACTGAACACAAGGTTTCGGAGCCGATGTTGTGGAATATTCTTCCATTCTTCTATCAGGGCCTGTTTTAGTGCCCTGAGGGTGGTAGGTGGTGGTCTGCGGCTTCTGACTAGCCTCCCTAGCTCATCCCAAGCATGCCAGTTTTTATGTACAAAATTAAACTCTTCTTGAAAAAGTTATTGCAATTTTAAAAGTGTGTTACTTATTTTTGCAGGCCAGTGTAATCAACAGATTTAAAATAACGTTCCAACATATAGTTAGAGTTAGTATTAATCGGTAACACAAAACGACAAGCATAGGTCCTTCTACATTTAAATATAAAATCATAAATAACAAAATATAGTCTCGCCATAAACTAAAAGAGGAAGTAAAGAAAACTTCGGCCAGTACACACGTTCCAAAACTCGAAAAGGTTGAATGAGTCACCGCGGGGGTGTGGGACGAAGGGCGAGCGGGAAAACGATCGAGGGTGAAAATGCGACGTTGCATTTTTCTCGGTCCCGTTTCTACGTGAAATGCTCTGTTGCCGTTTCTTTAATTACGCCACCGCGCCAACGATTTTCTCTTTTTTCAACGTATAATTAGTTCTCTTTTTGTGATTCGATGTTAATCTACACTATGGATTCTTTTACAAGTTGATGTCAAAGCTACTTTGTTTTTACGTGAATGTCTCGGTAAAACGACCTTAAAATACGAAAAAAATAGCCTAACAAACAGCATTTTAAGAACTTAAAATCCTCACACAGGACTTAAATAGCCTTTTAAATAAGAAAGTATTACGAAACACAATTTCTAGAAGCGACCGTTAGATAAATTCCTTAGTCAGGTATAAAATGATGAAAAAGGTTCTCAAAGTAAGTACCTCTTCATTAATTAGTATTGTCCTTAAATATTGCGACTAATTTTATTACTGTTTAACGTCATATCCAGGCAAGTCACGTCTCAACGGTAAAGTCTAGTCAATTCGGATCAGACTTAATAAAAAGTTCGTAAAATGCGAATGATTACTTCTTTCTTGTTCTTTCTTTAATTATGTTTCTGAAATTAGAATCTGATATTCATGTAGACCACGTACCAGTGTAGTTGCCAGTAGATAACTGTTCTTTAATAAGCAAATAAACATCAATTAGATTACATTATTATTCTCACTTGGATGTAGGGTTATGGAAACCAGCCAGCATTATACAATACTTCATAAGAACCTAGTTTTTAAAAAAATATATATTAAAAAAATAATAAGTGCACGTCTTACAGACAGAACATGTTGACGATAAATTTTTTAGAAAAAAATCTTAGAAAATTCATCGATTTTTGTTCATAATAGGTCGGGGAAAAAGTTTTTTCGTATTATTGTATGTATGAACTTGTAATAAAATCTCTTTGGCTATACTATTTGTATCTGGCTGGTTTTGGTATCATTGACAGTTTAAATTTTAAAGAACATAATTCCAAATTCAAATTATGAAAATGTGTGATTTTTATTTGTTTTTCGTACTGTCAAAATGAGTGAATCTAATGAAGAAATTCGATACATTTAAAAATTTTACTACAAAAAAGGTAAAAATGCAACGCAAGCCGCAAAAAAAATTTGCGATGTTTATGGACCTAGTGCAGTGTCTGTGAGAGTAGCACAAATTTGGTTTAAGCGTTTTCAATCCAGAAATTTTGATGTCAATGATGCACACGTCGCTCTGGTCGCCCTATTACGGATAAAATGGATGCCATTTTTGAAAAAGTGGAGCAAAATTGGCATATCAGTAGTTACGACGTAGCTGAAGAACTGGGAATTGACCACAAAACAGTTAATAACAGTTTTGACCCATTTGGCAAATGACACATAACTAAATAATAAACTATGAAAAAAAAATGTCTTGAATCTATATCTATAAAAGGAAAGCGTTACTGACTGACTGACTGACTGACTGATCTATCAACACACAGCTCAAACCACTGAACGGATTGGGCTGAAATTTGGAACACAGGTAGCTATTATGACCTAGGCATCCGCTAAGAAAGGGTTTTTGGAAATTCGACCTTTAAGGGGGTAAAAAGGGGGGATATTGTTTGTATGAAAAATCTTATTCCTTGAGTTAATAAACTTGAAACTTGGCACGAATATTTATCTAAGTAAATTATGATTTTTGTGATTTTATGTTTTTCTAAACTACCCCCTAAAGGGAAATTGGGGGGTCTCAAAGTTTGTATGGAAAAATTTTAACGCGCAATCCGATTAACTCAAAACTCAGTATTTATACTTAAAACCAACAATAAAGAATAATGTGTGTCAGGGTTTTTCGAAAATCTACCTATAACGGGGTGAAAAGGGGTAGTCAATTTCACAGGGGAGAATTTTACTGCGTGGCTTGATTAACTCGAAAATTGGTGTAAATAATCTTTGAGTCAAGCTATGGAAATATCTCAAACCATTTTTTTAAATTCCACCCTTTTTTTTTTTTTTTTTTTTTTTTTTTGAGGGTGGGAAATCATCAAATAACTTCTCCCGCTCTGGGTGGAGCGAGAGGGCGTGTCAGACTTTTACTGACTAAAACCCACCCGTGTTCCTTCAGTTGCCTATGCCAGGGCCGCGGTAACCCTTTCAGACAACCCGCGACCCCAGCGGCGTCGGCCCTATTGGGCCCCGTCACTTGCTGACATCTCTTTGAGGCGCGCGTGGAACACGACGCGCCGTCGACTCGGGCCTGGTCCTTACCGGACGGCGAGCTACCCGCTGCTCACCGTCCGCAGGCCCGCGCCTACGGTGGCCGGAAATCGCCCCGCGATTCCCGCCGCCCAGGGCGTCTCCTGCGGCGACTGAGGGCGTGAGGCTGCCTCTCCCTCACGCGTTCCGCCTCCTCCTTCGCGAGCATCACTGCTTCGCAGAAGGAGGTGATGGCCTCCCATGCACTCTCGCTCCGCACCATGGCCTGGACCAGGCTCGGACGCGAGAGATCGCCGCCGCCGATCGCCTCCGTGAGAACACGGCGGTGCTCTGCCCAAGCCGGGCAGACCTCCACTGTATGCTCCACCGTGTCCTCCGGGCGATCTACACAATGGAAACACCCGGGCGTTTCCTCCCGCCTTATGCGAAACAGGAACCTCCCGAAACAACCGTGCCCGGTGAGGACCTGCGTCAGGCGGAAGGTGAGGACGCCGTGGCGCCTCTCTAACCACTCCTCAAAGAGGGGACTTATCGCCGCTATTGTGGCGTGCCCAGCGCTGGGTTGCGACAGTCGCGCTCTCCATGCCGCCATGAGATCCCGCCGGAGCTCTGTCCGCTGTACCGTGATTTCTCCCCTGTGGGGGTGAAAACAGGGAATACAATTTACATGAAAAATGTTTTAACTGACTTGAAATTTGGCACAAATATTTGCCTAAGTTTGTCATTATTAGTGTTTTAAAACTACCGCGTAGGGAGGGTTAGAGGGGAGGGGCAAGGGAGGGGTGGTGAGGAGTGTGAGGGGGAGGATGATGGACGCAGGGAGAAAGGGCAGGAATTGGTGAGGAGAGGAGGAAGACATGGTGAAGGCTGAGGGGTGGGTAGGGGTTGGTGAGCTGGAGGTGGAGGAGAGGGGGAGAGGGAGGTGACGGAGTGGTGAGAGAGAGAGAGCGAAGGGGAAGTGGTGAAGGGGGTGTGAGAGTGAGTGAGGGGGGAGGGAGAGGTAGCGGAAGGGGATGTGGTGAAGGAACGAGCTAAACTCTGGAACTACCCTACCAGTCGGACTTTAAAAAATCTTTTTGCATTAATGATAGCCCAAATCTTATAGAAGGCATATTTAACATCACTCTAGGACCCTTAGGTGCCGAGCAAAAAGAAAAAAAGTCTGAAAGAACGCTAAGTGAAAACGAAGTAATAGCGCGGGTAGGCAATGCTATTCGACGGGGTGGGTCGAGCAAAAAATAAATTTGACGCGGACGAAGTCGCGGGCAGAAGCTAGTTTGTATATAAAATACGAAGGAACTTTTTCCCCGACCTAATATCTTTTGAACGGTTATGAGTTTGATGACGAAAATCAATAGAACTCATCCGAAGGAAGAAAGAAAACGTATAGAAGAAGATTTAGATTAAACCATTGTGTGTGACGACAAGCAGACACTGCCCAACGGAAAACACTACTACACGTAATTTTTTAATTACATTTATTGTTACATGTATCAAGATATATCTAAGTATCTAAAAATATATTAATCTTATAATTTCATGTCTCTAGTTTTTATAACTCCCATGCTAATATTTGACGACATATCGAGAGTAGAGTACTCTCACACGCTGAAGCGTTGTGAGGCGTGCAAGATAAATAACCGCACCAGAAAACCTAAAATCACAAAATTCTTGAGCTAGAAGTTGGGCTATATCAAAAAGATAACGCGTGGGGAATTGGGGACTTAAATTATGACCTCTGGCTTGCAAGTCTGAATCTTAGCCATTGCCTTATTTCTGCTAAAAATAATACGTAAATGTGTCTTCAATTTTCCAAAACATAAGACGAAGAGAGCTGGGTTTATCTTAGTGGTGAAGGATTGGTCAGCTTGACTGTGTTCCCGAGTTCTAATAAGATTTAATTCAATTCCGAAAAGATATGTAAATGGTTTTAAAAACCGAATCGGAAGTTAGCAGTCGTATTTTAAAAATCAACACAAAGATAAAACATTTTCGAACACACTATCACCAGGTGCAATCTTCACACACTAAATTAGCAAATAATTTATCAGCTATTGTGCGTCCGCGCATCGGATCGCAAGCTTTTGTTACGAAACTTGCGCAAACGCAGCACACAACAAAAGCTCTTTTACCTGCTTTTGTATTTTTTTTTTCGAACCCAGCAACAATGTAATTTTGTTCACCTATCAGAACTGTCAAATGTCAACAATAAAGTCTTAAGAGAATACCTACTTTATTCTTAACGTGCTAAAGTTCATATTTCGATAGTGTTAGATACAGATGCGAAAGAATAACGCTGAAGATCAGCTGAGAATTTATTGTCGCTAAAGAAAATTTTATCACTTGTGACAGAATTTTAAACGATTGTCCCACATATTTTGTTCCCAATAATATTACGCATGATAGAGCTCTTGTTAAACAAACAATAAAATTAACCAGGCATAACGACAAAACTTGTATTAAAAAGTAGGCTGTATAAAAACATTTAAATTGATTGAATTTAAATAACCATGGCGAAGTAAAAACGATTACCCATTACAACTAAGTATCTAAAAAATAAACTGGCTCGTGCACTTGAAAAACAAAAGAAAAAACAATAAAAAGACATCCTTGTGAGGTGCGCAAGCTCAAAGAGCAAAAGCAAGATGGCGCGCGTCCGCCGGCCATGCCACTTCCGCGGCCGCATCCGGCCGTAATTCGACTCCTGCGCAGCCTGCGGCGCAGCCTTAGCCAATCGATTTACAGGACCAGCGTGAACTTACAACGTTAAACCTTTTATAGCCCAAAAACTTTTAACGCAATTAATTTAGGAGAGATTCGATCCGATCGGCGTTGAAAAAAAATAGATGCCATTTTATTTTGAAGTCAAAACTTCTTTAGGCGCACTTTGTGCTCTGTTTCTGAAGAGTGAACGAAACTGAACCTTCACGCTCGAGTTGGTGACGCTGTATACTCATAGACGTAGAGAATGGACTGAGCGTTAGTCTCACAAAAGTGAGCACACTCTAGAAAGAGACAAAGTAAATGTGCGGCCAATACCTTTCTCTTTTTTGACATTCCAAATTCAAATTGAAATTTTGAATTCAAAATTCAATAATTTTTGATAAAACAATGTAATATTTAGGTACTTACTTTTAATTGAATGTACTTCAATTAATTATCATTTATCATTATCATAACATTACAACCAGTAAACGCTCTTTACAAAACGATGTATAGCACGGGGCTTACAGTTGTTGTGCATGCAACGCAGAACGATACACTCCTGACTCCTGACCCTCAGCGACGAGAACCAGTCAGAATTCTAATAGAAAGAGACAACTACTGGCCGCACATTCGCTTTGCCTCTGTCGTACTTTTCGGTCTGTATGCACAACTGAAAGTCAGTTCATGTAAGTTTGCCGCTGTGAAGTAGGCTACAAAGGACTGCGCAGTCGTCAATATCTATGTCATAGTCAAATGTCGATATGCGGTCTCTTCCCGGAATGACTGGTTTATCCTAGGTTTGACCAAAGCCTTCGGGCAAACCCCGAAATAAATTCCAATTTCGGCCTTTGACTAAAGTATTTTTAGTCAAACCTAGAAGTTCCTAACTTTCAGTCAAACGTCGAAAGTAAAATAATCTGTTTCGGGCTTTGCAGACTCGGTCAAACGTCGACGTCAGGGGTACCCCGAGGTTCGATTTGGTTAGATTCCTTTAAACCCTGCAGGCAGAAATAGGGGCCCCGCGCAGCGGGCTCCCTCGACCTACTGACGAAAACCCTAACCCAAGCCTAACCTAGGTGTTTTGAGGGTAGTTAGCTTGACTGGTCAAACCCCGATTTCATTAAATTGAGTTTCGACGTTTACCTGACCAAATTAGTTTCTCCTAAAAAAAAATTAAAAAAAAATGTATGTGTGTTGTTGGTCCAATAAAAATATTTTTCCATCAATATGTGCATTCATGTATCATGTTACACATGTTTTAACAAATACATTTATCTTTATCTTTATCCTAGGTTTGACGAAAATTCTTAGTCAGAGGCCGAAAAACTTTATTTGTTTGAGCTTTGACTAAGACTTCAAGTCAGACCTGAGGATTGACTAGTCAAATCCAGGAGGTTTGACTATAACATCTATACTAAAACATTAGCGCGCCATGACATGCGCATCGGAAAGCCTGGTTTCATAGCGGCAAACTTACGTGACGCGAACTGCAGTACTATTCTGTACAAATCTCACCGTGAAAACTTAGATGAAGTGAGCGTGGAGTGAGCTGTCAATCCCTAGCATCAGGCAGAATGACAACTCACTTCACCTAGGTTTTCACGGTGAGATTTGTACAGAATAGCACTGCTGTACTATCCTAAGTCTTCACTACTTAACTATAGTGTGGCCATAATAACCACCGTCTTTTTAGGGTTCCGTACCAAAATGGTAAAAAGGAACCCTTATTGAAAATTGAACTTGAAATTTGAAACAGTTATAAATGACGTTGCCCAACTATTTTTCAATTATGAAAGAATTATTATTTTTTTGCAACAGCGACTGAAAAATGCGAATTGGGGCTACTAGGGCATGTGGGGTATCATTGAAAGAGCACTGTTTGCACATTCTTAAATATTTTTTTTTCTTTTTTTAGGCCGCAGAGTTTTCGACTTTTGATGATAAATGTAAAAAAATACCGTTCCACCCGGCCCCCTTATCTCCGTAGTTTGCATAGTAGAAACATCTGAAATTATGTGATAGATGTTTATGTAAAGATTAAGGGAAAAATAAGACGATGTCTCTAAATGACACACTTTTTCAGACACGGAACCTTTAGTGCGCGAGTCCGACTCGCTCTTGACCGGCTTTTTTTAAAATTAGACTCTTAAAACTATAAGGAAAATAAACTAATCTGCGCTCTAAATCTTCTAGATAGTGGGTACTTGGAAAATCGTATCGTGTTTATGTAAATTAATGCTAACGTTTCAGACTTCTTTCAGGAATAAAGTATTTGATGCTCACAAAGAAACGTTTTTCTTCACGACGATACATTGAGATTTGTAGCAAAAAACGGTGGCTTATTAGATTTTCATTCGGTAGATTATTTCGTTGTTTATAAGCAAATGATATACTTTAACTGTTAATTATAACTGTTGTATGTTAAAACTGTTATAATTTGAATAAGAACTTTTTAGTCTTAACGCTAGGCGAGACAAAATATATTTTGATTCTAACGCACTTGCTTGATTGATTCCTAGTAAAATATACTTGCGAGCAACCAAATCGAGTCAACTCTTAATCACGCATTTCGACTCAAATATCAATTACTCAAAAACAACTAAACAGATTTTAATACTTATGGACCCTACAATCGTAAAGCTGAAACGTCAGGCTTTAAAAAAGTTAACTTTTTCATAAATGGGAAGGACACATAAGTGAGATAAGGAGTGGCTAAGTAATAACAGCCGCACGGGTCGATCCATCAGGGTAAGCTACGCTTGCTGGGGTTGGTCCGTGGATGGGTGACCATCTTTACATATCGAGACTCCTCCGTGCCTCAGAAAGCACGTTAAGTCGTTGGTCACGGTAGTCATTCGTGAATCTTTGACAGTCGTTACGGGTCGTCTGAAACCCGAAAGTCTGACAACCAGTCTTACCCAGGGGTATGGTATTGCCCAGTTACTGGGTTGTGGAGGTCAGATAGGTAGTCGCTCCATGTCAAATAAGTACTGGTATTCAGCTGCATCCGGTTAGACTGGAAGCCGAGCCCAACATACATAGTTGGGAAACGGGTAGGCAGTTTGATTGATTTGAGATTTAGGACTTATTGGAAAAAAAAAACTACTTTTTAAGCACGGGATGTATGGGTTTTAGTAGATTTATAGCTCGGAAGTGTATTAAGAACCATGTCAATGTTTTGGCACTGAACCACAGTAAAGGCATATTCTTTACCGTGACTGAACTGTCGATATTGAATAGCAAAAAATATCATGTTTTTCCCGTTCAAACATTCAAACTGACAAGATTTTTGCCGCCCAAACAGGACAGCTACAGCCGATTCTTCTAATTTACGGATCGTTCTTGGTTAAAATTATACAAGACTCTTGTATCTTTACCAATAATGAAGCAAAGACCTCATAGCTCTGCATAGTAGACCCTGCCTGGAAGTAGCATCACGGGTAAAATTAGCTTACGAATCTATTTAAACGAGTGACGTTTTTCATTCTCGTCAAATTTAAGGGTGTGACCATAGACTTATAAAAAAAGATAGACTCCGCGCCGCGCATATCGAAAGTGAAGCACCTTACCGATCTATGTGTGCATGATTTGAGTACCTGCAAAGACGCCGTCGCTCGTGTCACGTAATGGCGGCCGGTCGGCATACTATCATGTAAATGTGTGCGCGAGGCGTGTTTGTACAAACGGTCTTACTGTGCTTCACTTTCGATATGCGTGGCGCGGAGTCCATCTTTTTTTATAAGTCTATGGGTGTGACCATCAAACTTCACAACTTCTTCCAATGGCACCAACATCGTAATCGCGAAAAAATAATCGGTCGTCCCATACATTTGCGGCGAGTTGGGTTGAAGTTTTCTATGGAACAGTTGAAAATTTTTTCGCGATTACGATGTTGGTCTTAGGGATAAAGTTGTTCGGTTTGATGTTCTGTACCACACCCTGACATTTGATGAGGATGCAAAACGACACGTTGTATAGGTACCCAGTTTGGCAACAAAAAATGTTACCATTTGGTAAGTAAAACGATTCGTTTCTGTTTATAGGAACCGACGAACCGACCATAAAATATGTGCCCCATCCCCCAGGTTAGCGCCAGAGAAGAGTACCCTTCGTTAAACTTGACCTGAAACCAGAACCCTATCGAAAGCCACTGTAACGTCCAAAGCAAATCCAGCTTAAACGACTGACCAAAGTATTTTTATCAAATTTATGGAAAATTAGACTAGATATAGGTATCAAATAAAATAGTCAGAGACCTTGGCATTATAGTAATGAATTCAATACAACAAAGTAGCACATTGACAATGGTATGACCAAATTTGACGTAAAACCAACCAACAATATAACTCTTATTTCATTGTAATAAGGTATAAATTAAAATGAATGTAAACCCTCGTCATTCATTCTAAAAAGGCAATAAGTAGGTAAAATATTCACATGCAAATCGATTGATGAATTAAACGATGCATGGAACAGTCGTTTAAATATTTATTTGGAACGTTTTTGCTTTTCTGAATTCAAAATCCGATGTTGTTTTGTTTTCAGCGCGCGTTTTATTTTTGCTTTCAGGGACGTTTTTGTTTCCACTCAATCAATAGGGAAATTTTAAATAAGTAGTCAGTGTTATTGACCCTTTGTTCTGTTGTGATTGGTTCTTCTCTATTCGTCATTTTGGTATTCGAATATTTTCCGTAATGTAGAGTATTCGATTCTAAAAATAAACGGTCGTGAAATTGTGGTTGAATCGGTAAAAAAAATCCATAGCTCAAATTATGATTTATGTAGATATTAAATGTTTATCTCTATTGTTCCTTAATTAATAAAATAAAATTATAAAGCAACATTTGTCATCTAATACAGTTTCAATTTAAACATTACGACAAGTGAATTATAATAAAGTGTAAAATGCACGAAAAATATTCAACTCGCGTCCCTTTGTGAGTCGATAGTCGTGAGAAAGAAACAGCAATATCATGATGTCTCACTCGCACATTAGAGGATGACACTTCCGAGAATCGTCTGAGCTTTTGAAGTATTTGAAATGCCCCACACACAGTGCCGTTAGTTTACTACAACTCGCTTTGCGTTTTTTTTTTCTGCGCGTCTCTCAGTCTTTTGTCAAAACCACTACCCTTTTATTGTCTATGCGAATTTGCAGCACAAACTTTTGAACTGTTCGTTCAACCGTAATGTCTTTGAATGGACAGCATTATTATTATATTGCTAACGGACTTTTAAACAAAGGTATAAATCGAAATTTACCATTTCCAAAAATATAGAGTTCCGAAGTCGATAGAGATTTTCTTTTAAATTGGAATGCCCCGTTCTCAATTACCACCGCGAAGCCAATATTAAAAATGAAAATGTCGGCTTTCGGAGCGAACTAGTCGTACACCCACCCCTGTTCAAATGTCGACGAACGGGGAGGCGCGCCGCGCGACGTTGCCAAAACGGAAAGTGAAATTTCGTCACACTCTCTCTCTCATTCACACACACACCGATCGCACTCACAGGATAGTTCACTCCTCGTAACTTATGTCTGTGTGGGTTTAATTCGGCAGACGCTGTTCGTGTGTGTGCGTTTGTTTTGATGAATATTATACACTGGTTCTGTGAATGTGTGAGTCAGACGAATTTGTATGAACGTTGCAGTATACCTACGCTACGCTACGAACTACGTTTCCGTGTTCGATCGACTTTCGTAGACGCCGACTTCGAGTCGCGATTCTGAACAATTAAAGTTATTAAAAGAATAGAGAGGAGAATTCTTTTCAAAATTTATTTAGAGAAAATGTTCTTGGTGAAATATTTTTTTAAGATATATTTTGATCCATCTTTCTTTGGTACAGTAAAAATAAGAGGATTTATTTTTTAAAACACTTTTTACTTAGCTTTTGAATGTATCAATTTTAGTTCCCTAAATTCATGTTGCTATTATCCAATCATTTATATTCCAAACACAATTAGGTACGCACAATTTTCGTCCAAAGTGCAATTAACGCATTTTTCAACTGAATCAATACTAATTGACCATCTTCGTATACAATAGGACTGTGGTCAGAACTCCTCTACACCGTTACCTAGGGGGGAAGGGATGACGTCACTCTCCATTACCACAATCTCTTCCTACACCCCGCCGCTATAGAGATCGTAACTTCACTGGGCTAGGGTTAGTATATAATTATAATTACTGTTAGAACTTAGAACTGTATAAGTTAAGTGTATAAATGAGCTGTCGATTTTTGTAAGACTGTGTAAAGTTGATATAGATACAAATGTGATTTAGAATTCTCAGAGTTCCGTACCTGGGGGTCTATTCCCTAAGTCTATCCGTCCGTCCGTCCGTCCGTCCATCCGTCCGTCTGACATAACGATCCATCAAAACAAGTATAAAAGTAAAGTTTTTCGGACGGGCAAAAAGACATCGGGAGTAGGGGATAACTGTCAAATCGTGTTGTCATTCATACTTCGTCCGGGCCCCGAACCAATCATCCATCCGTAGGTGATACAGAGTAGGAAACGCCCGTAACGAAGGCCGAAACTACAGGGTAGTAGACCCCCTGAAGGGTGCCAAACGGAACCCTATTACTAAGACTCCGCTGTCCATCCGTCTGTCTGTCAGCGGGCTTTATCTCATGAACCGTAATAGGTAGACAGTTGAAATTTTCACAGATTGTGTATTTCTGTTGCCACTATAAATACAATACAAGTAATAATTTTTTTTTTTTTTTATATACATTTATGTAGTATTAAATATTGTACGGTGGCGGTGGTACGGAACCCTTCGTATGCAACTCGTACTTGGCCACTTTTTTTTTTGTTTGTTTTGTAGAATATTTTGTAGAATGTAGACACATTCAATTGTATTAGGTATTGTTTGATTTTTTACTGTTTTTATTATTGATTTTGATTTTAATTTTTTTATTATTATTGCTTGTTTATTTTTTGATATAATTTTATAAAAAGTCAAGGCTACCTAAAACTTATTAATATCTATTAAAAGTAGCAAGATAGATTTGAAAAAAAGTAAATTGAGAATACGGACTTGATGGCTAGCAAAATCCGTCCACTCAAAATAATAATTATTATTAAACTGTTAATTCTACATCAAATTAAAAAATAAACTTCCAATGAAATCATAGAACACCTAACGAAATTCGACGACCACCAAAAAGTTTTCGCTCCAAGACTCTTGACCTTTTTAATTAAGTCGAATATAATCGCGATGATATTCCTTTCTGCAAAGTTATTCCTTAGAAATAACCTAGTTATTTAAAATTCCTAGGCGGGCGGGAATATTCGTAGAGACGCAGTTTATGCTAATTCTGTAGGTATCGTTAATTTTGGAATTGAATTGTTAAAGAGATGATTGTGTTTGAAATTAGAATAAAAAAGGTTTCCCGTTTTAGGCAATATCAACCTGCCTAGCCTTTTCCCAACTAATTTGGGGTCGGCTTGCAGTCTAACCGGATGCAGCTAAATACCAGTATTGTACATGGAGCGACTGCCTATCTGACCTCCACAACCTAGTAACTGGGTAATACGATACCCCTTGGTAACACTGGTTGTTAGGTTCCGAGGCGCGGAGGAGTCTTATTATGTAAAGTTGGTCACCCATCCACGGACTGATCCCTGCAAGCGTAGCTTAACGTGTTGGATCGACTCGTGCGGCTGTTATTACTTAGGCACGAACCCCTTTTAGGCAATAATTTATGCAATAATTACTATAGGTAATCACCACGCTTGGATAACTTATTAGCGCAGTATAGAAGTTACTGGTTCATATCCCCCTTAATAGCATACCAACATCAACAAAATGGTCGAACAAAAATCGTAGGTACAAGACAAAGTTACTTACTTAATACCAAAACTTCATAAACTTGAACAGTAAAATTTCATTACCTACTCGTAGATAAGTACCTATCTAATGTTCTCAGAACCCTGAATCTAATCAAAGTACTAACACAGACAACAATCATGTCTACAACCCGACGTCCGCACTCAACTGACTTCAGATCTTTACAACCTAACTTTACACAAGTACACTCAAATGTTACAGCGTAGTTATTGTATTTATAATACTGGCAACATTGAATAAAGCTGTTAACCTTCATGCCGACGATTGTGCGGGGCTTACGGCTCGAGGCGCGAAAATCCGATAACTTTCGTCCCGTCCCCCCCCTACGGCCCTCACTTCACCCCTCACCCGCCTTTAATGGCATAAAAAATCAATTTCCCGCCCAAATTACGCAGAGTCGACAAATTGCGAACGCGTCTAGTCTTTAATCGAGTGTTTTTCGGTCTACTGTTCACGACCTCTGGTATAATAGGTAAATTCTAGCAGTTTTTAACAGAGCATTCACCTGCGAATTAAATTTGTTGCGATATACGCGGTTATCACATAAATTAGCTTTATTTAAAAACACAACAAAAATCAGAACACAAATTAACCTTGAGGTGTTCATCATACAAACTATCTTTATTATATGGATATAGGAATACAGCTATGTTGGTACTAATTAAGTCAAACAAATTAATCTTAATCTGGCTTAGAAATGATAAATATATTGCAAGTTCAAAGACTGGAAGATTTGCGTTCCAGCAGTTCATCTAAGAACAAAATAATAACATTACGCTAGGGAAAACTTTTATTTAGCCTACAGATAGTAAAAACTTAAAAATGTAAATAGAAATACACCAAATAAATAGAAACAACGATGAATAAAATAGCACACTAGGTATTCTAAAATGTACAATAATATAACTTGCTCCTTTACTGTTAAAGATAAAGTCTGGAAGCTTTTACTGGCCACAGACGCCATAAAGACTTACGCACACACGGAACAATATAATTCCCGTTCCATTACCACAACTAACGTCCCTATGTTAAAACGTAAACACACCCGAATTCGGAATACATGCACCCACACAGACGCGTGTGATGTGTCCCGCTGCAATGTCCGTGTGACCTTGACGCGAGGGTGAAAGTGTCCCTCCTCGTCGCACCCCGTGCCAACCTTCCGCGATCTATTTGATTTCAAATTTTCGAACGTTCATTTGTTTCTGATTGACTATGTGATTTCAATTGACAGTTTGAATGTTTGTTAATCTGTGGCATTTGACATTCATTTTGGCGGCAAGCGAGCGAGATTATCTTTTTTAATTACTTTTTTTTGTTAATATTCTAGTTAGTATTAACGACTACTTAGTAGATTTCTCTTCACCTATCTCCTACTTTATGTTCAATAACAAAATAGTATTACAAACAGTAAAAAGTTTTTAAATAAATTTTATCTATGGACATGAATCGGGCCTGTAATTCCTGGAGTTGCAGGAAAACATAACTAATGATACATTTTTACTGTTATAGACCTACAACTTTATATGGCTATAAATTTTATGAAAGCATATATCATACTATAAAACCATTGACATAAAAAATAAAATCGATTGGAAACACATAAAATTAAGGCACTGTTTTGCTGTCGAGAGATAAACCCTCTGCGATACATATTTTGGAACGAATAAAACCTTCATGATATTATCTGTCTTTTTGTGCCTTAAGTAAAAATTAGTACTCAAGAAAATCTGCTTCAGAATGATTCGGGAAGCGTACATAATTGATTCAGAATTGAGCTGACTAAGTCTTCAAAGTTTGAGAGTGACAGGTTATTTTAGGCACTCCGATAACAGTTGCTTTCATTATCAATTCTGATTTAAAACATGGTTTTTTGTTCATTTGAGAAATGGTTATTTAAAAGCTAAAATAACCGCAACACGTTAATTTAAAAAAAACTGGATTTGTTATTCGACCAGTTTTTCCTCTTTGTATTTCTCTTCATTAGCAAGTACACTCGATTCCTTGTATCCGCATTCCTGATTATTCCGGGAACAATTGCCGACTTTATCAAGGATAATTTTATTTTATTCCTTACTACAGATAAAGATCTCTAGTATAAAAATCTCATACAACCTCATAAGAAAATACAATTACAGCTATCCAGACTCCATTGCGTAGACTTGTCGTAGAAGCGTCTACGAAGCGTAGCGGCGTAGCGCCCCGAGCTACGAAACACCGCCTCTATTAAATACTTCCGACCGTATACGCTTTATCTTTTTCTTTATTTTCTTTTATGAGAAAAATATTGTATACCATTGCTGGGTTTACACACACACATACGTTGAACTTGTCTTCGATTTTATATATCTGATTACTCTATGAAATAAGGTAGTAGGAAATATTATCTAAGTGATATCAGTATCACAACAAAATGTTGTGATTTGTGTTCTACTTCTATTGTCTAGTACGGAATTATTACGTAATGCCACTGTTTGGATTTCTTTTTTTTTTACTTCGTAGTTGGGATAATGTTTGGAATAGGTAATCATTTTGTTATACTTTCTGTTAGCTGAGAAACTACCTTAAAATAAATAAATAAATAGAAAGGTCTTTTAAAAAATGTCAAATTTAGAAATATGACAAATAAACTGTGTATTCTTATACAAATTAAGCCTGGCATGTTATTACTGGTATACCAAAATCCATAAAGCTCTGCAGTAAGCATAAAATCGGAAATTCCATTCCTCCTTCCCATTCCGAACAAGCAACAGCCTTGGAACAGACGTTAACCCTCAAAACGGTGCCAATACCCTAAAAGGACCAAAAAAGGACCAGCCACGACAAAAACAAACGTACGTAAACGTGACCTTGGGCGTGTAACCACAGGAGGCATTAATCTCGATATACCCCGGGGCAGACGCGCGCCAGACGGCCTCCCGGACCGGTCACTGATATCGCCATATTCATACCCGTAGGGTTACCCCAGGATCCACAAGATACATATTTTAAAACTTCGAAGGCACGCGGCATCTCCTGGTTCGGGAATTTGCATGATTTTGGCGAAATAAGGAGTACGGTACAGGCTTTCGAGTTAACCGGTTACAATGCTGATATTTTAGCTCTGACAAGATAATAAGTTCATATTTGAAATGTTACATATGTTGACAGTATACCTGACAATGTACTTCAAAAGTATATTTTGATTTGCTGGCCTTTAGAGATGGAGACCACAGACGCAAAAACCCAAGAAGCTACAATTAAGTACCTAGTTTTGTATAAGCAACTACGTGTAGAATAAAAAGTCGGGAGGTGTCTTTGGATACCCGGTTGGAACGAAGTTCCTTTCGCTGTATATTATGTATTAAAGACAAAAGAGATTACAGAGTATGGTCTGAAGTTTCAAGTGTCAAATTTTTTTGTTTTTAAAAAACTTATACTAGATGGCTCTGTTTTAAAAAAACAAAAACTTTTAGCTCTTCAAAGTGACTTTTTCGGGCATAACGCTTCATCGTTACGTGACGACGAGGAGCTCGTGGCTAAGTAATAGCAGCCGCACGGGTCGATCCGTCAGGTTAAGCTACGCTTGCCGGGGTTGGTCAGTGGATGGGTGACCATCTTTACATAACGAGATTCCTCCGTGCCTCGGAAAGCACGTTAAGCCGTTGGTCCCGGCTGTTATTCGTGAATCTTTGACAGTCGTTACGGGTCGTCAGAAGCCCGAAAGTCTGACAACCAGTCTTACCAAGGGGTATCGTATTACCCAGTAACTGGGTTATGGAGGTCAGATAGGCAGTCGCTCCATGTAAAATACTGGTATTCAGCTGCATCCGGTTAGACTGGAAGCCGACCCCAACATAGTTGGGAAAAGGCTAGGCAGATTGTTACGTGACGATTTCTACCAGTTTACTCCAAGCGCAAGCCGCGTTAAAGAACTTCGTTGCAAAATCTCCTAACATTGGTACACCAATCAACTTTGTTTCACAACTTCACAAGACCATTCACAAATGCAAATTCCCAAACTCAGCACATCCTTACAACAGGGCTCACCCAAACCGCTAAACCTCGAATCCTCACAGAATCCGACCCAAAGACACACACATACTAAAAGGCTTATCCACCCGGACCTCTGACAACCCTACCCAGGGATGGGACGTTGACGACACAATTCAGGGCAACAAGTGTAGCAGAATAATGACCATTTATTTTTAGGGGTACGTTTTATGAGACTCTGAGGAAGGCATTGATGGTTCTCGATTGGGAGTAAATAGGGACATGTTTTTTGAAGATACTCCTTTTGAAACTTGAATTGTTGTTGAAATTGCTGGTGGCTTGATGATCAGACTCGTGATGAGTCTGCTTCCTGTGCGCAGGATATCAATCTGCCTAGCCTTTTCCCAGCTATGTATGTTGGGGTCGGCTTCCAGCCTAACCGGATGCAGCTGAATACCAGTATTTTACATGGAGCGACTGATTGCCTATTTGACCTCCATAACCCAGTAACTGGGTAATACGACACCCCTTGGTAAGACTGGTTGTCAGACTTTCAGGCTTCTGACGACCCGTAACGACTGTCAAAGATCCACGTATGACAGCCGGACCAATTGCTTAACGTGCTTTCCGGTACGGAGGAGTCTCGGTATGTAAAGATGGTCACTCATGCCGGCAAGTGTAGCTTAACTTGATGGATCGATCGAAACTAAAAGCAGCCCACAGAAATACAATTTTATTCTCCGTGCAATATTGAAGTAAACAATCATGTCACGATTCCCTCTTTGTACAGATTATATTCGGACCCTCGGGCACCCGGGTCCTCGTGGAGGTCAGGTTCAAGATATTTGAGCCTACACACGTGATACTATTGTTATGTTATCTCTTGATTTGCAAAGAGCTGTTTGGGAAGATTAATATTGTAACTGGAGACCATAATTGGGAATTTAATTTGATCAGAAATTATGTAAGTGGGTAATCACCCACTTACATAATTTCTGATCAAATTATATAATATATTATATAATTAATTATATAATTATATTAGTATAATAGGGTGTTTACATCCATTTTTGAAAAGTGTCTCAATTAGATTCTTAAATGCTAATAAGCCACTAAAAAAACACAAATTTTTTATACAATCGATAAGTGCCATAATTTACATTTTTTTTAAAACTCTGGACGCAGTGGACGCCATATTGCTCTGTGGTCATGACGTAATTTCGCTGAGTAAACAAACACTATAGATACGCTGATCAGTTGACAGTTGACATTGACACTAACTTTTTAATTTATACAGCCGTAATGACGTAATAACATGGCGGCTACTTTCATGGTGTTAGAAAACAGATTAAAAAACTGAAAAGATTGAATTGAATTTAAGTATGTTATTAATCTATGAACTAAAACTAACATTTTCCGACTGCTTTTTGCCTAAGCTATCTAAATAATATATTTTTAGATCTTTTCTCCTAAAGAGTAAAATACCGTTTGCGTTCCGTTCCACCAAAGAAACGTAACCTAAAATACTGAATTGTAAAATGAGTAATGCGTTATAAATGTAAAAAATAGCAATTTGATTCTCGACTGTTAAACAATATATTTTCAAATAATTAAAGAGTTTTGAATTACTGATATTAAGGAAACATAGGTAATATGTTGATTTAAAAATGACACGGCTGAAAAGCAAAAGCATAAATTCCAACACAAATAACAAATAGATTCGAAATTCAAGTATCCCAGGACCATAGATACAGATAATGCATCCAAAGCATCGTCGATATCGTTAAAAATTTAAATTTCTCAAACGCATTGGGGTGTTCGGCCGTCTGTGCAAGCGTCTCGCGTCTGGCAGTACAGATTTACGGTAAACTCGGGGACGGCGACATCCCCGGGGTCATGATCAAGATTACTAAACCATGATACATGCGACATTGTTTTGTTTTCTGATATTTATTTTTTGAACACGTAATTCTCTTCTCTTGCTATGTGCTTGGATGTCTCTTTCAATTTTAGTTTTGCTCCTGTGGCGGCATCTACATGATGCCGCCACAGGAGCAAAACGCCACATACGAACTACGCATCACAATGACATGACATCACGCAATCCTGCATCGCGCAATTAGAGTTTACCGCGCGACTAGCATAATATACAACGTCCCGACATCAACCGTCGGGCCCACCAGACACGACACCCGTCTGGCTGGAGGATCCTCCCTTTTCTATGGAGGATGAGTGAACTTTACACCCTGTTCATCATGCCACTAAACTCCAACATTTAGTTTTACATTTGTGTTGTCGAGTGTGTTTTTAGTCGAAACTGTCTTCTCTTGATAGTCTACTTGTTCAACAATTTCTGCTCAATCAATCTGCTTAGCCTTTTTACAACTATGTTGGGGTCGGCTTCCAGTTTAACCGGATGCAGCTGAATACCAGTATTTTACATGGAGCAACTACCTATCTGACCTTCACAACCCACTTACTGTGTAAACCCCTTGGTAAATGGTTGTCAGACTTTCGGGCTTCTGACGACCCGTGACGACTGTCAAAGATCCAAGAATGACAGCCGCGATCAGCGGCATAACGTGCTTTCCGGGGCAAGCTTCTCGGTATTTAAAGATGGTAACGCATCCACGCGGCAAGGATCGACCCATGCGGCTGTTATTACTAGGTCACGAGCTCCTCCAATAATCTCTGCTACTAGGTTAAAATCATCATCTACTTCTGATTTGCTTTTATCATTTTATTCAATAATACTCTTTTCTTTCATATCTTGTTTCGCCTTTATACAGAGTCTTCCATATAGTGACGACAATAAGAAAAATCTGAATTTCTCATACCCAGGGGTACTTATTCAAAAATACCCCATTGAGTTATTTTTGTTTTTGCAATTATTTAGAAGTTTCTATTTTATAGTTTAGTTTTTTTTTAGTTTGTATTATTTTTTTGTAGAGTATATTTTTAATTTCTTTTTTTGTAAAACGAAAGTAACATTCAAGACGATAATATCACAAAAAAAATCTGAAAAATATCCAATACAAAAACAGTTATGAATTTTTGAAGCTCCACCGGCAGAAAACTGTAAATAATTACAAAAACAAAAATGACTCGAAAACTACAAAAAAACCCCGGAACATACATGGAGTATTTTCTAATACTTTGCTATGAGGAATTCAGATTTTTCTTTCTGACGACACTATTTAGACCACCCTGTCTAAATTATCGTAGCACAATTTAATCTTCAATCGAAAATCTTCATATATCTTGCTGAAGTTGTACTTTGTCGTGTGTTGTGATTAAGGATTACTGTTAGCGAGAGCTATGGGGTGCCTCGTAATGTAATCCTTACTTTGAAGGTCAGGTTCAAGATTGAAACAAGGGGGCATGCAAATCTTTTGAGTTGACAGACTGAGAGTCATTGAGCTTGAAATTGGGGAATACATTTTCGAAGTATACATTCTGCGCACAATTTGTAAATGCGACGGTACATTTTTTGGATGGGATAGTACAGTCAGCGTCAATAATATTGGGACGAACAGACTGTTCAAAATGATAGAAACTACTATGAAAATGAAATAATAACTAAATAACACAGTGAAAGTTTTAGAATGAAGACAGTACAGGACACCTGTCATTCTGACAAGAACATTATCTAATTAAGATACTGTTTAATTTTCTCAGTTGTTGAGATCATTTGGAACAGTCTGTTCGTCCCGATATTTTTGACGCTACTGTATCTACTAATTTTCGATATAAAGTATAAAAAAACCGAAGAGGTTCTAGTATTAGGTAATGTGAGAGACTTATGTCCGTTCCTTATAAAAAAAACTATACAATAATGCAACATCCGAACACCCAATATCTATCTCACATATGACACTAATCATCATCATTATCTGCCTAGCCTTTTCCCAACTACGCTGGGGTCGGTTTCCAGTGTAACCGGATGCAGCTGAATACCAGTATTTTACATGGAGCGACTGCCTATCTGACCTCCACAACCCAGACATAACACACTAATCACCACCCAATAAATAATAACCAAAAATTTATCTTTTCCCGAAAAGTATGTGTAACCTGATCGAAACATATTCTACGTAATAGATAGGGTGAAAGTACAAATTGTCGGCACCGTGTCCCCGCTTCACTGACGACGAAGCAACCCCCGGTGTCAATCTACGATGCGGGAAATCACTTGGATGCTAGGATTTTATTCGCGCGAGAAAATAGAAATTTGAAGAGACTTCGCTACTCTATTTCTTATGTGACACGTAATTCTTGAGAGGTATTGGACTAATGTTCTTTTTTTTTCGTGAAATAAGGTTGATGTTTTAGTAAGAGGTGTGACAAATTCATTCAATTTAATTTTAGATAGTTTCATTGAAATAATTTTAAGTAATCAGAGCAGATATAACAACAAGTCGAAACGAACTACCATTAACGTATTACAGACCACCAATAATTTATCACACAATGTTTATTTCTAAAACCTAAAATCCGCTTTAGTCAAATATTTAGTTTCAGTAGTTTTCATTACTTCCCATTGGGTACCTATACTATTCTCTCCACACACAAGAAACTCAAGTCTCCCTTTTTTCCCAAATCTCAAATCCCACAGAGAACAAATCTTCGAAACCCAGCCTATATCTACTGTATACTGTTAACAGCAGCCTTTCACTTCAGTTTTCATCTCCCACAGAGTGCTTTTAACTATCCACACTTCGCTTTTAATAGAAAAAGCGAGACTTGTGTAAATATTCGGCATTTTTAATCAAGGGAGGGTTTCGGTGTGCATTTGGGTACACGGTATATCATTTGGGATATTCGCGGTATATCATAAAGGTTTAGTGTTATGGCGCATTCTCGCTTTATTGGTGCGCTGCTTAGCTTGTGGTGCATTGCGATGACACATGACGTAATGGAGTGGCGATATTGGAGTGTGGCGCAACCCTTTGAGTTATGGTTGTATTATACGAGTTTATGGTAGGTTTAAAGTGATGATGAAAGTGCTTTGGCAGATGTTGGCTGCTGTAGAATGTGCTTAATAGTTGCGACGTTTTTGGTCATAATAAGATCATCTGTGATACATTCTAAATTAATACACGAACTTAAAAAATGACGTTTGATCTGACTCTTGGAACACAAGTAACATAAACAAAAATAAGAAAAGCTATTTCATTAATTTCGCATATCTCTTGACCCCCGCCCGATCACTGGTGATTTCACCCCTGGCATATTCTACATGTCATTGAAGAATGTTTTATCTACATAACTACATTATATGGGGAGGTTGGTACGTACGTATATATCACGCATTCCCTTGAAACCACAATGTGTACCTTACATTGTTATGCTGACGAACTTATATACCTGTCCATGTATAGATTATACAGGATACAATTTATTGTGCACCAAATCGAAATAGGAGATTGTACTCATCATTATGAACAACTTTTACTATGGGACCAAAACTGAAATAGTGAAAAAAAAATCCGCTGCTCCCTACATTTTGACGAGGTAGATGTATGTATATATATATAAACACTGGACAGCAAATAAACCGGGCCACCCGCTACCTTGGAACTCTGATTCGATTTTCTCAAAAAGTATAAAATTAACAACTATCAATTTATACCTACAGAAAGTGCGTTCCATGATTATTAAAATGACTATAAATTTATTCTAAAGTACCGTCAACTCACATTGTAATCAAGCAACAAACACAATGCTAACGATTTGCTCTGTTTTGACTAGAGTTCACGATTAGCGTTCATTTTTTCTACAGTGAGGGTAGTCGGATATTTCTTATCATTTCTTTAGTTTTTGTCCATCGTTTGCTCAGATGCGTGTATTTTTGCTACTTTTTTCGGACAATAATGGATACGACGCCTCAGGAAGCAGCTCAAGCTGTAGCACTACTTCAAGCAGGCGTTGCGCAACGTGAGGTCGCTCGGAGACTTCGAATCAGCAGATCTTCGGTACCACGAGTTTACAGACGATACTTAGAGACTGGAGCATTCGATCGCCGTCCAGGTACGGGCAGACATAGGGCTACATCAGCGGCAGATGATCGTTATATCCAACTTACTGTTCTCCGAAATCGCCGCCTCAACGCAGTTCAAGTCCAACAAAGTCTGCGTGACGTACGCCAAGTGGTCATAAGTTCAGATACCGTCAGAAGGAGACTTGCAGAAACAGAACCTGACTCCAAAAAGAGCTGCAACAGGCCCAGCATTAAGGCGGTGAGAGCCGTAAAAACGTCGTTTTGTTTAGTGTTTTATTCGTAGATAACACGTATTTAAATTTTGAAAAAAATATATTACTTAGTTCAGACTTCGATCTAGAAATTTCGGCCGTCCGATACACGATTACTTGCACTTTACTGCATCCAATTAAATCGCAAAGACAAGTCTAAATTATGATCTATATCTTATTTCATTTGATTTATATTAGGCTTTGAACAATAAAACTTATGCCATAATAAAGGTCGTAAAAAATGTAATTTATAACGGCTATCATAATTTGAAATATCAAAATATTTATATCACTAATTCCAATGTCAAGTGTTTTCAGCTTCGCAAACGCTCGCCCTGAGCCGTTTAGTCCCGAGCGGAACGTGACGGAGGTCGGACGTGTGCCAATTTTTCGAACCCGCCACCCCCGCTAACTTCTGTCACCGGCTGCGACCGGCACAAATTAGCATGTGTTGAAAACAGTTGAATTTGAACGCTATGCCTATGTAAATAAAGACGTCACGCGCGCAAAAGCTTTATTGGTATTTATTTTTATCACGGCCTATGTTTACCAATCGCATCAAGTGTGTAAAACAGTTGAATTTGAACCCTACACTGGAGCTTATAAAGCCGCCTGACGCGCAAATTTTTGGTTCACTATTTTCAAATCTCAAATAGGTAGGTGCCACAGAATAAAGTTAGTACGGGTGGTTTTATAATGAATATCGGATAGGAAATGAGATTTCTTCATAACATCACGCCTGAATTCTTTCAAAGGGTTGGGCAGGGATGTTCAGAAAATAAGTAGGCCCTCAAATGTATTTTTCTGTATACCTACATAAATAAGATTTTTTTTTTAAATTAAGTTTTTTTTCTAATTAGGTATCTTCTTATTTTTTTTGTATTTCAAGGTCAAAATGAAAATCCAAGATGGCGACTGCAAAAATTTCCAATTTTTCGTCATGGGTGTCGTTTTCGTGATATTTTAGGTCGCTGAAAATGATAGTGGGGTCAAAATGAAAATCCAAGATGGCGGCTGCGAAAATTTCCTAATTTTTCGTCATGGGTGTCATTTTCGTGATATTTTAGGTCGCTGAAAACGATAGTGGGGTCAAAATGAAAATCCAAGATGGCGGCTGCGAAAATTTCCTAATTTTTCGTCATGGGTGTCATTTTCGTGATATTTTAGGTCGCTGAAAACGATAGTGGGGTCAAAATGAAAATCCAAGATGGCGGCTGCGAAAATTTCCAAATTTTTCGTCATGGGTGTCATTTTCGTGATATTTTAGGTCGCTAAAAACGATAGTGGGGTCAAAATGAAAATCCAAGATGGCGGCTGCAAAAATTTCCTAATGTTTCGTCATGGGTGTCGTTTTCGTGATATTTAAGGTCGCTGAAAACGATAGTGGGGTCAAAATGAAAATCCAAGATGGCGGCTGCGAAAATTTCCTAATTTTTCGTCATGGGTGTCATTTTCGTAATATTTTAGGTCGCTGAAAACGATAGTGGGGTCAAAATGAAAATCCAAGATGGCGGCTGCGAAAATTTTCAAATTTTTCGACATGGGTGTCATTTTCGTGATATTTGAGGTCGCTGAAACCGATAGTGGGGTCAAAATGAAAATCCAAGATGGCGGCTGCGAAAATTTCCAAATTTTTCGTCATGGGTGTCATTTTCGTGATATTTTAGGTCGCTGAAAACGATAGTGGGGTCAAAATGAAAATCCAAGATGGCGGCTGCAAAAATTTCCTAGTTTTTCGTCATGGGTGTCGTTTTCGTGATATTTTAGGTCGCTGAAAACGATAGTGGGGTCAAAATGAAAATCCAAGATGGCGGCTGCGAAAATTTCCTAATTTTTTGTCATGGGTGTCATTTTCGTGATATTTTAGGTCGCTGAAAACGATAGTGGGGTCAAAATGAAAATCCAAGATGGCGGCTGCGAAAATTTTCAAATTTTTCGTCATTGGTGTCATTTTCGTGATATTTGAGGTCGCTGAAAACGATAGTGGGGTCAAAATGAGAATCCAAGATGGTGGCTGCGAAAATTTCCTAATTTTTCGTCATGGGTGTCATTTTCGTGATATTTGAGGTCGCTGCAAACGATAATGGGGTCAAAATGAATGACTATCGTTTTCAGCGACCTAAAATATCACGAAAATGACACCCATGACGAAAAGTTAGGAAATTTTCATAGCCGCCATCTTGGATTTTCATTTTGACCCCACTATCGTTTTCAGCGACCTAAAATAACACGAAAATGACACCCATGACGAAAAATTTGAAAATTTTCGCAGCCGCCATCTTGGATTTTCATTTTGACCCCACTATCGTTTTCAGCGACCTAAAATATTACGAAAATGACACCCATGACGAAAAATTAGGAAATTTTCGCAGCCGCCATCTTGGATTTTCATTTTGACCCCACTATCGTTTTCAGCGACCTTAAATATCACGAAAACGACACCCATGACGAAACATTAGGAAATTTTTGCAGCCGCCATCTTGGATTTTCATTTTGACCCCACTATCGTTTTTAGCGACCTAAAATATCACGAAAATGACACCCATGACGAAAAATTTGGAAATTTTCGTAGCCGCTATCTTGGATTTTCATTTTGACCCCACAATCGTTTTCTGCGACCTAAAATATCACGAAAATGACACCCATGACGAAAAGTTAGGGAATTTTCGCAGCCGCCATCTTGGATTTTCATTTTGACCCCACTATCGTTTTCAGCGACCTAAAATATCACGAAAATGACACCCATGACGAAAAATTAGGAAATTTTCGCAGCCGCCATCTTGGATTTTCCTTTTTACCCGACTATCGTTTTCAGCGACCTAAAATATCACGAAAATGACACCCATGACGAAATTTTAGGGAATTTTCGCAGCCGCCATCTTGGATTTTCATTTTGACCCCACTATCGTTTTCAGCGACCTAAAATATCACGAAAATGACACCCATGACGAAAAATTAGGAAATTTTCGCAGCCGCCATCTTGGATTTTCCTTTTTACCCGACTATCGTTTTCAGCGACCTAAAATATCACGAAAATGACACCCATGACGAAAAGTTAGGAAATTTTCGCAGCCGCCATCTTGGATTTTCATTTTGACCCCACTATCGTTTTCAGCGACCTAAAATAACACGAAAATGACACCCATGACGAAAAATTTGGAAATTTTCGTAGCTGCCATCTTGGATTTTCATTTTGACCCCACTATCGTTTTCAGCGACCCCAAATATCACGAAAATGACACCCATGACGAAAAATTAGAAAATTTTCGCAGCCGCCATCTTGGATTTTCATTTTGACCCCATTATCGTTTTCAGCGACCTCAAATATCACGAAATTGACGCCCATGTCGAAAAATTCGAAAATTTTTGCAGCCGCCATCTTGGATTTTCATTTTGACCGTAATCACGTCCTCTCAAGAAAAAAAAACTAGAGCATAAGAAGTTATGCCCCTCCGTTTTTTTTTTGTGTTGACATAACGAATAAAATAAAAAAAGAACTTTCCAAATCGGCTTCTAAATGACGGAGTACTGCAGTAACAAACATAAAAAAAAAAAAAATACAACTGAATTGATAATTATTCTCCTCCGTTTTTTAAGTCGTTTAAAAATAACACATCATTGTTACGTTTAAAAATTAGCTGGACATCACTCACAATGCAGTCATTGGTGTCGTGGGGAATACTAGTTTCTGTCATTCCCGACGACACCACCAGTGGTGTCGTGGGGAATGAACGGTCATTTCGTAGTATTTAAGTTCGCTGAAAACGATAAAGGTCTCAAGCTAATTTCGAGCTTATTGACATTTTACAAACCCTTTGTTTTTTTGGTCCAGAATACTCGGTAAATGATCTGGAAGCTGAATTTAACACAAAAACATGAATGTCAATAAGGTCTAAATTCGCTTGACACCTCAGAAAGTGTCTAGATTATTATGCACATCATTTTTAGGGTGTCAAGCTAATTTCGACCTTATTGATATTTTACAAACCCTTTGTTTTTTTGGCCCAAGATACTTGGTAAATGATCTGGAAGCTGAATTTAACAAAAAAACATGAATGTCAATAAGGTCTAAATTCGCTTGCCACCTCAGAAAGTGTCTAGATTATTATGCACATCATTTCTAGGGTGTCAAGCTAATTTCGACCTTATAGACATTTTACAAACCATTTGTTTTTTTTGGTCCAAGATACTTGGTAAATGGTCTGGAAGCTAAATTTAACAAGAAAACATGAATGTTAATAAGGTCTAAATTGTTATGTAACACATCATTGTTATGTAGCTGGACATCACTAACAGCACAATACAGTCGGTGGTGTCGCATGGCGTGGGGAATAGTAGTTTCTGTCATTCCCCACGATACCACACCAGTGGTATCGTTTTCAGTGTTGTCGCTGTCGTGGGGAATGAACGTAAAGTAAAATGGTGCGCGGCGCTTAGTTTTGAATCGTACGGGTAAAGGTCTTCGTGTCAGTCAGATTTTAAATCCACCTTATTCACAAAAATAAATAAGTATAAGTAGTTATTTTTATTTATTTTAACTGTTCAAGTTTACAATGAAATAATAATCTGTCTAAAACTTTCAAAAATACTTACTAGAAAAATAAAACAAAATAAACTTGTATACTAATCAGTTCAAGTTTATCTACTGCATTGCTGTATTCTGTGACGCAACATAGTACCTACTCGAGTTCATGAACTCATGAGCGATGCGCTTGGCGCGCGTTTCCCGCGCATCGTAATTTATTACGTATCGCTACTCCTTGCGGGGGCTGCGGTAAGCATTTAATACCTACGGCGCTTGCTTGCACCCCGCGTTAACGGTAGCCCACCGTCGAGCACGACTTGAATTTGCTCGAGAGCATAGAGATTGGACGTTAGAGCAGTGGGGTAGTGTACTCTTCACTGATGAGATCAGGGTGAGTCTACATGGAAGTGATCGACGTCAGAGAGTGTATCGTCGTCCTGGAGAACGTTATTCTCAGTGTTGCATCGAGGAAACTGTTGCTTATGGAGGAGGATCTGTAATGGTCTGGGGCGGTATCTCGTTAACTGCACATACAGCGTTAGTTTTCATCGAACCTACGGGCCGTACACGTGGATTGACTTCTCATCGCTACATTACTGAAATACTCGCAGACCATGTGGTTCCGTACGCAGGATATATGGGGCAAGATATGCAGTTGATGCATGATAATGCACGGCCTCATGTTGCTCAAGTGGTGACCCAGTATCTACGCGATGTTGGCATTCGTTCAATGGACTGGCCAGCTCGAAGCCCGGACTTGAATCCGATAGAACACTTATGGGATGAGCTGAAACGTCGGGTTCGAGCCCGGGTACCTGCTCCAACAGGGCTTCCAGAGCTGCGAATCGCAATTGAAGAGGAGTGGAATGTAATTCCTCAAGATTTCATCGTCAGGCTCGTGAGGTCGATGAATACGAGGATGCTGGCAGTTATCCGAGCAAGGGGAGGGAATACTGAATACTAACCAAAACTTTATTTTTAATTTTTTCTTTGTTTCTGGCTTTAATTTTTTTTTCAGTTTGTGATTACTAACGATTAACATGACTGGAAAACGACTCTTTTTTGTAAAATCCTTAATAAACACTTAAAAAATTGATTAATCCCAATGAGTTTTCTTTCATTTGAATAATCATGGAACGCACTTTTTGTAGGTATAACTTTGATAGTTGTAAGTTATATACTTTTTGAGAAAATCGAATCAGAGTTCCAAGGTAGCGGGTGGCCCGGTTTATTTGCTGTCCAGTGTATATATTTATATATATATATATGTGTACCTACTGCACAGCTGATTTTTTTCACGATTTCAGGTTTGGTCCCATAGTAAAAGTTGTTCATAATGATGAGTACAATCTCCCATTTCGATTTGGTGCATGTTATTTTCATCCTGTATACTTATTTAAGGTACATGATAAGCTGTGGTACAAAAAAAAATTGTATAGCTGTTGACTTTTTCCAGGTAATCCAAAATTATTAAAAATATAAAAGGCTTAAAATTCGGGGTCAAATTGAATTAGCTAGCAAAACTTCGTGACGGGTATCGATATCTAAACAAGACAATTTTTTTTTTCAATTTCGTCTTCAATCAGTTGCAGTCTGCAACCACTACAAGCAGAAACTTTGTGAGGTTTAGTCAGGACCAGTGCATCCTCCAGCGAGGACGTCTACTCTTTACTCGATGACAATCGGTAATTTTCGCTAGAGTAGGGACGTTTTAGATAGCTCGCTCTGCGCGTGGTTAGACTCGCCGCAAGTACGCTCGGATGCTTTTCCAGCCGCTTTTGATATTGATTCGACGAGGCCTAAATTTCCTCTCTTATAGTGGTCATAGTTAGGTGTGCGTGGATTTCGGATTTAGTGATAAATAGAAAATAAAAATAAAAAGATTTGATGATTTGTTTGGGTCAATGACCGCTGGTAATGTTATTACTTGAAGTGTACGTTTTGCTAGCAAATTTAAATTGACCTTGTATACCTATACGATGCAAATCCTAAAATCATTTACACAGACTGCCAATACTAAACATAAAATTAATAAAAAATACAGGGTGTAAGTGTATACGGTGGCAATATTTTAAGGGATCATTGTACTCAGCACTATGAACAACTTTTACTATGGGACCAAACCTGAAATCGCGAAAAAAAAATTAGCTGTTCAGTAGGTACCTACATTTATGTTCGCATAATTCGTCAAAATGTAGGGAACAGCAGATTTTTTTTTCGCGATTTCAGGTTTGGTTCCATAGTAAAAGTTGTTCATAGTGATGAGTACAATGACCCCTTAAAATATTGCCACTGTTTACACTTACACCCTGTATAAACAAAAAAAAGTTAAACAATTAACTAACAAAGTTAGGGTATAACTGTTAATTTACGTTACTAATCGGAAAGTTAGCGAACTCCTATTGTTGGTGCTTACATAATAACAGCGCAGTATCCATTGTCAAAGTTTAATATTAAATTTTAACTTAAATCTCTGTTTAGCAACTTGTTGTTAACTAGCGATATGCCGCGGATTTGTGCTAAATTCATGTGATGATATTGATACAAGAATTTTAAAGAAACTGTTTAATTGAGAAATATTTCTTGATCGATCAAAAGTATGAACCGGCCAAGTGTGAGTCGGACTCGCACGCGAAGGGTTCCCAAATATTGTATCTCCGTTTAACACTACCTACATATTTTAAAAGAATACTTCAGTTTAAAAAAACACGTTTCTTGTACGGGGACCGCTTTAATTTTTAACTTTATTTTTATTACTAGTGGACCCGACAGACGTTGTTCTGTCTGGACGATCCTAGAACCCGACTGCAGCGCCACCTACACGGTCTAATTGTAGGCGCTAGTTGGCAGTACAGGTACTACTCGCTTTAATACTTCGTTATGGGTCGACAGAAGCTCGAAAGCCTAACAACTAGTCTTACTAAGGGATATCGTATGACCCAGTAACTGGGTTGTGGAGGTCAGATAGGCAGTCGCTCCATGTATACTTAATACTAGTATTCAGCTGCATCCGGTTAGACTGGAAGCTGACCCCAACATAGTTAGGAAAAGGCAGATAATGATGATGTTATATGCCATAATAGACATACACAATCTGTGAAAATTTCAACTGTCTACCTATTATGGTTCATGAGATACAGCCCGCTGACAGCCCGACGGACGGACGGACAACGGAGGCTTAGTGTAATAGAGTTCCATTTGGCACCCTTTGCCTACGAAACCACAAAAAGTAAAAAACCGGTCAAGAGAGAGCCGAACTCGCGCACCAAGGGTTCCGTTCCGATTTCTGAAAAAGTGTGCTATTTATCGTTTTTTTTTTCCTGTAATCTTTACATAAACTTCTATCACATAGAATAATTTCAGATTTTTTTCTATGCAAACTTCGGAGATAAAGGGTGGGAACGGTATTTTTTTACATTTTTCATCAAAAGTCGAAAACTATGCGGCCTAAAAAAAATAAAAAAAATGTTTGAGAATGTGCAAACAGCGTTCTTTCATATAATACCGCACGTATGCCCTAGTAGCCCTACTTTGAATTTTTAAAAACCCCTTTTAGTCCTTGTTGCAAAAAAATATAAATATTTTTATTTCTTTCTTGCAAAATAGTTGCGTAAACGTCATCTAAAACTGTTCCAAATTTCAAGTGGATAGCATTAGTAGTTCTTGAGATATCCAGCTGTGACAGGCAGACAGAAGACAGACAGACTGAGTCGCACCATAAGTGTTCCTTTTTACCATTTTGGTACGGAACCCTAAAAAGAAAATAGTAACAAGTAAAAACAAAAGTAATAGGCTCACCCGCTACTACATGGGACAACATAACTGGCAAATAGGTACACCTCTGCATAACCCGGTGGAGATTACAGGCGTGATGTTATGCAAGCTAAAACATTTGCATGAAATTTGCACTCAGATAGTTTAATATAACCAGGATTAGGAATACATAGCAACTTTTTATCCCGGTAGTCAGTGCACATCAAAAAAAGTTTGTGACCACTAGCAAATAAATAAATAAAATAAATAAATATCCTTGGACATTTCACGCAACGCCATCTAGTCCCAAGCTAAGCAACCTAATGCTTGTGTTATGGTAACGAGATGGCTGATAAACTACTTATATACATTTTTTTTTTTCATCAAAAGCTGATATACATATTTTTAAAATTTAACTTCATCAAAAAAGTGTTTACCTTACGTACAATAAAATACATACACATAGACTGTGTATTTCTATTTAAAAAATATAGGTATAACGTAAACACTTTTTCTTGATAAAGTTAAATTTTAAAAATATATCAGTTTTTGGTAGTGATCACAAACTTTTTTTGATGTGTCGTACACACATGTTGTTCCCGTAGGATGATTTCCGACCTCTACGCGAGCGAGCCACGGGTAAAAGCTAGTAAAGAAATAAAGAAAGGTGTTTTATAATGAGAAAAATATTCGATTTAAACCAACAGTTAGAAAATTAAAAACAAAGCTTAGTATGAACATTTATTTTCAAGTGTGATAAGGTGAGAGCAGGGGAAGACCAAAGAAACGATGGATGGACTGTGTGAAAGATGATATGGCTAGAAGTAAAGGGAGTGACTACCGAGACGATGACGATAAAGAAGTATGGAAGAAAAAGACATGTTGCGCTGACCCCAAAAAAATTGGGATACCACACAACCACAACTTACACAAAGCACTTTCTTCCAGTCAACCATTTCAATTTATTTCGACGTACACCTATACTAGAAAGGTTTAGGTAGTGAAAAAAAGGTAAACAATCTTGATGTGTCTTTTATCTAATTTTATTTTAAAAGCTCGGTTTAAAAATACAATGCAACTAAAAACCAATGTAAATACAACAATAATGATTACTAAATCAATTGAACCATTAATCTAAGAAGCAGTTTATTTGTTTAATATGCATTTGTGTAAAAAGTTGCATCAAGATTGTTTACCTTTATTTCACCACCTAAACCTTTCTGATCTAAGTAATATTTTTATCAAAACAAATAAATTTCCATATCAATGGGAATTTTGCAATGGTTTCTTACACTTACGTAATTAATTTCAATGAAATATAAAACAACATTTTAACATTTCCTTCCTTTAAGTAACTCTTTGAAGTAGTTCTCAAACTCACGTTTCAAGAGTTTTCAAACCCGTGACCGCGAAACTGGAAAAACAGTTACGAAACGTATTTAAAAAAAATAATAATACAAAAGCTGCTTACTTCCTACTCTTGAAAGTAACTCGACTTACTTTCCAATAAACCTGAACTAGAAGCAATAAAAACCTACGCTCACTGAACTCTTACAAAGTCTGAAATAAACCTAGTTGTTTATTAATTAATTTCCAAATGATTTTGAATCCGTCAAGAAAACTACTTACCTTATATATGCCTCATTATCATTAGCTCATTGTGATTTATGAGCTATGTTAAAAAATAATACTCGTACAACAAAAAGCAACACTAAGAAATCGATTCATTCGTTAAGCTACGATTCCACAAACATTTTCTTCAATCACCTCTCTTTTGCGCCAAGTATTAAAAAGGATTCATAATCCCAATTCAAAAACAACAATAATAACATAGACAATATATTTAAAGCCCGTCCTATCGTAAAATAAAGAGGTCGTACAAGGAAAACCCTTGGACCCTCGTCCCGGGTGTAAACGGTCACAAAGTACCCGGGTATACCCCTGACCGAGGTCGGACCTGGGGCCTTGAACTTCACAGAAACAGAATGATATGGTTTGTTTACAAACATACCATTTTAGTATTACGTAGAAAAAGGATTTTCATTGTAAGAGAAAGCTGTTATTTGTAACCTCTTTCGGTGTGCGTGACGTAGCGTAACTGGCTGGATGTGTTGTGTTCCACGTTTGAATTTGTTTTTTTTTTAACTGATCCCATTTCGTTATTTGTCCCAACTTGCATGTCAAAATCTTGCCCTTTTAGATCTATTCTATTCAATTAGGTAGGCCAAGCCTGGTTTAGGTTATCCGCACACAGTTTATCCAGTAGTGACTGGATCTAAAAGACGCTTATTATTCAACTGCGGATGGCGATAGGCCGAGTTGACATTGACGGTTGGTATCTAGGTAGGTAGGTAGGTAGTATCACAATAACCTTTTACCCTTGCCTTTAGTTTTTGTTTTCATAAATTAGCATAATGTCGATAATTTTATTGTTCAAACGTTGAAGCAAAAGTATTGCATTGTGAGCCGTGAGTCAGCATAAGCATGGGACAATGCATCATACTGACTCACCCGCCAATCAATGCGAGCTTTACACCAATTCCAAATTTAAATCATTCGAATGTATTCTCGCGTTCTTTGTGTTAGTCTTGCGATGTTTTTGCAAAATAATTAATTTATTGTTTTATTGATAAAATACAAACTAATTTTGGAAAATATAAGAGAATTTCTTGCCTTATAAAGCTTGCCTTTTGCATCTTTGCATCACCTTCAAATAGAAAATTTTATAAAACTTTATTATTATTAAACTCAAAATAAACGTAATTACAACTGCCAAATTGTTACAAAATGCAATGCGTTGCCGTGTGCTTCCTTATAATTAATCTGTCAAAACGCAATTTTGTGATATCTGCCTCTTAATTATTTTCACACCGCTCGTTTTGAATGAGAATCTCATGAACTAAAATTCAAAAAGCGAAGTAGGTATAGTGGTCAATGGAAAATAATAATATGAGAGAAAAATCATCCATAGGTAATAGATCTTTGGGTAATTTCTGTGTTTCGACACGTTTGCCGTTGACGTGCGTCACGAGAGCGGCATCATGACATATCCGCCACTTGGCCGCCGGATGGCGGTTCAATTTGTTAAATTAAACTCCACGCTATGCACAGATTCACTCGCCAGATATAGGACGGGAGTTTTCGTGGTTTGCTTCACACGCTCTATAAATTACCTACTTACGATAAAAATAAAGAAACATTTAAAAACAAATAGGACAGTAATTAATCTTTTGAATTGCATTCTAATTTACTTATAACACATCATTCATAATACAAGCACGGTATCTTTTATAACAAAAAAATACAACAACACAACAAAAAATATTTCGCTTTAAGTTTTTAGTTCCGCTACTCGCCGCCAACAGCGCCACCGTCTACACGAGCGCAACGATATCGCGTCCCGCGTCACCGCGCCGTGATTGCACTGAATTGAGCTTCCGTCGTCGACAGGATAAAAAAACCCGGCCGTGTCCTCGGCGACATTAAACAATAGCCAATCGCGTTGTGTGGAGCTTTAGGAGGCGGACACACTGAGCGTTCAAAGTCAAATCATTTTTTTTTATATCAAGTCGGCCATAAAAGGCACTTTTGAAAGTCAAAATTTACAAGAAAATAGAATTGGTTCTAGTTGCCCCTTCCAAAAACTAGTTTCGTCTAAAGAGGAATACTCCATATTTACTCTAGATAGTTTAAAATGTTTTACAATATTTTGTATATACATATAATAATATCAATTATAATTATACAGGGTGATTTATTGCCTAGCTAAACTCCACATATGCGACGGGTATCGATACCTATCTAAACATGGTAAAACAAAGATTTTTTTTTGTGGAGTCGTCGACCGCATATAATAATTAGCGTCTATGGAGTATAAACAGCCAATATAAAATAAATCTAGGTATATACAAAATAACCCCATAATATAATCCTCCATACCTTCACATATTATGTGAAGACGGTGTACCTAGAATAAAATAACTGTACTTAATAATCACTTGTAATAACGTACATTATGTACAAATTATTAAAAATTAAGAAATGTCAGATAAATTAATTGTTCACACATGGTGCTCATATATTTATAAGATATTGCAACTGTAGACGATTTTTTCTAACACTTTCACACTTTTTGTCACACGACGCGACAAGACGCGGCCAACTTAAATATTAAAGTGATTTGGTCGCATCGATCGAATTTCGAGCCGTCTGGCTGACCGTTGTTGCATGTGAACTTAAAAGTCTTTTTGTGTACGATTTAATTGGTCCTCAGGAAGACTGTTTGAGATATTTAGTAGCGTCTGCCGTCTAGCGTTCCTAAAAAAGAAAGGTTTTATGGTTTGTCTGTGCATTTTTAATATTGTAAGATACACCCAAAAACACGTTGCATGGGACATGGACGTGCAAACTGTTACTATGAATTCAGAACATTATGATTCTAGACCCCAGCGTAGTTATTTTTGCTGTTTTATATACGTATAAAACGCGCGCACGCGCGCGTGTGTATTAGAAACAGGGTGTAAAATTCACTCATCCTCTATAGAAAAGGCCTCCTCGGGCAGTTGCCCACCAGACACAACACCCGTCTGTGTTGTGTCTGGTGGGCAACTGCCCGACGATTGTCATCAAGACGTTGTCTAGATGCTATAGTCGCGCGGCAAACTCTTCAGGATTTTGCGTGACGTCAGTGTGATGCATAGTTCGCATTTAGCGATGAAGATACCGCCACACATACAAAAGTGCAAGACCTACACGGTGAAAATGTGTAGAACAGATTTTTTTTTTCATTTTACGAATTCATCTTAACAGTTTGCGCCTCGACGTCCCTAAGCCCAGGCTAGCACGAGCGCTTTTATTTGTGCACATTTTGAAAACACAGGAAGGCATTGTTGCTGCTTATTTAGACGATTACGGTAATTTTACTTAAAGTGCTACACAAACGCCAGTTCGATTGTGACTAAGGTCATTTATGTGTATTAGAACAATTTATTCGTCCACGTCGAGGAGCGTGAACCATATCTTACTAATTTATACAATGCAATGAACCAAAAAATGAAGTTCAACGTCACTAATTGTCATTATATCGCTCCACTTTCAGTGTGTGAAGCTGCTTACGGTGCGGTGTCGTGTCGCAGCAGTCGAGTCAATTTGATTGGAGCCTGATTGAATTGTCGGACTGCTGCCTTCGTCTACTTACCACGGTCGCTCGATAACACCATGATGGTCGATTTGTGTAGACAAATTTTGAGAAAAATAGCATTTTGTAAACATAATCGTCACTGATTGATTATAGTTATTTTTATTGGCATATTATTATTCACTGGATTATGTTAACTGTCCGTAAATTCATTTTTGGTAAACAAATAGTGAAGTTTTGCATAAAGTATAATTCATTTAAAAGCCCAGTTTGACGATGTAAAAATTATCAGTGTCACACAAATTTAAATGGATTTATTGTGTGGTCCTAGAATTGAGTACGAGATAATAATTAGACTTATGAACCTAACAATGCAAGTTTATTTATAGAAGACACCATTTAAAATAACTAAATTAGAAAACCTAAAAGCATTCTCCAGTACATTTTCCTAAACCTTTTAAACCTAACACACACTCACGCGCTTTTAGTCGCACGAAGGCACACTAATCTCTTATTAAGTACATTTAGTGGCTAACGCGCATTGATGTGTAGATATCTGTTTAAACATTGTGGAAGGGTGTTTCTGACCAATTTGCGACCCTATCCGACCCCGACCAACCCCAGCCGACGCCTTTAGCGACCAAGCTACCGGCAACCCCAGGTATAGGTATGTGACTAAAACCTGTTGGCTCTCATTTAAGAGCCTATACAACCTCAGCTCAAATTCAAATTTCGCCCCCACTTCCCCGCGCCACCTCACTCTTTATTTCGCTCGCACACTACTACTCGCGGTGACGCGGACACACAAGGTCAAAGCGATTTTGTTAGAGTAAACTACACTAATATCGGACGAGTACTAAGTAATAAAATTATCAATAATAATTTAATATTAACTTGTCATTATAGGTACGAACATGAATGATGAAATTATATATCGCAAAATTAATTTCAATGTACTAAGTACCTACTAACTTCTCATCAAGCTATATTTTCCAGTATAAGCTGACCTCTCATGGTACGGAAAGCCTATACAATGTGAGATCAGCTTATACTGGAAAATTATAGCTTGATGTGTAGCCGTGTGCAGTATTTTACCTACTGCTACAAAATACTAGTCAAGAGCGAGCTAGCTTAGCGCTGAAGGTTCCGCCTATTGGTTTAGTAGTAAGTTTACGTTTTATAGTTTGCGCCGTGTATTTATGTAGGTAGTAGGTCTATGCAAGTACCTACATATACATACCTACGTATATGTTACATATTTTGCAAATCGATTCATAAATTCCAGTGTGCGTCTATCTGACAGGCCCCAACGAGATTCATCAACAGGTGATAGCTTGTCATAAAGACATTATTTTGTACCTAAAGAAAATAAATAAGATATATTTTGTACCTCGACAGTTTTTGATTAAATGACGTTTTTATGAAGTGTCTTGCTAGCGGGCCCTTTATGGTTATTTTTATTGTTATTATACTTTCAGATCGCACAATAGTGTTAGGAGCTTGATACTATTATGTACCTTACAAATCCAAAATCTCGACTTTCTGTGAGCTACACTTCAGAAGATATTCGTTATTTAAACAAGCGTCCAGCCAGCGGGCCCCTTTTTTAAATACTACTATTTTATATCATACAATAGTGTTAGGAGCTTGATACTATTATGTAGGTACCTTACAAATCCAAAATTTCGACTTTCTGTGAGCTATACTTCAGAAGATATTCGTTATTTAAACAAGCGTTCAGCCAGCGGGCCCCTTTTTAAATACAACAATTTTTCATCATACAATAGTAATAGGAGCTTGATACTATTATGTACCTTACATATCCAAAATTTCGACTTTCTGCGAGCTATACTTTAGAAGATATTCGTTAATTAATTGTGATTTTTTATTTGCTTTAGCTCGTCAGTCATTATTATGTTACAGAAAACGAATTTTTATTTTTATTTATTTTTTATTTTGCCAAGTATGAGACCTAGCTAGATCAATTTTTTGCACCCGTAAACCCCTATATTGCAAGTTTCATCGAAATAGTTAGAGCCGTTTTCGTGAACGTGAGTACAAATATTACTCGTTTAATAGTATAGGGATGTTGTATAAGGTTTTTGATGTTGTTTAAATTTCTAAGTTCTAAATTGACATTTGTTACGCGTTGTCTGCAATTTTAAAATTATTTAAAATTACTGTCGACATGTTTAGACATCTTTTGTTCCTAACAATTTAAACAGATTAAAGATTATAATTACTATTACATTTTCTCTTTTAATATACATCGTCATCATTAGCGTCGTACTTAACTCTCTTACTCTTTTTCTTAATCCCAGTTTTGGTGTTATAGCCCTATTGGATTATGAACGTAGGTATAATGTTTGAAAAGGGGTTTGCTAGCTAGACGATCGTTTAATTAACGAATATCTTCTGAAGTGCTCGAGAAAGTTGAAATTTTGGATTTGTAAGGTACATAATAGTATCAAGCTCCTAACACTATTGTATGATATAAAATAGTTGTATTTAAAAAAGGGGCCCGCTGGCTGGACGCTTGTTTAAATAACGAATATCTTCTGAAGTATAGCTCACAAAAAGTCGAAATTTTGGATTTGTAAGGTACATAATAGTATCAAGCTCCTAACACTATTGTATGATATAAAATAGTAGTATTTAAAAAGGGGCCCGCTGGCTGGACGCTTGTTTAAATAACGAATACCTTCTGAAGTATAGCTCACAGAAAGTCGAAATTTTGGATTTGTAAGGTACATAATAGTATCAAGCTCCTAACACTATTGTATGATATAAAATAGTAGTATTTAAAAAAGGGGCCCGCTGGCTGGACGCTTGTTTAAATAACGAATATCTTCTGAAGTGTAGCTCACAGAAAGTAGAGATTTTGGATTTGTAAGGTACATAATAGTATCAAGCTCCTAACACTATTGTGCGATCTGTAAGTATAATAACAATAAAAATAACCATAAAGGGCCCGCTAGCAAGACACTTCATAAAAAGAAAAACGTCATTTAATCAAAAACTGTCGAGGTACAAATATATCTTATTTATTTTCTTTAGGTACAAAATAATGTCTTTATGAAAAGCTATCACCCGTTGATGAATCTCGTTGGGGCCTGTCAGATAGACGCACACTAAATTCCACTGCTACAAAAAACTTGTCAAGTGCGAGTCACCATTGCGTTGAGGGTTCTGTAGGTACGCATAAGGTTTGTATAAATATAAGATGCATAGGTATAGGTAGGAATGGTAGGATAGGGATGTAGGTAAGTATGTAGGTAGGTAGGTAGGATAGGTAGGTAGGTAGGTAAGTATGTAGGTAGGTAGGTAGGATAGGTAGGTAGGTAGGTAGGTAGGATAGGAATGTAGGCAGGCAAGTAGGTAGGTAGGTAGGTAGGTAGGTGGGTAGGGTAGGTAGATAGGTATGGTAGGTATATACGATAAGTATTTTGAAAGTAATTAAAGATCGTCAAAATTATACAACAATTATTTTAATTCGCTTAAATCTCTAATTGGCATATTTCGAACATGTCTGGGATCGCATAGCTCAGGCAACATGCATGTAATGTAAAAATGTTCTAATTTTGGTTCCATTTCTTCCCAATATAATATTGGTCATCTCTCTATAATTTCAACTTTGATGTCTTTGTCGCATCCAGACCATACTCCGAAAATACATTTTTGCCTACCGGTGACATGTAATTGTCCCTGCACTTGTATATACCATGGATGTTGGCACCGTCTCCAATATTCAGGAGAAGTCCTGGAGTGAGGCAACATTATAAAAAAAAAACAATTACCTACTACATAGATACCTACCTATTTCTTGTATATTGTGTCAAAACAAAAACAAACCTATTTAGGTAACTTTTTATTTTTTATAAAAGTTATCCCCACCTGGATTTATCCTAAATCGTGGACAAACACAAATCTTCACATGCCAACTATTTTACGTGTAAATGGCGTATATTTTGATTTGTCTAAAGTTAGCAACTCAACTAAGTCGCCAACCGGCGCAATTACCCTACTTACTTCAGTACGTTTATCATATGTTTGCCTGTTTCTGTACGCCAACCCCGTCGCTTCTTATTTTTATTACGGTTATTTCCCATTGCGCCAACACTATAAACCTAAGTACTTCAATGTATTTTAATTTTACGTCGTCCTGTTGTGTAATTTGTGTTCTGAGCGCAAGCGACACAGCCCTCGCGTACGACAGCCGAAGCGAGACTGAACGGGGGTGTCGGGCGGAAGGGAATGAACGTCAAGACGCTGATAGTTTAGGTAATTTCTTTTTACAGTGAAAATAATGGTAATTTAAAAAAAGTATATAACATAAGACCTGCTTTATAGTTAGTTCAGTTAGTATGCAAAGTTTCATGATCCAATTTGACGTATTTTTTGAATAACAGCGGTTTTTTGTTCGGTTTGGAGGTAACTTTGGGATTTTTTTGTATCGAGAAAATTTCAAGGAATCGTGTTTTCGTCTAACATAGTACCTAACATTAATCCTCAACTTTACCATATATTTAATTCAAAATTAAAGCTGCTGTATTTTCGACGTAACGGAGGATCATGCTAAGCCATTTGAGGTAGTATAGGCTCTTAAAGATTGATTGCAGGCATAATTTACCGCCACGATGCAAATGTAGACAGAGTAAAAGTGAAAATGTTTTATTTATTTATTTTATTTATTTATTGTTAATTTATCAGGTATTAACCCATATCATCATAATAAATTAATTGATTAAAATTAAGCTTAGTGAATAAAATGAATGAAAAAAAATGAATGGTGCCGATTCTCTTGTCACAAATGCCTCTAAACTAGACTAAAAATCACTAAAATTTAGTTTATTCCTGTCAAACGACGATTTCCCATTCTGAAATTGATTAAACTGACACAACTTAACTAAATTTTAGTTTGACAGCACTAAGATTGTACTGAGATTATAATTTAGTGAAAATGGCAATTTTGCTATTCTGAATTTGACGTTTTTTCACCTAAAATTTTGATTGTCAAACTAAATTAGACTATTTTTAATCGCGATTAAAAAGGTGTGGAATAAGATTAGTTGTCATGAGCTAAAATTCACACAAACACCTTGACTTCAAGTGCAAAAACAGTAGTTACTGTATTTTTTTTTCTTTTCAATATATCTCGAAAACGGTGTGTCCTATCGCAAAAATAATGAAAATTTGGCCCCCCTTTATAAAACCATTAAACCCGTAACCCTCAACACGTAGGTACCAAAAAAAAAATCCACAAAAACACGTTGAAGCTGCCCCCTCCCTGTCCCCCTCCAGCTCTAAAAAATATCTGACACGGTAACGGCGGCGATGTCGGATTGTCTGTAAACAAAATATGACAAGCCTTCTCACTTTTCATAGTGATTTCGTTAGTTCCAATTAAAGCCACCGGGTCAAATATACTACGAGCACTATACCACGCGGAGTCACGATTGTCAAACTCAATTTTAGTTGTGTCAAAATTTTTTCTAAATTTAGAGGTTTTTTTTTTGCAGAATAGCTCTAAGATTCTCATAGAAAAAAGTAAGGAATTTTAGTGATAGTTTAGTTAGTTTAGTTCGGTGTACAACAGAATCGGCACCACTGTCTAATTTTGGTTGTGAACTTAGACAGTCATTTTGTTTTAAAGTCGCTTTTCGTGTCCGTCTGTGTGACCGCGTTGTTCTTCTAATTTCGCAACGGATTTTGATACGGTTTTCACTATAATTTAGAAAATATATTCGGGAAGGTTTATGTGCACCTAGTACATTAATAATTAACTTACATATAAGTAATAAAGAAATCTCGATGTTTTGTCAAGTCGTAAAAACCGTGCGAATCAGGGGCGGGTTGCTAGTAACGTATACTTTGTTTTGTAACTTCATGTACTTACAGTAGTGGTATATACTGGATGACTTTTTTTATCGTCGTGGAAAAAAAATAGAAGAAAAATAGGAGTAAGAAGCCTATGGCATACCTATTTTTTATTTTTTCTTAAAATGTTATAAAACATCGAAATTTAAATCATATGCAGGGTTCATACCTATGATTTAAATTACGACATTTTTAAAGATTTTTTTTTTATTTCTATTTTTATAGTTTTAGTATGAAAAGTTTAGGTACTTCGAATTTGTAGTATTTATTGATACTTCGATCAATTTATGACTAAGCTATTAAAAAAAACTAGGTAAGCCATAGGTTTACTCCGTTCACCTATTATACCCTATTTTTTTCAAAACGGTAAAAAAATTCATCCCGTATAGGCCGAGTTAAAGCCACAAGGGATTCTCTACCAGTCAACCTATATACGTTGTATTAGATAGGTAGGTATGCGGGTTTTCATATGGTGTAGTAACACAATGCCACTTTTAATAATGCATACGGTATCTATCTACATTTTGCCGTTGCAAAAATTCCTTTGAATAAATGTCACAATATGTCTCTACAAAAAATATTCTCGTACCAGTCTTAATAAATTATCTTTTTAGGCACCAGCACTGAGCCTACATTTCTATAATGCTTCTAGTTTTCATATTCAAGTTGATTAAACGTACTCGGGTGTAAAATTAGTTCGTAGACGTTCCGACATTCACACAATAATTTATAGGTGAACTTTCTTATACAATGTAATTGTTTGTAAGATAAACTTCTTCTATTGTTAGTAAGAACATTCTCGAAAGAATACGCTGAAAGGAAAAGCTAAAGTTGCCAGTCTCAAGATAATAGTTTTAGAGTTTAATGCTAATAAACTTTGTGATTTGTGTTCGTAATTTAAGTTGTTGAAGTTTTGAAAGGAAATGTGATATTGTAGATAGATGCTGCTTTTTGTATCCTACTGGTAGCAAGTAATATTCCTGGAGTGCTTAGTCAAATCGTGCGATAATCAAAAGATTTGGTTTTGTTTTACTACATATTTACGATAATAAAATACAAAGTTTAAGCTCAATCTTCGCCTTATCTTTAACAAAACGATACATCCAAAACTACACTGGGTAGTACAAACAAAACTAGGTATTAAACCATTGATCCTAAAGACCCAACAAATTCTGGTTTCACGAGTCATGTAATACCAACAATCATCCAACACCACGGCTAAAGCCGCTGATAGACTTGAGCATTTACTTGTAACAAAACATCGAGCATTCGCCAAACATCGCTACGAATATTTTCACGATCATTCATGCGAACGCTCTAATAAATGCTAGTTAAAAATGTATTCTTCACGAAGATGTCAGACTTGACTTAAAAATTGCTCGGCTCGGCAAAAAGGTCGAAGCAAATTTAGTGTCGTTTTGCTAGAATTGCTCGCTAGGACGCTCGCTAGAATACTCGCTATAACGCTCGCATTTTACTATTCACTAGAATGCTCATCACAAGTGAATGCTCAAGTCTATCAGCGGCTTTATGTAATCATTTTCCTATATAAAACCTTAAAAGCTAATTCAAAAAGCAATCTGTATTCTGAAACTATTTGCCAGCAAGACAGCGGCTGTCAACTGTACGCACTCGATATTGTCGCGCGAATCGCATTCTCATTCAAATAAAACCGCTAAATCGCAACAGACACGTTGAATCGGCACTTTGGGACAAATATCGCCAATTTGAGATTCACTTAGGCTCATTTGCCGTCGACTTGCTTTAAAATACCTTGAATTTTCGAGTTTTCAGTTTAGTATAAAATGTTTTAGGTTTGGCATTATATTCTTATGACACGCGATTTTGTTGAATTTCGTATTATCTACCTGTTCTTTACGTTTATTGTAAACAGAAATACTACACATTATAAAGTCTTATAATAAAATATCGAAACAAAATTTATGGAAGCGCAGTTCCGCAAATTAGTTTGCATGCCATCTGTCGTCGAGTAGCGGCACTAAACACGGACCCATTGTAATTTACTAACGGTCTGCAAAAACGGACATACCAAACGAAACAAAACATATTCCAATTAACCTCGTTATTTTTACTGTACAGATTAACGTTCGAGATTATCTTCTGCCTTTATTATCTTCGGCGATGCGTTGCACCTGCCTTTTTAACCGATTTTAAATAACTGCCATTTCAATCCATCATGGCGGTACAATTTCAATGGACGGTCGTCTTGATGAATTATATTTAACATTAAATATAATTAAGTTACATGTTACTTTACTTTTATGGCAACTGTCCCACTTAAAATGAATTATAGGCGATAGAAAGAAATGATTTCGTGGAACCTAACATTTTAAGTTAGACTATTACAGTCATCTGCACGATTAGTGGAATAAGTTGTTTTCAAAAACATCTGATACATTTTGAACAATGGTAACTTTTTACCAAAGCACTTATTTCCAATTGTATTTTACGATGGCACGTGAGATATTCCACTTTAAACCTTAACGGCTACGGTTTAAAATTCAATTGACCCATGATGCTGCAATGCAACAGCAGTTTTATGAAGTCTTAGTGCAAGACTTAAAAATATACACTTTCATTCTTTGTAAGTTCACGCGTTCATAATCTTAACTCATGTCATTCATGACATCTTAATTATCAGTTTACCTGTAGCCCGTACTATATTCAATATTATAACAAAATCAGTAAATGACTAAAAAGCTCTTAAGCAGTCAACCTTAACTACGCTTCTAAAGTTTTGTAAATAATATAGCCTGTCTTTTTACAAAACAATCGAACCAACTCGAAGTTTACATTGTAATTTCCTCAAAAGAACCAATTGTTTGACCACAAAACACCTTCAACCAATGTTAGCCGCGTCGCATACCTTCAAAATTAAGGTCCAAAACATCAACATGTCGCAGACCTCGTCAATGAGGTAATCAAGTGATTCGCGTGACGGAAACGACCTGCCTCAACAAACCCACGCAACACGCACCCACGATACGAGAATACGAGCCGAATTACGAGTACTACTGTATGATCTCCCGAGAGTAAGTAATTTGTTTACGAATACACGCGAGGTGAGGCGAAGGTGTGTCGCGGAACAAAAGACCAACTTTTAACGGTTCATGTTTTGGGCGTTTAGGATTTGTAACTTGTAGGTGGATTAAAATGGCATACGTTAGTAGGTCTAACGAATCTAATAGTAAACTTCTTAGTTTCTAACCTGAAAAACAAAAAAAAAATAACAAAACTTTTTTTTTCAGGAAAATGATAATGCATATCATACAGAAAACTTAAAAACTCTCAAAAAAATTACACATGATAATGTGATACAATTTGAGCATGAAAATATATTCATACATAATCAACTGAATAATTTAATCGAAATTCAGAGTTTAGCCACATAAAATTAAGAAACACCACGTTTATAAACAAGACCAATCACACGCAATAATTAATAAGCTTTCAAAGGTGTTACTAAAATATGAAAATATTAATTAGAAGCATTAATAATTTAATAAGTACAGACAGATGGTGGTACAAAGGTGTACTAATTCTAATTTACAAACCGGTTTACTAATTCAATGTATGACGATGATGCTTCCTGATAATTAATATTTAAATAACGGTAGTCATGTTTGTAGTATTCCCCTAACATTTATAAAAGTATGTCACAAAGTTGCGAGTTATAAATTGAAGGAAGTCCCTGTTTTTATGTTTTTGGTGTGCAGTGTAAACTAGTAGAAAATTATTTGGACATTTGTATTTTGTCTAAATTAAGGCTTTCCAGATGTTTCTCTCATGATGTAATGTGATTAATACAAATTGATATTTGGATAATTTGGATATAATACCAGTTCCAGGTTAACTAGTACTACGAATAAAAACGGTCACATACCATTCTACAATATCAAACCCGTGACGAACTACTAAAGGCAATAATGCAGCTGTTTCCCATAAAGACTTTCCTAATGTTTATTCATCTTATTAAAATCTCTCTAGCGAACGAAAAATGAGTCCCAGACCTGTTCACAAGGATAATTACAAATCCCGCGATTTGAATAAGAATAGATAGCGGTAGAAAGAGATATATAATCAGAGAGAGACGGCGATAGAACAAATGTCGTTCGCGTCTAACACAAAAACAGGAGTAACGAACTAAAACGCCAGGTGTGAGGCGATGCCATGTGCTCAGTAACAGAAACTATTTATTTATTCGTGGCCTCAGTTGAAGTACCTAACCTATTTAATTAGTGTGTGGTTTGAAAACGAAAAAGCTCGTTAGTTTTGACAATGACGGCTGTCATTAGCTTGACAGTTGAACGTGTCATCAATAATTTTTAGAAGACTTGCTGCGGATTTTATCCGATATCAGAATTTTAGATTCCTGTTGAATGGTATAGATAGTGCAATCCACGAAGATGCGCCCCACTACTCCTCCTAACCGTTTATAGTATATGAGTGCAACGGTTAGGAAGAGTAGTGGGGCGCGTCTTCGTGGATTGCACTGTCATAAGGCCAGCCGCTTTTAGGGTTAGATGAAAGTAGTTCTTCAGAAAGAAAACCGCCGTGTTATCTCTGTAAATTATTCTAGAACAACAAAATAATGAATTATGAATCTTTTAATAACTTCATCTCACATTTAAGTTAAGCGTATGCACAGGTATATAAAAAAAAAACCCGGGTAGGCAAACATAAAAATAATAATAACGAAGTGTTGATATAAACAAATACAGTAAAGATTCTTCTTTTAATTAATTAATTATTTATGTACTATTGTAAGTTTTTACCGATAGTCAGTTTCATCAAAATTCACTGGTTGTGTTACTTTAAAACGATCCATCTAGCGGGGAGTAGCGGAACTACTGCAAACACAAATAACGAGACGCTCTGCGTTGATGTTGTTTCGAACAAGCGAAGATAGGTGGCGCTTACTCGGTTTGTTTAAACATTGTTTTGAAATTGTAATTCAGTACACTATGTTAGGAGTTCTTGATCAAAAAGACTACAATTACATAAATTACAAATAAAACCATGTTTTACTATTGCTACCAGTACTTCAAAACGAATATTAAAACAATTTTCATACTAAAACACTAATCTGTCGCCATCTAACCTTACCTCCATTGCATGTTTGTCTATTCATTTTTCCCTTTTTTTGTGTTAACGTTTCTCCTTTGTTTTTACTTACTTTATTTTTGCTTTATGTTAAGTCCGTGGTGTGTCTGTGTTGTTATAGCTTATTTTGGCTCCGGACGGGACCTTGCAGACGGTGAAGAGCGAGTCTCGGAGAGGACGCGGCAGAGGGCGCTCAAGTACTACACCTGTGAGTAACTTAAACCAAATTTCTTACCTTTTCTTTTTTATGTTTTATTTTTTTTCTTATTCTTTCATGTCATTTGTATACCCTTTACTTTGGTGACTAATGATTAACATTATCATGATTAACAATTTAAATTACTCGTGCTTTCTTCTTTTTTATGGAACACTTTGTAATTTCCGTAAATTAATACTATTTAATTTAGTCGCGGTTTAATAAAAAATATGGTACTAAAGAAGACTTCGTCGGGTCATCGGATAAGTTCAAAGAACAAAATGTTACAGGCTAGGTACTTATTAAATGCATTTATTACAAGTCTTCATATAGCAGTGTAGCTTTACACATTCGGAAGTTAATTGACGACTTAAATTGCATGATTTATTATTAATTGTATGAAAGTTAACATCAGCAGTGGTTAAGCTATTGACTGCTGCGCAGCTTGTCGCGGGTTCGATTCCCGCATGGAACAAATATTTGTACGACCTACAAGTATTTGTTCCGAGTCTGGGCGTGCCGATTGGTCAATAGCATTTCCCGCGCTTTGAAAATTCATCTTCTGCGCAGGTACATCGATAAGCCATATTACTTGGGTACTCCTGTACCATAACACAAGCATTAGGTTGCTTAGCTTGGGACTAGATGGCGTTGTGTGAAATGTCCAAGGATATTTATATTTATTTATTTATTTATTGAGCAGTAGAGGCCCATCAGTGGCAATGGGCCCGTCTTACGAGTTACAGGTCGTGGGTTCGACCTCAGGCAGGCACTTTACTTTGTGTAAATAATTTCATCACCACTGCTCTCCAAACGGTGAAGGAAAACATCGTGAGGAAACCGGCATGTCCTAGAACCAAAAATTCAAAGGCATGTAGTGAAATCACCAATCTGCACTGGGCCCGCGTGGTGGATTCAGCCCACTCTCTCTCACAGAGAGGAGACCTGTGTCCCAGCAGTGGGAACGATAGAGGCTGCTTATGCTAACATCATTTATGTTTTGTAAAGAGTATTTTTTATGTGTATTCCGTGGAAAATGCTGTTGGTCACACATTTGGTCGTATTGTGGCGGCATCTACATCGCCACATATGAACTACGCATCAATGACATGACGTCACGCAAACCTGCATCGCGCAATTAGAGTTTACCACGCGATTAGCATATATACAACGTCCCGACATCAACCGTTGGGCAGTGGCCCACCAGACACAACACCCGTCTGGTCGGAGGATACTCCCTTTTCAATAGAGGATGAGTGAACTTTACACCCTGTTCCTCATGCCTCTAAAGTATCTTTTTTTGTATTTCTTCCTACAAAATTTAATGTGTCATTGTTTATTTTCCATAGTAAATAAAATAAAATAAAAATAAAATCATAGAAAGATAGCGGCTAGCGAACAGTATGAACTCACTCTATAGTAAAGGCAAATCATTTGCAATTTTCCAACAATCCACGAACAACATCCCGATGCGACAAAAGGTCGATCATTGACACGAGCCCACAACCCATCAATGCCAGCGTGGCCGCGCCACGCTTACACAACGACAATAAATCAAACATGAAACAAAAACCAGGCCACTCTCGCTTTCGAAGCGAAATATCCGAATATAGAGGAATAAAGTGTAACCCTGCCGGTTCATGGCCACTCAGCATTCGTAAACAAACCCCATTCAGGGAGATTAACACGGACGAAACACGAGAATTTTGTAACTGTTTCAAACACATTACCCGTTTTGTATGGGCATCCAACTTTGCTACTTAAGTCCAGCGCGTAATGTATTTTGTCTTCGCAGATTTTATAGTGTTGTAGTGGTGGGTTTTGTAGGATATTTTTCCGCATGCTCGCGGCTACCACCTGTTCATTCAGAGAATCGAGTGGGCGGCGAATTGTAAATTAATTGAAAGATTATTCAACAAGGTCCTATGGAGTCGTTCACCACTTTTATTTATTTGTTTGTTGTGTGACATTGTGCCATGCCCTACTATTTATTTATTTATTGTTGGTGTAAGCTTTCGTTGACCCTGTTTTGATCGGGATGCCATTGGCCTTTTTGCTGTGTAAAACGAACGCTTTTGCGTAAATATTACGACTGTTATCCGTAACCGGTTAGGTAGAGCTTTTGACCGTACTTTGTTTAGGTAATTGGAAGGAGTTCCATGTCCAGCAATTTACTTTTACAAGCTAATGAAGATGACTTCTAAATACCATTCTTATGCCTAGGTAGTTTGTGGCTATGGTTTTTTGTCTCAATCTAATACTTGAATAGTTTTTCGTAGACCCGCTACGCCACTGCTACGAAAAACGCTAGGCAGGAAAGACAACAACGCTTAGCAAATTAATTGGTGATTATGTGATCACCCATGCCTGAAATGACTGACAGGATTGTCTTTAAAATCAATATGTTCCGAGCCATTTTCATTATTTATTTTATTGCATAGAATTGGTCCCGGCTGTCATTTGTAAATCTTTGACAGTAGTCAGAAGCCCGAAAGTCTGACAACGAGTCTTGTGTTGTGATACCGTATTACCCAGTAACTGGGTTGTGGAGGTCAGATAGGCAGTCACTCCATGTAAAATACTGGTATTCAGCTACATCAGAATCCCGGGATCACGTATCTAAAATCCCGAAATCCCGAGATTGAAGAAAATGTCAGGGATTGTGTATTACCTATGTCATATCAAATCGCATATAATAATATCTTAAATCACGCTTAGTCATAAAATAGTAACATTGTATCTTTTTTTTATCAAAACTTACAATTAAATAAGATAAGTGTTTTTAACTTTTTAACACCATCAATTCTCTAAAGTACTGACCCTTGTTGACGTCACCCGTTTCTATATTAAAGTGCATTTTAGAGCAAACAAGTAACAACACTACATTTGATTAGCTAATGCACTCTTTAAGAAACTACAAAGAACTTCACGAATCCACTACCTCATATCTTTATTTTAAGATCTCCTCTATTTGGCGTCCGTTTGAGTCGAGGTAGTAACTAAGTGAGAAAATAAAATTTAAAGTTAGACGCTTTTATATTTGTGATTTTAGATACGTTTAGAAGTACAATTTGAATTATATGGTCAATGTAATACTGTATTCTATCTTCTATACTAATAATAAAGCTGTAAGTGTGTTTTTAGGGTTCCGTACCTCAAAAGGAAAAACGGAACTCTTATAGGATCACTCATGTGTCTGTCTGTCTGTCTGTCTATCTGTCCGTCTGTCCGTCTGTCCGTCTGTCGCAGCCAATTTGCTCCGAATCTAACGGACCGATCAAGTTGAAATTTGGTCCACATATGGGTTTCTGTGACCCAAGCACGTAAGGCTAAAGTAAATAAATGAGTTTTGAATATGAGGGTCACTTTTAGGGGGCAAATAAGAAAATTTAAAAAAAAGTTTCGCAAACTGTACCGTGTGACATATCAAATGAAAGGGCTTACTATGAGGGTCTCCAATATTTTTTTTTATAATTTTAAAATAAATAGTTTGAAAGTTATTTAAGAAAATAGACGAAAATTGACCATTGCCCCCCCTTATCTCCGAAACTACTGAGCTTAAAATTTTGAAAAACATACAGAGAATAGTTCTATAAGCTGTACATTACAAGAAAACCTATAAGAAGTTTGTGGTCTTAAAATAACATTGTAAATCTCTCAATATTGTGAGTTCAAACTTACATTTACTGTTGGAATGTATGGGTGAACATGTTTTTCAAGTACAATGTTAAGTTTGTTCTTGGGATAATTTCATACCAACTACGGAACCCTTCATTGTGCGTAGTCCGACACGCCTTTGGTCGGTTTTTTTTTTTTGTATGATTGAACGCGCTATAGCGCGTTTAATTTTTCAAATCCGACTGGTAGTTCCAGAGATAATAATCTCTGGAACTACCAGTCGGATTTGAAAAATGATTTTTGCATTTGATATCCCAATTCTTGAGGCTATACCTAGGCTCCTTAAAAACATCACGCTAGGACCCTTAAAAGCCGAGCAAAAAGACATAAAGAACGCTACTAACACAAGTCATAAAGAACGCTAAGCGAAAACGAAGTAATAGTGCGGGCAGGCAATGCGATGCGACGGGGTGGGTCCGGGGAAGAAGGAATTTCACACGGACGAAGTCGCGGGCAGAAGATACTTACATAATAAGATTTCCTAGCTATATTACCAAAAAGTTATTCCTAAACCTAGCTTCATAGTTAAACATAGAACTCCATGAAATACCTATAGATGAGGTGCGCTTTTTTGCCTCAAAACTGTGCACAGAAACCTACTAACTTTTGCCCACGGCTTCGTTCGCGTTAATTTGGAATTTGACAATCAATTTGACAACAATTCGGTTCAAATCTATTATCATAAGGACGTTATTGTTGTTTTCCTCGGAAACAGTACTTTTTTTCGGGATGGGTACTTACATGTCCGTTTCTGTACACCTGACAATATATATGCAAAATTTCAGGATGATCGGTTCAGTGGTTTAGGCGTGAAAAGGTAACAAACAAACTTACTTTCACATTTATAATATTGGTTAGGATTCATTATGTTAGCCATCCAATTCTTCACCACCCTTAGTTGACTGTTACAGAACTTGAGAATGCCTATAGCATTAAGTTCGCCTTTGTACCATATTGTGTGCGAGAAGTTTCAATAATTAAATAGCTCGTGGCTAAGTAATAACAGTCGCACGGGCCGATCCATCAGGTTAAGCTACGCTTGCCGGGGTTGGTCCGTGGATGGGTGAACAGCTTTACATACCGAGGCTCCTCCGTGACTCGGAAAGCACGTTAATCCGTTGGTCCCGGCTGTCATTGGTTGGTCCCGTCGTGAATCTTTGACAGTCGTTACGGGTCATCAGAAGCCCGAAAGTCTGACCACCAGTCTTACCAAGGGGTATCGTATTGCCCAGTTACTGGGTTGTGGAGGTCAGATAGGCAGTCGCTCCATGTAAAATACTGGTATTCAGCTGCATCCGGTTAGACTGGAAGACGACCTGGGGTCGTTGTAGTAGTTGGGAAAAGGCAGATTGATTGATAAGTTTCAATAAATAAACAAAATGTTGTCAATAAAACCACTAGTTTATGACAAAATGGGTTATTATAACCCGCAGACCGTCGCGTACTACAATCCTACCAAATCCTACGGCTTCTTCCACGTTCATACATTTTTTGATCCACGAGCGACGGTTCCGAGTACAGCGAGTACGTCGCCCAGCTGATGTTTAGTTTTCATTTTCTTTTACTGCCCTGAAACAATAATATTCAAGGTTTTAATACACATTGAAAGTGTGAAAGTATACATTGTGGTAGGCACGGACATCGACCCGCAAACTGCAACCATGGATTCAGCACATGATTCTTGACACCCCCCCCCCCCCCCCCCCTAATATTTTTCGTCGGTCATCCAATAAAAAAAAATCAATAGCAATACCTACGCGGTCAAAATGTATGGAACAACAAAATTTTTGTTTTTTGTTAATCGAGAATCCCCGGGGTTCAGAACCATGACATACTGAGTCCATGGTAACAGGCTCCGCGTCGATGTCACCCTGTATGTAGGTGTTACGTAACTGCTACGTAACAGACTGAACCGCAGTTTAAAATAGAGAGAATCAAACATCGAAATTAATAATGCTGTTAATCATCATACTAATATTATAAAGGCAAAAGTTTGTGAGTGTGTGTGTGTGTGTGTGTGTGTGTGTGTATGTTTGTTACTTCTTCACGCTCAAACGGCTGGACCGATTTGGATGAAATTTGGTATTTAGATAGCTTATACCCTGGATTAACACATAGGCTACTTTTTATCCCGGTCTACGCGGGTGAAACCGCGGGGCGCAGCTAGTTAAATATAATTGTGTTTTGTGTGTTAAGAGCAGTGGCGTGCACTCCATACATGCAAATAAGCTCTGCATACCCTGTAGTCAGATACCATACATGCCCCTTTAAATGATAAATAACTAATAAACTACAACTATAACTCAAGAAAAAACATGGTAATTATTCTAAAAATCTAACCGTAGTCACCATCTCACCGTTTACAATGCGATTTACGTGCCATCTATTATTTTTTTATTGGAACTAATTGGCTGGAGCGAGCGGCGAACACCGCGCAGGCAGCGCTCCCGTGGCAAAAGCAGTAACATGCAGTGCTTATTTTTCATACAACGCATCTCGTGTAGTACACAGCAAAAGTGTCACTGTGTGCGTGAAAATGTGTGCGCGTGTTTGAGTTCTGGAAGCAGAGCTTACATTGCAACCCGTCCAAATTGAGAAGCCGTAAAAGCACCGCTTAGTTGTTGATTACAGAGGGTCAACTTTTTTTGGTCGGATTGACCATAATTCGTTCGTTTTAGTTTGTAATTGTACAGTTTTTACAAGCTTTTATTCAACTTGCAATGTTTGAATGTTTGTTTTTTTGACATATTGTTTTGATTGTTTTTCTTGTCAATCACTTGATTGACTGTATAAGTAATTACATTAATATTATGTACTTACTGTAAAAAATTAAAGTAATCTGTGGTTATACCTGTGATCCTGTGCCGCCGAACCCGCCGAAGTGTGTTTTTGTATATCAAAATCTTGCGCTTTTTCGACGTTATCTTTTGAGGAAAAAGTTAAATTGATTGTAAATGGAAGGTGTGTACCCGGGTTTGATTTAGCTTTCTTGTTATTTTCTTAAAAAAGTTTTATGATAATGTATTTATGGCTAACATGTTGTGTACCCACATACAAACACATTGTATTGTATCCCTTGCTTTTTTTTTACAAATCAAGATAAAATAATGTTTGGACCTTTGTCGGATATTCTGATTAAAATAATTTAAGTAGATTTAAAGTATTCGTAGTGGTCGCAAACAAATATCATGCGAAGCCAATGGCGCCGCCGTGCGGTAAGAGTCAGGGTAAGAGTAAGGTAAGGTAGGTGGGGTCGGGTAAAACAAACGGTCGGGGAAAAAAAAAACTTGTTAGATTGTTTTTTTTTTTTTTCATTTTAGCCGTGCATACCCAGTCTGAAATCTCTGTGCACGCCACTGGTTAAGAGAGTCCTATGTCCAGCAGTTGACTGTGATATACTGATTAATTAGAACTTTTGTTTTATCAGTGAACGATATCCTAAGCATCAATATGCATTGTGAATGTTTAACATTAACTGCCATACATAACTGGATACTTTTAATCCCAGTTCCTAATATTATGTGGCCTACAAAATTCAAATCCTAAATTCCAACCGGCCAAAAGCTAGCGCAACAATATAAAAAGCCCATATCATTGTAATGGTCACCCCTCATTAATCATAAGCCTGACGTCGCCTCCCGTCGCCTGACGTCGCCCTGTTTCCGTCAATTTGAAGTCATCTATTAGTCCGCTATACAGCCGTCTAAACAATCAAGGCATTTAGGGGGTGATTGGTCAGGTTGTGGTGCAACGGTAATAGAGTCATTATATTAGTGAGAATTGTAAATGTTTGGGGAGACTCAAACTCAAACTCAAAGTATTTATTTCAAATAAACGAATTACAGGCACTTTTGAACTGTCAAGGGATCGGTCAGTCAGAAAGATGAAGCTAGTTGCCCATTCCAAAGCGTAGTAGGTTCCTATGGAGAAGAACGGGCCAGAAACTTCACGGACACTCTTTTATATCAAAAATATTTTTACAAAATATTGGTTACATCGTTCATGTTGAAAATATACATGTGAGAACAATGTAGAAAGACGTGCACGTTAAAAGCGTCCGTAATAAAAGTATAAAACTAAAAACAACTAAATTAAAAATAAGGTGTGGCAGCTAAGAGACGACTTGTCCCAATTGAGGGCGCCCGTTCACGAACATGACGCATGGATCAGTACCAATTAGCTCAACCATTTTGAAGGGAACTTAATGATCCAACACACACGCCACCACCAGCGAGACATTTGAGTGAGCATAACTATACTCTCAGGGCACATGAGAAAATGACAAATAATAGAATAAGTTCTATGTGAGTTAAATCCGGTCTGGATCCCTATTTTTGAACTGAGATCAAAAATTTCGTGTTGCTCAGGAGCTTCGTACTCAAGTTATTGGTTTCTGTGCTGTGTTTCGCGCGTGCGATTCCTGCAAGAAATATAAAAACACGGGCAACATTAAAAGAATAGACATTCCTGTTTTAACTGTTAGTACTTATCTTTTAGTACAGAAAATGTTTTTTTATTATTAAGGGGGATTCGCTAAGGTAGTATGTCAACTTGATACCTCTACGCGTTCCTGAGAAAAAGGGTGTTGACAGACGTACAGTCACCTATAGCATTAGCTGACCCACCATTACATAAATGGTTGAGATTTTTTAGAATACCAGTCGTTAGAATTTTATAATTCTTTTGTATTTTATTTATTATAGTTATTTAAATAAAATATAAAAGAATTATAAAATTCTATAGATTCGTATTCTAAAAAATCTCAACCATTTATGCAAGGGTGGGTCAGCTAATGACCACAAACAGACAGACAGACAACGAAGTGATCCTCTAAGGGTTCCTTTTTTTCCTTTTGAGGTATGGAACCTTATAACAAAAGAATGCCCGAAAATTAAATATACCTAAACCTGACTAACCTAACTTTAAACTTAGGTTATTTTTTTTAATATTCGGGCATTCTTTTTAAAGTGTAAGCACTACCAATCATTCCTTTTTCGAAATAAACTTAATCTTATCCCGTAAATCCTGCTCATCGTAAGATGCAGGAGTAGGTAGACACAAAGGATGTTCAGTGACAAACAAAAAGATTGCAGTCTTCACTCTCGCGAACTTCCTCAAAGCGAGCAATTCGAGCTGAAACTTGTAGCAAAATGTTTGGCGTAGTTTTTTTTTAAATTGAAAATCTAATTAGGTAAGAAGTTTTACCATTTAAGTGATGTTAAGGTTTTGTTAGGTTGCAAAACTGCCTGGGATGATAAAATATAGAGGTAGAATATCATTATGTGACTATGAGAGAATTCTGTCCATCTATACCTACAGCGTGACATTTAAATAGTTTTTATCCTCTTAAGGTCTTATACTCATCATTATGAACAACTTTTACTATGGGACCAAACATGAAATCGCGAAAAAAAATCAGCTGCTCCCTGCTTATCGACAAGTTTGATGTAGATAAATGTAGTGAATAGCTGATTTTTTTTTTGCGATTTCAGGTTCGGTCCCACAGTAAAAGTTGTTCACAATGATGAGTACAATGACCCCTTAAGAGGATAAAAACGGTTAAAATTTCACCCCGTATTCTAAATACAGTGTGAAATTTAACCGTTAAAAGAGAAGTCACTGACTGACTCATGAACGCCCAGCCTTAAGTACCCTTACCCTTAACCTGCACAGAGGTTCCCTTTTTATTGTAAACAAGGAGTAAGGAAGGATTTCCCGGTAGTATGTTCCCGGGGAATATCTTCCGACATACACGCGGGCAAAGTCGCGAGCAAAAGCTATAGTCCTAAAATAAAGATAGCAAAGAAACGCCCCGTATGACTTTTCGTCAACATTTGGGAATCAAACCCGCAATAAGTAGTTTACCTACCTACTTACTCTCTAGTTATATCAATCAATCAATCATTTAAAATTTTAAGAAATCTCCAAACGGCTGTTTGACACTTCCCGTGACCCGAGGGCTGGCTTTTACTTTGGCCAGAGGCTTAGCATTGCCATACAACGTGGCAATGCCGGCAGTCTCTTGGGTACTTTACCAGTCGACAGCGATGCGGAGGAATTTTTCGACGCCATATTTTAGTTTTTTAATAGTTTTAGTTAGGATATAATTTTGTTATTTTTAGGTTATGTGTATATTACATTTAAATAAAGTCGCATTTTTCATCAATCATTTATTTGCAACGAATGTAGGTGGGTATAAATGAATACAAGCTCAAAATGCCTCATAGGAAATGAGTAATTTCCTAGACAAACATTTTCCCGTTAACATCAGTCTCTACGAGACCAAAAACCGTACCTATAGAAAGTTAGGTGGGTTCACGAAAAATCATAATTTTATTATTAGTTTATAAAAATTGTCCTTCAATATGCTCGCATTTTCTTGAATACATACCTACAGTAGCATTAATGTCTTAACTACATAGAAGGCAGAATTAAAGATTGCTCACAAGTGCACAAGTAATAACAAAACACAGCCCGCTTACAAACTTGCAAGTAAAATTATTGATATATTTCCCCAACTCGAACTATCGGTTCAGTGTTTTAGGCGTTGTACTTTTAAAAAAGTCAATACCGACTTCTAAAACATAAAACGAATAAAATAATTTTCTTAAAAAACTTAACAGCTACTCAAATCGGTGTGTTCAATTCTTCAATGCACCTAGCTTGGCATTACCGACTTCAGCTGAAGCTGTTAAGTTTTAAAAAAAAGATATTTTATTCGTTTTAATCGATTTTTACTATTTCAAAAGTGAATTTATTTTTCCATTTTTACTACAACACAAGCCCAAGACGAGCAAAAAGAAGAATCATCTAAATCGCATAGAAATGCCGGAGATACAGTACATTTATGCATATAACTACGTACGTAAGAATAATTACCTAATTATATACCTACTAAACCTTCTTGACAGTATGTAGATCACGTTTGTGAAAGAATCATCAGAATTGGTTAATAAGTTTTTGAGAAAATCGCAGACATACCTACTTACATATCTCCTTTTTTTGAAGTCGGTTAAAATGTAACAGACAGACGAGTTACTTTCACATTTGTTATACAACGTGTAACGTTAAATGCGCAAAACCTCTTAAGGGGTCATTGTACTCATCATTATGAACAACTTTTACTAATGGACCATACCTGAAATCGCGAAAAAAAAATCAACTGGTCAGTACATTTATGTTCGCATAATTCGTCAAAATGTACTGAACAGCTGATTTTTTTTCGTGATTTCATGTTTGGTCCCATAGTAAAAGTTGTTCATAATGATGAGTACAATGACCCCTTAAGAGGTTTTGCGCATTTAACGTTACACGTTGTATAAGTATCGATACCTAGTATGGATGTGGAAAACTATAGTAAAAAACAAGAGGTTATGCACAATACTAGACTAAAGTCTAACCCACGATTGCGTTCAGATCCAAGCTTCAACTCCGCTTTTGACATATAAAGAACTGAAATTTCATAAATAGAAACGGAATCATTTTCACACTCGATTTGAATATCCCGTAGTTGTAGAGTGGCTCGGACATAAGTACGGGCTAGGAATTCCATTCTTTAACAGTGCGCTTCGCAAACTCGACTGACAAAGCAAAAGAAATATCAACTAAGGACACTATGGTAGTCAGCCAATCAGCCAACCAACCAATATCTACGTCATCAAATCAATCATATTATTATCAAAGTCCCACAAAACTACCCACACTACTAAACACAAAATCTAATCCTACCGTTCATTTCGGAAATAAATTGAAATCCTACATAATGAAGACGGGCGCATAAAGGCTGCAGACGGACTAATTTCGCGGCCGCCATCTTGGCGTTGCCATGGCAACGAGACTGGTGCCCCCTTCGCCTCCCTCCTCCCCCTGCACTTGCGCTGCACTTCCTAAAGGCTAGACTAGGCTATGTGTAGAAGTTGGTTGTTATAGTCTATGGTCTATAGTTTGGTGAACAGACGTTTTAGATGTTTCTGCGTGGCTATTGTTTGATGGGGATTCAATTTTGGTGACATGGGTAGTGTTTTTGGTACTTGATTTATGTTAGATCGATAATCGAGGAATCCATTATACCCGGAAAAAGTATAAATTAAACGAGAAGTAACTCCTGTAGTTAGAGCAGTGATGGCCCAGAGTAACGGCCCCGACTTCCGAGTTGTAGGTCGTAGGTTCGAACCCAGCTAGGTGCTTTACTTTGTGTAAATTATTTCATCACCACTGCTCTCAAAACGGTGAAGAAAAATATCGTGAGGAAACCGGCATGCCCTAGAATCAAAAATTCAAAGACATTGTGACATGTATTATTATTTTGTGTGCCTTTTTAGTTTAGTCTATGCTAAATACATGTATTTTCTTTCTTTCTTTCTTTTTTTATCTATCTATCTACACAGAAAGGAGGCCTGTGTCCCAGCAGTGGGAACGTTATAGGCTGATTATGCTAAGTACCTACTAATGCGCCTGGAAAATTTAAAAAATATACTTAAGTACTACGTTCGCAGCATGGCATGGTGATACTTGTCAAATATCATTACAATTTGAACAAAATCTGAAAAATATACAAGGTTAGTTCATTTTCAGCACTGTCTATAAAATTCCACGTGTATCGGATAGACAATGTACGCCGATATCGGGGTGACCCTGCACTTTATAACCCAAAAATAGTCTGCCATTTGTCATGCATTGTTTATTTACTTCCGTGACAAAAGAAAGTAAGCGACAGCTTCAAGTTTTCCCGCGCAACTTGTATCAGTTGAAATATACTTTGATTTAAGCTATTTTTATACTGATACTTATATCAAAGGAAATTTTTATCAGTTGTTGTCTCCAACTACCAAAATAACTATTCTCGTAAAACATGCCATAAGAAAGTTTTTTCTTTATTTATTTACTACTTAGTAGGTAATATTACTAGCGACCCGGCCCTGCTTCGCACGGTTTTTACGACTTGAAAAAACATGAAGGTTTCTATATTATATATAAGGCAGATATTAATTTTTTTTTATACATATAAACCTTCCGGAATAAATTCTATAAATGATAGTGAAAACCGCATCAAAATCCGTTGCGTAGTTTAGAAGAACAACGCGGTCACACAGACAGACACAAAAAGTGACTTAATTTTATAATAATTATAGATTTATGCATAATTACAGTCTTATTACAGGTTCGTGTTCGTGTATTCTAGGTACCGTTTGTATTGGTACTCACATTCGTTTCACAGAACAACACTACTTCACTAAGCAAATAATGTAGTTATAGGTACATGAGTAATATTTTGCACTTACATCTATCAGTAAGTACGTGAGTCACGGGTAATGTTTCGAATTTGAGCTGCTCACTCCTGGGACTAGGTACTGGGCTCCGAAGACCGGTTCTAGTCAACGTATAACAATTCCTATACAGGTACAAATCCAATAATCACAGTAATTGTCAGATAGAGTAAACTGCACTGAAAATTGTTTCAAACCTATTTCAATTATATTTTTAACTAGCGCTTCTCGTGCGGCTTCGCCCGCGTGGATGTCGAAAAATATCCCACGGGAACAAAAATCCTTCCTTGTTCCTTGTCTTCATCACTACATATCACTACATAGTATAAAACAAAGTCACTTCCCGCTGTCCGTCTGTCCCTATGTAGGTATGCTTAGATCTTTAAAATTACGCAACGGATTTTGGTGCGGTCTTTTTAGGGTTCCGTACCTCAAAAGGAAAAAACGGAACGCTTATCTCTACGGAACCCTTCATCGTGTGTGGTCCGACACGCACTTGGCCAGTTTTTTTTTTAATAGATAGTGTGATTCAAGAGGAAGGTTTATATGTATAACAAACGCGGGAAAATCCGCGGGCAAAAGCTAGTTAGGTATAAAGGGAACCTCTGTACAAAATGTTAACTTGCTAGGTTCAATGGTCTGGGCTGGGCGTTGATGAGTCAGCCAGTCAGAGTTAAGACTTTTCTTTTTACATATTACTAGCACTTCCCGCGCGGCTCCGCCCGCGTGAATGCCGGATAATATCCCACGGGAACGTACTACCGGGAATTCCTTCCATAATCCTTGTCTACATTATAAAGAAAAACTCTGTGCATTTCAGCTATCTAAGTCCAAGGGTTTTGGCTGGGCGTTGATGAGTCAGTCAATCAGTCAGTCAGGACTTCTCTTTTTATTTATATAGAAGATAGATAGATAGAAGAAGATCGTTTTTATTGTAAAGTTTTGGCAAAATGTCAGTTTTCTGCATATTTTGAGATAGCCAACGTCAAAAAAAATATGAAAAGCTCTGAAAATAATGCAAGGAAAGTCAACAGCATTTCTAGAAGCCCTTCCTTCGCCCAGATTTTCATTTAGTTCTAAATTTCAAAGTAGTGTGGGGCAATTCCCGCCCGACCTGGGCGTTTTCTATTGGAAAATTCAGGCTCATTATTGGGCATTTTCCGGGAGCTTTCCAACTATGTACTATTCTACTAGGTACCGTATTTTACCAGATTATAATACCTATGTTCAGCTGCATCCGGTTAGACTGGAAGCCGACCCCAACATATTTGGGAAAATGATAGATGGTGGATACCTACCTATGTTCTGATATCTATACTAAAAATAAAGCTAAAGAGTTTGTTTTTTTGTTTGTATGTTGGAACGCGCTAATCTCTGGAACTACCAGTCGGATTTGAAAAATTCGTCTAGCCTATGTAACATCACGACAAGCAAAAAGAAAAAAGTCTGAAAGAACGCTAAGCGAAAACGAAGTAGGTAATAGCGCCAGCAGGCGTTGCGATGCGACGGCGGGGTAGGTCAAGGAACAAGAAATTTTACGTGGATGAAGTCGCGGAAAGAAGCTAGATAAGTATTATAAAAACAAAAATATTTATTTCAATAATATCTCACGCCTTTTTGCCATGGGATTAGGCAGAAAGTATAGCACTATGCTAACATGTTACGAATGCTGCGATCCATACATATTTTGCTCCTTGCTTATAAGCAAGCATAGCATAGCATTATAAAGCTTGTTCTTTAATGTTAAACAAATTATTATCGGCTATTCTCCACACAGTCCTTCAAATGTAAAATACAGGTATTCTAACATTCAATTTCAATTTATCAGCCGAGTCGACCAAATAATTCAGCTATGATTGAAAATCCAGACAAAACGGAAGGACGGTGGTCGAATGTCTCGATGCGTTCGATGTTTTACTATTAAGATACAGATATATTCCAATAGCCTTGAGTGGTTAACTTGCGCGTTCTGTGCTGAGCTCACGCAACGCTTCGTACGTCTACCCAGTAGGACTCGCCCATCAAGGGACGCTGTCCCAAATTAGAAGCATTAAAAGATAAAACACGTATACTAAAAATAAATAATTAAATTAACTTTAAAACGGTGAAGGTTTCATAAAAATACGCTTGATAGTTTTTGCGTGATTCTCAGCTTATATCCGCGTTAGACATAACTTTACAAATTAATTACACTATGTAATATAAACATAATTTAAAATATTCACAGATTAAGTTATTAAAAAAATGCTCTAATTTAACATATATTTTTTCCAAATCATTAACACTACTCGTTTAGATGTGATCTTAAGTTTAAAATAATATTGTCGTCGCCTTAACAACCCTGCAACAACAACTATAGGTATGTAAGTATATAGGGGTAGGTGATGATGGTGCGTCTGTGGGCCCTAAAATAATGGTATTGCGAACGGCAGAAAGTGTGGTGTCTAGAAATGCCGCTGGGAATTTACTTACTTACGATTGTTCAGGAAAGGCTTAATTTTATTTACTTATGATTTTTTGTAAGCGACCTTTGTAAATAGTAATAAAGAAAATACATTTGTTTTGGTCACAGCGCCACATATAATATAAGGGTAACTTTATATTAAAATCTAAATTGAGAAGCAGTAGGTACAAAGTCTTATGAGACCAAAAAACCGGCCAAGTGCGTGTCGGATCACGCACAATGAAGGGTTCCGCAGTTGAAAAGAATTCATCCCAAAAAAAACTTAACATTGGATCCTAAAAAAATATGTTATGTCAAAAACTTAATTACAAATTCACAATTTTCGGACTTTTTCCTCTACCTGTGCTGGAAGACCTTGCTTCTTGCCAAATTTTATTATTCTAGGTCAACGGGAAGTAAGTACCCTATAGGTTTTGATTTACTTGCGACAGTTGTGAGTATCAAAATATGTCGCAAAATGGCCGTATTTTTTTATTGCGTTGACATAATAGCTTGATTTTTTTAGAACTCTAAGGGACTATAGACTTACGTATTTGATATAAATTTCAACTTGATATCTCTACGCGTCCCTGAGAAAAATGGTCTTGACAGACTGACAGACTTGAACATTTTTTTATGTGATAAAATTACAAATTAACAATTTTCGGACTTTTTCCTTTATTTGTATTTTAAGACCTTGCTTTTTGCCAAATTTCATGATTCTAGAACAACGGGAAGTACCCTATAGGTTTTGATTTACTTGCAAGTATCAAAATATGTCGCATAAATGGCCGTATGTTTTTAAGGCATTGACTTAGAAGCTTGAATTTTTTGGGACTTCAAGAGACCATAGACGTACGTATTTGATATTAATTTCAACTTGATACCTCGGGTTGGTATCAGAATGACTGGATCGCAAATTGACCACGTCGCTCTTAGTCCAAATCTCAAAATGTCTAAATCTCAAAATACCTAAGTCGCAAAATCACTACATTGCTTTTAGTCCACATCTCATAATGTCTAAATATCAAAATAGCTAACTCGCAAAATGACTACATTGCAAAAAGTCCGAACAGTTGTGTAGGACGGTAGTAGGTACGGAACCCTAAAAATTAAAAATTGGCTACTGAAACACTTAAGCCTTCATTTTTCATTTAAATATGGGAGAATATCCTAAGTACCAGCTAGATAAACGGGTAGTCGTGAAGATCGACGAACGAGAAATACTACCACAGAAAATTCAAATGTGCAAACGCAAGCAAAAGCAACGAAACCATCACTATATTTTGTCAAAGCTTATATTTTTTAAACCATAAACAATTATTAATTGCATAAAGTTCGCAAATCAAAGTTTATAACCACGTTTTCCGATATTTCAAGTCTGTAATAAAAGTTATAGTTACGGAAAGTTGAGAACGCCGTGTCTGCCCGTGACCAAGAGCGCTGTAAACATAAAACGTCTGGAAAACTAAATTGAAACAATAAAAGCTAAATAACCCGTAAAATTAGGTTAAGTTTTCTTTGCACCGAACTGTAGAGTAACAAAATTACGCAATGTATTTTTATATCCACAGACAAAAAAGGAAAATTTTAAATTAATTTTGACGTTTTAATTCCTCAGAACAACGACTAAAGCATAGAAGTAGTGGTAAAATAGCAACTGAACTCAATATATTTGTTTCATTTTGACTTATGGAGCCGCTATGATGTTAAAGAAGGACACGTATACAGAAGACGTTTCGAAATTTTGTAGGTTGTCATTCATTTTATTCCGACTAGTGATGTACCCACTAAATTTCAACGTCGATAGAATTTACAATAACATTCTTTCTTATACTGCCAAGAATAATAACCGTAGGTACACACGGCTACACATCAAGCTATACATTTCCAGTTTACACTGACCGCTCATTGTAAGGAAATCCTATACAATGCGAGATCAGCTTATACTGGAAATGTATAGCTTGATCTGTAGCCGCGTGTACCAAAAATTTTGAAGTAACTAAGCATACTTGTGATCCCAATACTTAATATATTCGTTCAAAATGAAAGAATACTTTAAGTATGAACTAAATAGTTCGTCATGATGACGAACTATTTAGTTCATCACGAAAGTCTTCCTTGGTTCCCGACAGCTCTTCATGTATTAAATCTGACCCGGCTAAACCCGAATGTATTTAATTGCCATAATAACTGATGAGTTTATTGAAAAGAAGTGGGAGACATTCGGTTTTGCAAATGTTTTTAGCAACTTACTTTCTCATATTTATTTGAATTTTAGATTACATCATAGTCTACTCAACAAAGTCTAGGGAACAAGGGTATTCAAAGTACCTAATAATTTTTATTTTAATACTTTTTATATAACACATTATTTTAAATCAGTAGAAGCGTAATTTAATAGAGATTTGAATTATTTGATTAAATAAAATGGTTGTTAGTGAAAAAATAAAATTTATTATGAAAATTCAAAATGGTACCAAAGCGACAAAAACTTTTCGTACATAAAAAAATAAATAACGACCAGATAATATTTTAAATAAAAAGCCTAGCAACTTTAATAGGTAATCTGTTACGCGAATTCCAGCCCACACCATAATACGGATGAACTTCCTGAGGATTCTGGAGTCGGCTCTGGCGACCAGGAACTCGCCAAAAGCGCAGTCTTCTTGAATCGGGATGGAATCCAATTATTTCTGAATTTGTTATTGTCATCTGTGTCAAGGATTCCTAAAACGAACAGTTCTCAATAAAATTTATGTAAGATTTTTTATCATCATTTTTATTTAGGTAAATAGTTTTATTTATATGTCTTACCTGACTGATGTGAGATGATTTCACGAGATGTCAATATCAGTGGCGATTCATTAATCTGTACCGATGTACTAGGTCCTGTTTCAACTTCCATTGCTACGGGATCCTACAATTACGTATTTTTTATTAAAAATAAGTAAATAAATTTGCACACGATTATATTTCCGACTCGGATAATTAGAAGAATAGTATCGCATCAATGATATTTTTAATATAATATCATTGTATCGCATATATCAAGTGAACATATTTCTGAAATGTTATACCTGTCTTCATGTTAGATTGCTGTTGATGGTGAGCGGTTCTTTTAATTTGCAGTACTGCGCTATGTCCTTCTTCGCAGACTTCCTTAAGTATTTCCTGTAATGTAATAAATCAAGTTTTAATTTGAACGGGATACTATTTATTGCCAATAAAATACCTTAATTATATCATAATTCATAATACTGGATGAATTTTTTATCATGCACCAAATCGAAATGGGAGATTATACACATCATTATGAACAACTTTTACTAAACGAACAAACCTGAAATCGCGAAAAAAAATCAGCTGTTCAGTACATTTATCTACATCAAACTCGTCAAAATGTACTGAACTGCTGATTTTTTTTTCGCGATTTCAGGTTTGGTCCCATAGTAAAAGTTGTTCATAATGATGAGTAAAATCTCCCATTTCAATTTGGTGCATGATAAAAAATTCATCCTGTATATCAGACCATTTCATCTGTTCTATCCATAACAAATAATGTAGGAACAGCATGTTCTCTAAGTGACGACTTAAAGAATATGCTACATCCATTTCATAGGTTCATTACCAAATGAATACAAAGTAAAATGCTTGGAGCATATTATGTGGCCGAGTCCAATTTCGTCTACCAATACAATTTATCCATTTTTTTTTTCACATCGTCTAGGATATCTGTAAAAGAAAAGTATCGACAACATTATTTACGTCACTATGGCTGATCAAGATAACCCCAAAACAATTTCCGAATATTCGCTAATAACTTCTATTGGAATAAATATTACGACTGGTTTCAGCTATATAGTGACACAGCAATATTTGTTATGTATTTATATTCGTTTAACAGATCATATGCAACAAGAAATTGAGCAAAAACTTACCGATGGAAAGTCAATATTTATTGTTCATTTTATTTTCGCTATGAATGGGACTGGCAGCCCCCAACCACACAAGAAATTGCTCCACAGCGTCCACACACTCACTGTTTGTAGTTAAACAAAGAATTCATGCAATCTAACAGTAGAAATATTATTAAAACATCGCAAAACCATGGAAGATTACGACAAACACGTAAACAATGAACACGCGAATAAGTCAGGTAGTTCAATGAACGAACTGTCAGACATTGAAACAAAGTACTATCAAATTTGTCCGCGTCATACTATAACTTTTTTAACCAAATGACAATTGATCTTGTGACCATGCCAAGAAAGTAAAACAAAGAGTAAAACATTTATCTCTTTCCCACATCCTTTATCGTACCTTTATCGTACCTAATAATAGAACGGGACTAAAGGTAGTTACAGAATTCTGTTTTTAGCCTTCCTTCTATGCTTTGTTATTGTTCTGTGTTTAATTCTAGTCTCTCGATTGACAACAAAACTTCTTTTTATTTTTAAGAAAAAACATTGTTCCGAATTTAAAAAATTCCGTGCCAACTTAAATTTATTTCAAACTATCTCCTTCTTTTTCCGTCGGCGAGCCCGCGAGCACGAATATCGACGCTAGAGTCCGCCTTCGAATTATAAACTCGGGCGAAATTTGCACAGAGCACTTTGTAATTGCAAATTTCCTAACTGAGCGCATGCGCCATAAGGCGATCAATACGCCAAGACTTTATTATTGTTTTTTCTTAATACAATAACAGTTTGCGCGCCAAAACGCCAAAAGTGAGGTTACATTTTTGAGAATACAATTTCCGAATTTCAGAGTTTCGTTGAAAATGGTAGGAAATATATTTTTTACTATGAATTGTGTCGGCAAGACGGGGAGGTGGCTAGGGGTGGGACCGCCCGCTCCTATTGGATAGTTACTTTAAACTATTGCCTGAAACTTTCATTAATGCATTCTATTACCTCGTTTATGCAATATTCGGTATTCTATTGCTTTGCGGAATGCGTAATTTTATGTTTAAGTTACGTTAGCAATGTTAGCTTATGCCGTTTTTATTTTAAATGTTGAAAATATGAATATGGGCGGCATTTTAAAATGCAATTTATGGAATAATTAACGCTGTAATCATTTCCAAAAAAATATGAATAATTCATGTACAAAAGAGGATTTAAAAGACTTTTAAAATAAATGTTTTCTCGTTGTAATTCGAGCGTGAAATGCTTACGCACTTATATAATATTTAGCGTATACGCGCGTAATATCCGGCAGATATTTGAAAATTTCATAACTTTTCATGCTGTTTCAATGTTGTAAAGAGTCGTTAAATATTTTATTTGGGCCGCAGTTGTTGCGAAATTGCTCCTTTTGATTACAACCCCCGGGATAAAGCGAGGTACTTTTACAATTGATTTCGTCAATATATAACGTTTAGGTAGGTACTACATAAGTGACGTCAGGTCGGTGGTTTTACGTCAGGTAGGTATGTTACGTCGACGCGTCTGACGCGGACGCAATTACTTGAAAGAATTTATTAATAAACAGCATCAAATCACAATACAAGAGCTTGTTTTTCTTTTTCGTGAAAAACTTTTTCCATTATGTTTACATTGTTACAGAGTTGAGAGTTTCTAAGGAGATTGTGTCGATTTTTAAATTTTGTAACGAAAACCTTGGCTTTTAAAGTTTTCTTGTAATGTAATGAAAATGAAAATAACGTGTAGGGTTATTTAGTTAGTTGCGTTAAAAATAAACTGCCTTGTAATTATGAAATACTTGTGTTTACATTACATTTACTTACTGAATTATAGCAAAACTACTTAATTTTGAGAGTATGTCAGTTATCACCCTCAATATTAAGTAGGTATATTCAGTAATTACTTCACAAAAGTGAATTGAAAATGTGCTTTATATTAGAAAATTAAGAAAACAACTCCTGTCTACCAATTTTCCACCGTCAATTAAGTCAAGGCTGCCAACGTGCCAACTTACGGGAGCTAAAAAAAACTACAGCAGCCAACAATGGTCTATTGTAACGCTGTGTCTGCACTCACACACGGATACACGTACGAAAACGATCACAAAAGCTTTAGCTATGCTACTGCCTGGATGGCGCGCATTCTCGTCTGTCTAACTAACGAGCCAATATGCTGATGCTTTCGTCTGCAGACAGCCTTTCAAACTTACCTATCTTTAGAAACTAATGTGAAACTGAGAATTTGTATAAAGTTTAAGAGTTAATTGTTAATTTTCTAGAAGATTTAAGTAAGTAAGTTTCATAATACTCAAATGTTCTAGAAAATTAAGAATTTACTTTTTAAATTAACAATTTACTTTTTAAATTAACAATTTACTTTTTAAATTAACAATTTAATTTGGTTTTCATGAAAATTCTCGCCAGCGGTTGGCGCCACTTTGACAAGAGGTCTTCCATTTCGACAAAGAATATAAAATATATGATGACGTTCATCATTTGTTTCATTTATTCGTTCATCATTCAGTCACGACTAATGGAAATATACTTAGGCGCTTTGACACTGACAGGTGCCCGGACCTGACGTCTCAATGCTGCCACCTAGTAAATGTCATTTCAGAAAACACTCATTTTAAAAGTTTTGATTAGTGTAAACGTTCCCGTTGCTTGTAACAAATGAAAAGTGTAACTACTTCAATAAAAAGGACCAACACTATTGGCCTTTGGCCCAACACAACGATGCCACGGTCAAAGGCTAGCGTTGGATATCTTTTAAAGTGCCTTTGAATTGGAAAAATCCGATAGAACACGCTATTACATTTTTATTGCGCCGTTTTCAAGAAAAGGTATTTCGCTCCGCAATCTGCTTTCGTTGAATCAGGCAACTTTTGGATGTTATCCGAATGGAAAGACTTTTCTTCAATTAATATGTGAGTTGTGTTATGTTGGTAGTATTGGATATGGAGACTTGACTAAGCTATTAGATTGGATAAATATTTAAACTAGAATAAAACAGTTTTCTTATTTTTTACTATATAAATTCTAGGTATTCATTGGCCTAAAAAATAGCATAATTAAGTTATAAATATAATATCCTAAACTAACCAAAACTGTTAAAAAAAAACTTAAATAAAACTTATTAATTTATGCACCACCTTAGGAAATAAAAAAAAATATATAAAATATTAAAAATTAAAAGAAATGTTGAGCCAGCAGTGTTCATTACTTTCCAACCTATATGTGGTTATAACTATTCCCGTTTAGCGAATCATCATTAATTTAAGCCTTAAGACAAATATTGCCACTAAACTCACAAGAGAATTCAGTTGATCAGGCAAGAAATATGAAACAGAACTAAAATATTTTGAATAAAAACCAAGACATAGCGCTGCGAACAATACACTGAAGCATGCGCAAAGCTACACCTCGCTCTGTGCATACACGCTCACACTCACATATGAACACCAAACTACAGTTAAACTACACCTCATTAAGTGCACACATATTTACGACACCCGAAACGTGATGCCTCACATCACTGTTGACAGCGCTGTGTCTTGGTTTTTTATTTAGTCTGAGCCTATATTCAAAATATTTCAGCAGCACTTTCAGTAGGTACTAATTAAGATAATTAATAAAGTATTATCACTTGTCAGACACCATGCGATTGCTTTCATCGCCGTCTGTCGTATATTGAAAGAATATTGGCACACGTCCATAATTTTAACGTTGCTCTCATTATGTTTTCCAAATAACACTTTTTTTGTAAATTTTCTGCTATTCTTGTCTTTTATTTTTGACACCAATGCGTAGATTCTAGGTCAGTTTGTTTTCTTTTTCTTGCAACTAAGTACATTGATATATAGATCCTTGGCCTGTCTTTTTGATTTTTTGTAAAAAGAATCTCTTTCCGGTAAACAATGACAACAGTTTGTGGAGGAGTAGGTTTAGTGTTGATTTTTTTGATACAAAAATTCTACCTCATCTGACTAAAAATATGAGCATAGGAAATTTCACAATGGTACATATCTCCTGAATTTTTTTTTCTCAATTGTGGCAACAGCAGTTATCAGCCAAATTTTTTTTTCTCAATTGTGGCAACAGCAGTTATCAGCTAAATTTTTTTTTCTCAATTGTGGCAACAGCAGTTATCAGCTAAATTTTTTTTTCTCAATTGTGGCAACAGCAGTTATCAGCTATTTTTTTTTTTCTCAATTGTGCAACAGCAGTTATCAGCTAAATTTTTTTTATCTCAATTGTGGCAACAGCAGTTATCAGCAAATTTTTTTTTTCTCAATTGTATCAACAGCAGTTATCAGCTAAATTTTTTTTTTCTCTATTGTGGCAACAGCAGTTATCAGCTAATTTTTTTTTCTCAATTGTGGCAACAGCAGTTATCAGCAAAATTTTTTTTTCTCAATTGTGGCAACAGCAGTTATCAGCTAAATTTTTTTTTCTTAATTGTGGCAACAGCAATTACCAGCAAAATTTTTTTTTTCTCAATTGTGGCAACAGCAGTTATCAGCTAAATTTCCGAGATCGTTCCACTGCGTTACGTAGGTAATCCAATAACCTCGTTCGCAAATAAAATCAGTCAAATTACTGCGAACATATGCCTAGTCTTTGACAAATATGGAAATTTCAGTCTCTACGTTAATTTAATTTAATAATGGCCTCGTTCTCCCCAGTTATAGGCATAAATTAAGCAAAATTCATAAAATAATTTGAATTTTAATGCGAATAGTTATTCGTTCTGATTATATTACGAGTTTAGGTATTGGAGTTTCAGGAGCTTTTAATAATATTTTGCTTGGGTCTAGCCTGCTCTAGACCGTATTTGTTCATTTCGTAAGTTACTTCAGTAATTGTTTAAATTAATATTTTCTTATGAAATAGTTTCGAACAAATTTTCATAGAAATGGGAATGTTGTCTGAAATCTCGGTCTTCTGGTGCGATTCTTTGGGATAACCTTTTGCCCAGCAGTGGACTGCGATTGTCCAAGTTAGTTGAAGAAATAACCTCCAAACAACAGCTGTGAACAAACAAAATAATGGTTATTTTGTTTGTTCACAGATGTGTCAAACAAAATAATGGTTATTTTGTTTGTTCACAGATGTGTCAAACAAAATAATGGTTATTTTGTTTGTTCACAGCTGTTGTTTGGAGGTTATTTCTTCAACTAACTTGGACAATCGCAGTCCACTGCTGGCTGGGTAAACTCGAAATAAAACAGCATTTCCATTCCATTTCAAACCGTATTGAAATAGTGCTTACCACAGTACAATCCCGCAACCACCCCGGGATCCCGGGAATCCCGCGGGTTGTCACGTCCCGGGGCGCAAGCCACCGTTAAACGTTAGCTCTAGAGGTGTGCAACAAGTGAATCGATGTGACTTTTGAGCCCGCTGCTAATAAGACACGGGTGACAACCCTCGGGAGGCGATTAGGGCTGCGGCTGACGGTTAAAGAACGCGCCAAATGAACCGTGGGGCATTGGAAGTGAATTGTGGCTTGTTCGTGGTTTGAGAGAGATACGAGTATCAGTCGAACTTTAAAATGTAGCTTCAAAGTTGGGGCCACGTTGAACAATGTTACATTATGATGCTTCACGAAGATAAAAGTTCCTAAATCGTGCTAACATTCCTACCTTCTAAAATTGATAATCACCGTTGAGACCCTGCCTGTTGACGTATTAGCCAAGCTGGCTGTAACGAAGTCGTTCTCATCACACCCTAAAGATAAATAAAGATTTGACAAAAATTCACTCAAGCAATCCCACGTCCTTATAAAATTTACGCACCATGATCGAGCAATGCAGAAAAAATTAAAGCTAAAAACACTACATTCGTGCAACGTGTGACATTCAAACCGCAACGTACGATTTGTCGTGAAAGAATCTAAGCAACAAGTGGGGCCATAAATTGGACGACATATTCGATGACGTTCCGCTAGTGATGTACCCCGTGTCACGTACGCGGGAATGTATTCTAATGCAAATCGATTTCGTTCCATCAAAATTGTATTCCCAGAGTGAATGCTTAGGGAATATTTTTATCGTTATGGGAGTGTGGTAAATTATTAAGGCTCTGAATTGGGAAAATTATGGTGATCAGAGAATGTGTTTTTATTTACTTTCAAGGCCATTCATTCTGTTCATGGGCTTAGAATTCTGAACATACCAAAGACTTATTCGATATTTAAGTAATACTTATTATGATCGTATATACTTGTCGGTGCGGGCGAGCATGCTCGCACGCAGGGTTGTGCGCCGTTCGAGGGAGGTGAAGATAACGCTCTTCAGGGCGTATTGCAAGTCTCTCTACACTTGCGGTCTGTGGGCGAGGTACCTACACGTGTGCATACTACGGAGCCATCCGCGTCCAGTTCAGTTCAACAACGCGTTCAGGGCTGTATTGGAGCTGCCTCGCTACTGCAGCGCCTCAGGTATGTTCGCTGAGGCGCGTACCGATTGCTTTCACGCGACCATGCGCAAGCGGGCCGCGTCCTTGGTGCGTAGGGTGTGGTGCAGCACCAATGCAGTCCTAGCGATGATCGCGGTCCGGATGGACTGCTCGTACATACGGCACTGCTGTGATAGATAGTTATTACTTAAGTCTTTTAGTTTGTTGTTACTTAGGCGTAGGACAAGGTGTTGTAGCGCTGCCTGGGAGAGACCTATGTGCAGCAGTGGACTCCGATAGGCTGAGTTGTTTGATTTGACTCGTTACACGACTTTGCTATCATGTGCAGAGATTAGTAAGTAAATAGGGAGAGTTCAGATTCCGGAAATCCTATTACAACACTATCAGCGTCCATGAACTTGCGGATCTATCAAATGATACTTTTCATAATACACCTTCGTTCAGTCCAAAACAGAGGCAAAACAAACATGTAAGGGCTCAGGTCAGAGAACAACGTTTAGAGTAAAGTTTGCATCATAAAGGAGTTTAGGGAGACCAGAGATGAAAGTAATAATTTGCAATTTTCTCATAATATCTCTCAGAGCGTTTTAAATATCAAAATTCCAATCAGTACACACGGTAGATTAGTCTTTCAGCTATCTTTTAACACCAGCTACAAGCAACAAATATTACAGATTTTGAGAAAAACGACCAAATGGAAAAAGTGAAATTTGTTACAATCATCCCTACCCCAAGGGTGGGTTGTAACAGAGTAAGGGGATGGTTGTAACATTTTAAATAAAAACAAATTTACTTTCACAATCAACATATTTATTTATAATCAGTCTTTAAAGTTTTACATTAGTGTCTTAAAATAATCAACATTATTTTTAAAAATGAGACCTTAATTAGACAAACAATTATGGTACACGCCAAAAGAAAAAGAAAAAAAAATTATAGTACACATAATACACTTTTAATTTCTAATTGAAACGCTAGCTTTCGTGCTTCTTTGGTTGTTAATCTGTAATTAATTTGAGAACTAGATACTCGGCTAGTATTTTTCTTTCTCGTCGGTAAAAACTTCTTTTCGATACGTAGCCTACATTTGGAAGGATTGTTGAACCTTCTTCAACCATTTTTTTCTTCTTTTGCACATAATATGTACTTATATAAAGTTACATGGCACAGCTGATATAAATTCGCAGCGTCTCGAAATGGTACTTTTCTGAGAAGTAGGTACTTCTTCTGCAGCCAAATCTATTATTTCTACAGTAAGTAAACCTCTACTGGTCATTCTTGATAGCCATTCTGCAATAAGAAAATAAATCTGTATTACTTTAAAATATAAAAACACAATAAAATATGCTTAAATCACATCTATCTATTATCATCATTTTATCTACTTATCTATTTTATTATCTTTAGCTTATGCGTATGATCATACTCGGGATGAAAGTAACAAGTTGTTACTTTCATCCCTATCTTTAAATTTTACCGAATATGATAAACACATGCCTATAACGTAAAAAGCTATTAGAAAGATACAGTTTCGAACGGCAAACTAGAAAAACGAATAGTTATGCTACTTTAATGACACTAGAAACGTGAGCTTAAACCTACCATAATAAAAACAAACACAGTTGAAAAAACGGTCAAAACTTACTTTGGAGGTATTTTTGCGGCACCGACTCGCTACGTCCACAACCTGACAGTACACCACCGTGAGCGCAACTGAGGTGAAGGGGGTTCCAAATGGCGCACATCAGTGATACAGCCATCAGTCGAGCCAACATAATACGTTCAGAAACTCATTTGTTACGTTCATCCCGTGTTACTTTTATACCTCTGGTCTCCCTACGTTTACTCCTATATGCTGCAAACGTTAAACTGTGAAAAATGCTTGTAAACATATCATGGAGTTTCCATGGTTAATCAATTTAAAGTTTTTAGCATAGGTTTTTAGGGTTCGATACCTCAAAAGGAAAAAAACGGAACCCTTATAGGATCACTTCGTTGTCCGTCTGTGAAGACCCTTTTTCTCAGGAACGCGTGGAGGTATCAAGTTGAAATTAATATCAAATACGTAGGTCTATGGTCCCTTGGACCACCTAAAAAAATTAAGCTTCTAAGTCAACGCTATAAAAAAAATATGGCCATTTATGCGACATGACTTTTGATACTTGCAAGTAAATCAAAACCTATAAGGGTACTTCCCGTTGACTTCGACTCATGAAGTTTGGCAAGAACCGAAGTTTCACAGCACAAATAAAGCAAAAAGTCCGAAAATCGTTAATTTGTAGAGTTATCACACTAAAAAATATGTGATTCCTTTCATTTGCAGTTCGAGAATTGACCGTGACTATATCGACGTATGAACATGTTTTTTAACTGCAATGTTAAGTTTGTTCTGGGGATAAATTCATTCCAACTACGGAACCCTTCATTGTGCGTGGTCCGACATGCACTTGGCCGGTTTTTTTAAATCACAATACTCTTTATAAACATTAATCTTAACTGGGTGACTGAAAATGTACACATTTATTATATCAGTGTTTAAATAAAAACAAACAGCTTTGAAGATTTTAATAAAAAACACATTTACACATCATTAAAGCGTATTATAACATACTTAAATCGGCCTTTGTTCTACATAATAAAATATACATAATGTATGTGTGTGAATAATTCATGACACATGTCGATATCCAGAAAGTTCTAAGACATTTACATCATACATGTTATCTATGGTCTGCGTGAAAAAAACTTATGTTTAATTTAAATATTTACCGCGACAGAAAAAACTTTGTCCACGGACGGTAGGTACGATATTGCAACGTACTTTATATACAGTAGCATCTGTTACGATGAGTACACAACATAATAATGAAAAAGTTGAAAACTCCACACTTTGTTCAAAATGTTTCAGTACATTGTAATTATAATGTTTTTGGTCGCAGCCTTTGCAATTTTGAAATGTTTTCTATGTATTTAAAAAAATAATGCCAAAAAAATTTAAAATAACAGTTACCAATTAATTGTCTTAACCATAAAAGAGGTTTTCAATCATTTTCACTATGGTTTTCTCTGTATATCCCTACCAACTAATTCATAGACAAATTGTTACACGGTATCAGTATTTATTATCCGGCTATTACAGTCACCTGTATCGTAAGAGGCTTAACAGACGACTTTTAATATATCGTGGATTACCCGGGTACGCTCCAAAATCTGTTTTATTACCGGCTTATATTTTCGTATAGCGTAAAACCCGACCGTGCATTTTACTGTCGTTTTCAATATTTATGTTATAAAATTGTCCTTGGTTATTTTGGTAATCCTTTGGATTTCAGGATATAACTTTGCCTACGTGTCTGCGATCGTAAAATGTTTTTTGAATTGAGGATTGTGTGGTATAAATGTAAGGAAAGGTCGTGTGAATATGAGAATAAAATGGCTTTATATCATTTAAGTATAAATTAACACTCTTCACCCTTTACATAACTTGAAAAGCAATGACAGCTACAATAAAAATAAAAAAGTTAAAACAACAGACAATATCTCAAAGCTAAAATTCAAAATTAGAACCTGTAAATTTTTACAATGTTGCTCAAAACGGTAAAAAGAAACGTATCTTCAAATAGAACATTTTATATTACATTACGATAGTTGTAAACCCGGTACACCGGATGAACAGAAACATAAAAACGTAACTATAAGTCACCGTTCAGGGCCTTAACTTTTTCCGGGTGAACGGAAAATTTAATTTTCTCGGGAAATTGGTATCCCGGGGCACGGCGGTACTGCAATGAATCGAATTTTCCCGATAAAACTCTTATAAATACTCATTGTTGGAAGCGGCTAATAAAAATGATGAGTCTGTGATATTATATGAAAAATATCGTTAGTGAGATTTGTTTTGGCGTAGTGTTTTGATTTAGAAGTTTAGAATTTAATTGGATATTGTGCTGTCTTACAAACTAATATTATAACTGCAAAAGTGAGTTTGTTTGTTTGTTTTTCACGCTAAAACAGCTGAACAGATTTAGATGAAATTTGACAGGTAGGTAACCTGTTACTTTGACAACAAAAGTGCTTTTTTTACTAAGATGTTTGGAAAACCGGACGTGCGTGTCGGACCACGCACAATGAAGGGTTCCGTTCCGTAGTTGGCATGAATTTATCCCAAGAACAAACTTAACATTGTAGTTAAAAAAATGTACGCACAATCAATAATCTGTAACTAAAGAACTATTTTCTGTATTTTTTCCAAAAAATTTGGCTCAGTAATTTAGGAGATAATGGGGGAACGGTGAATTTTCTTAAGTAACTCTAAAACAATTTATTTTCAAATTATAAAAAATATATACTTACCTACTTGAGAGTCTTGAGACCCTCACAGTAAGCACTTTCATTTGTTATCACACGGTAGGTACAGTGTGCAAAACATTTTTTTCTTTTGTCTCTAAAGTGACTCCCATATTAAAAATTCATTTACTTACCTAACGCGTCCCTGTTTGGGTTACAGAAATCGATATCTGTACCAAATTTCAGCTTAATCGGTCCGCTAGATTCGGAGCAAATTAAACAGACACACGACTGTTCCTAGAAGGGTTCCGTTTTTCATTCGGACATACGGAACACTAAAAATGTACCTACAGACTTCTCTTTTAAATAAGCCGCTTTAATAAAATACAGAGTTGAGACAAAAACTTAGCTTACTTATTAGTCCAGACTTTACCAAACAACGGTAACATGACCGATTGCATGGCTGTGTCATAACAATCTGAATAACTGCAAACAAAGATGTTAGCAAAACGCTGTGCGTTTACTTCAAACTGTTTACAATCTACCAGAGAGATGTGGGAATGAGCCACAAGATTTTTCCCAGACATCTGAGGGGCAATTCCCGTATTTTCCCAGACATCAGACGGGCAATTCCCGTATTTTCCCAGACATCAGACGGGCAATTCCCGTATTTTCCCAGACATCAGATGGGCAATTCCCGTATTTTCCCAGACATCAGAGGGGCAATTCCCGTATTTTCCCAGACATCAGAGGGTCAATTCCCATATTTATAGCAACGTTCGCAATCTCATCTGTCTCAATCTGACAAAAATTGTATGATATGATTGTCTCTGATTTAGTGTTCCGTATGTAACCAGGAACCAAAGAAAACAAACTTTGCGCTATAAACAAATTAATCATAATGACTATCTCCTCGGACACATATAAATCTTAGCTCCGATAAATCAGCCTTGAACCTAACATTATCGATACTGTCGTAAATCACTTAAAGATATTTTAATTAAACATCCTCAATATATCAGGGAGATAGCGGACGAGTAGGGTTGCTACCAACAACTGTCAACGGGCCGCGAGAATCAGGATTTGGTCAAACGTTTACATTATGTAGATAGCCAATCATTTTCATTATTTATTTATTTATTGGTCTATCTACAATCGTTACACTGTTCAACCAATTGACACAAGCCAAGATACTAGTCAAGTGCACAATATTAGGCAATGGGCACATCATGCAAAAACAATATTATAAAAAAAATACGATATAAGCAAATGACACATTATTTTTTTTGACAATTTTAACAATAGTCTGTTGATATAATTTGATAATATACAAATATAATTTGACAATAGTTGGGAAATCATGCGTTATACTTATAGCATATTATTATGGAATTGATCGACAATACTTTATATTAGTAGTCTATAATAATATTAATAAAGGTAACTTATCGTATTACCCAGAAACTGGGTTGTGGAGGTCAGATAGGCAGTCGCTCCATGTAAAATACTGATATTCAGCTACATCCAGTTGGACTGGAACCCGACTCCAACATAGTTGGGAAAAGGATAGGCAGATTAATTGATTGTATAATATTATTGACAGTTTCGACTTCGCCAAATAATTTTACAGTTTACTAATAGAAGTATGATGACTAATATAATAAACCTTACGTGTCTGTTTATTTGTTTGTTTGATCGCGTTAATCTCTGGAACTGAAAAATAAATCTTTTTGCAATTGGTAGCCCAATTCTTGAGGAAGGTTGTAGGCTATTTAACATCACGCTATGACCCTTAGGAGCCGAGCAAAAAGAAAAAAAATCAGGAAGAGCGCTAAGCGAAAACGAAATAAAGGCGCGGGCGTTGCGATGCGAAGCAGTGGGTCGGGGGCCGAAATTTCACGCGGATGAAGTCGCGAAGTATGAAATAAATGGAATCAAAAAGGACTGTATGCTGAAAGTTTTTTTTTTCGTATAATTTCAGGGGATAGTGGAACTAAAAGGACTTTTAGGAAAATCGCAATAATTTGAGTTTGACAGCATAGGATAGTCAAAATTATAGTTAGTATAGAGGTTGTTCTTATGAGTCTTACACAAAATATTTCTATAATTACAAATCAAATACTGATTATTACCAATACAATCAATGGTATAAAATATAGGATCTCTATCTCGTTTTTTGTGAGTTGGCAACCCTGCGTCAATCTAGAGAAGGAGAGGGGATGAAATTAATTTAATTTTAACTTGATAATATATCACGTCGTCCGTCGCTAATAATGGAATAATGTTTGTTCAAGAATCCATTTGAATTCTTATTAGATCGCGCGAGATATGTTAGTTAGAACGTTATAATTACCAGTCTCTTGGAACAATGATGACGTAGATAATTACGAAGTTAGAATTTCATAAGCTTTATAAAGTTTTGTTTGCAAAGGGTGAAAGTAATAAGAGGGAATCCGGTTCCAATGCAAAACACACTAGAAGGAAAGGAATTTTTCTAACAATGATCATGTAGGTAGATAGTTATTATGTGGGTAGAATAGACTTTTCGCCGAAGGGAAGTCTACCTATACGAGTGTAAATGTATACAGTGGCAATCTTTTAAGGGGTCATTATACTCATTATTACGAACAACTTTTACTATGGGACCAAGCATGAAATCGCGAAAAAAAATCAACTGTTCCCTACATTTTGACGAATTACGAGTAGGTATGCGAACATAAATGTACTGAACAGCAGATTTCTTTTTCGCGATTTCAGGTTTAGTTCCATAGTAAAAGTTGTTCAATGAGTACAATGACCCCTTCAAAGATTACCACTGTTTACATTTACACTCTGTATAAGATTAGTAAGATTTAGTACAAAAACCAATCAATCATTCGCCTACCCACGCAAGACATGATCCTGGCTAGACATCACAATGAGATGTCAGGATATACATAATATTTCCTAACGACGGGTATTCGGCGATCAATACTACCCACCGCACGGTCTATTTCGGCGTGCGTTAAACGCAAGGCTCATCTACCCAGGCTAATGCATTTTCGTAGGCCTGATGGGCAGTCCGCAACGCTAGATATTTCATTCAACCTCCCAGACTATTCAGGCTCCCTAGATTGCTATTCTAACCCCCTCTACGTCTGGGGGAGGGGGCAGACAACCCCCCTACGCCCGCCTGTACGGTGCTTAATTTCCGTATCGTATGGTCATTAATTTGTAAAGTGATATTTGGTTTATATGTAGGTATATGTATCGGTAATATATGTAGTAATTAGAATTTGCTTTTAGTTGAACTCTTATTAGGAAACATGAAATTGGAATGGTGAATAAGATTTTTCTGACAAGAAACGTACCAATAGGTACAGCTACCTCGTATAAATAGCCGTTGCTCACATTACACAAAAAGAAAGCGAAGCCTTAAAAGTGAGCCAGCGAGAGGAGCACCAAAAGACAATGCCAACATATCAGCATTCAACAAAGTCTATTAAAACAAGCCGCTGCATTAGACCACATCAAAGTGAATGCAACAAAACGCGGGAACTTGTTTATCTGTGCGAGTTTGGCGCCCTTTTTGCGCGCCCTCTGGCGGCGGGATTATGGCGGATTGCCGCTGTCACCAGCGCATTCCCGCCAACTTTTAATTACGACCATTGTGAACTAAGTTTAAGTCGACGACAAAAGAACTTTTTCTAATGAAACTTTGGCCGGCGGTGTCGTTATTACTGAGGTACTTGTTGTTCTAGTTAGTTTTTGTTTAAATAGAAATCTAGGTGGATGGGCTTTTTGTTTCTAAATGAGGTGCGGGCACTGGCTATTTTCTTTTAATTTTATTTTTCTTCATTGGCAACATCTTTGTGCGCATATTTAGTTGGAACCTCTGCTGTTTCGTGACATTCTTTTCTGGTCTGTGAAAATTGTGTGAAAACTTCCCCAATGCTGAAAATCGTAATATGTAAGATAAAGAAAAGTTGTGACTGACTGACTCATCAACGCCCAGCCCAAACTGACCTAGACCTAGAAAGCTGAAATTTTGCACAGAGGTTCCCTTCATAACGTAGACAAGGAATAAGGAAGGATTTTTGTTCCTGTGGGATATTTTCCGTCATCCACGCGAAGCCGCGCAGGAAGTGCTAGTTCTCAATAAAACACTTTATACTGGCATAAGTCTAAGTATTATTTTGAAAATCAAAAGCACGTCTCAAAATGCCGTTGCTATCATTTCAATTTTCAATTTTAACTCTTACAAGCATTGAAAATTCGCTCATTTTCACAAATTACCATTTTTCACACTCGCCTTAAAATCTCAAAAAAGAAAGGAAGAATGGTCGGGTGCGTAGTACAGTACCTACCTAGTCGCAACGGGCGGCGGGCGCGTGTATGACCACTTGACCAGATGCATGAAGGTTAACGAGACAAAAGGAGTTTGTAAGGATCGTAGCAGGTACAGTGGTACCCAACTGATAAGGCGCGTCGTGAATCTTCGTTCGCACAGAAAAGAAAGTATGGCCCCGAAGATTAACGAAAGAATGATTAAAACTTAAAATCAACCTTATGTCACTGCTATAAGGTTCATAATACACTGCAGCTGTTAGTTCCGTGTCACTCGCAAGTGTGGCGGCTGACTAACATGCCACGCGGCGTGAGCTAACATGGCGGCAGCTGCCGACTAATAGCGGTACAGGAAAAAGAAGCGCAGTGCGTGGAGCGTGCCGATTGGTCAATAGCATTTCCCGCAATTTGAAAATTCGTCTTCTGCGCAGGTACTACTGTAGCGTTCTGTAGTTTCTGTCCACCCCATGGGAAGAAGGCGTAAGTTTATGTGCCTATGTATGTGTATTTACCTTAAAATCTCACAAGAAACGCAAAACTTTAATCACATTAGATACTTACGTTCTGGTAAAACATTGGAACTTTCAATTGAGTTCATTAGCTGCACATTTCCGAACACAAATTGAGCTTGTTCGTCTGTTTACACAGAAAACTGAGACACGGCCGTGCATAAATTGCAGAGCTCCACATAATTAAAAATCAACATTTACATTCAATTCGATCTTCGCTGCTTCGTCTACGTTACGTTGCGACGCCATGTTGTTTTCTTACGTCACTGTTTGCTCTTCATAAATGATTTTGACGTAATTATAATATTGGTTTTGGGTGTAATTAATTATTTTAAATGAAGAATTGATTAAATATTAAAAGTAAAAGGTTATGTCTAATCGTGTTGATAATCGGGGAATTTTAATCATGAAAAATAAACTGTAATTATTTATTTATTTATTTATTTTTATTTATTGAGCAAGGCACACCAACGATATATTTACAAGGGTAAATAACAATAGGTAATTCAGTCTTCAGTACTGTGTAAATACATCACTTATAGGCGTGCACAACATTCATAATAATTTAAAAGGTTACAATTATTCAATTAATTTTTGAATCATTACAATAAAAATTTGATACTAATAAAATTTCCAAATAAGATTAGATTATAAAATAAAATAACATAAAAAAAAAACATATACAATTTCGTCACATTGCGTGGGAGCAATACAACCGTACAAAATCACAATAAAGTAAAATAAAATAAAATATTGGCACATATCGTTACAAAACTAATTAAGGAATAAAATAAAATAACGGTAAGTATTTAAATGACGTCATAAAAGTAAAAGATTAAAAAAGAAAAAAATAATAATAAGAATAACAAATTATAAGTATTATATTAAGTTATGAGTAAATTAAATTGATTGAATCGCGAAAAATGTACGAAATTAAATTCTGAAGTTAAATCAAACAAGAATCTCTTGTTGCAAGACTTGCAAGGACTTACAAGAAATAAAGGAAACCAACATAATTCTTACAAGTAAAGTAAAAGTATAGTTAACGTTGGAGAAATCACCGGATAATGAGTATAAATAATGCCTTTTGTAAACTAGAGCCGATACCAGCAATTTATTTAATAGTTATAGTTGAAGTAATGGCGTAAGCAGAACTGAGCGGTTTTGCCAATAACGGAGTGAATATTTCCTACATTTTATTCTACCTGATAATAGTGATAATAGATGTGTAATAGTAACTAAAAATGTATCAAGGTTTGTTATAAATACAAAACTAAGGATTATCTATGAGCAATTATAACTACTCGTAAATTATAAATAAAGCTGTAAACAAGATAGACATAATCGATCTTATTATCAAACGAGGTTTTTCTTCTGTCATGGTTTAAGGCGGGGTGAAAGCAAGCGCCGTAGGTATTAAATGCTTACCGCAGCCCCCGCAAGGAGTAGCGATACGTAATAAATTACGATGCGCGGGAAACGCGCGCCAAGCGCACCGCTCATGAGTTCATGAACTCGAGTAGGTACTATGTTGCGTCACAGAATAGAGCAATGCAGTAGATAAACTTGAACTGATTAGTATACAAGTTTATTTTGTTTTATTTTTCTAGTAAGTATTTTTGAAAGTTGTAGACAGATTAGACATTTTAGACAGATTTTAGACATTTTAGACACATTTTAGACATTTTAGACAGATCCAAGATGGCGGCTGCGAAAATTCCCTAACTGTTCGTCATGGGTATCATTTTCGTGATATTTTAGGTCGCTGAAAACGATAGTGGGGTCAAAATGAAAATCCAAGATGGCGGCTGCGAAAATTTCCTAATTTTTCGTCATGGGTGTCATTTTCGTGATATTTTAGGTCGCTGAAAACGATAGTGGGGTCAAAATGAAAATCCAAGATGGCGGCTGCGAAAATTTCCTAATTTTTCGTCATGGGTGTCATTTTCGTGACATTTTAGGTCGCTGAAAACGATAGTGGGGTCAAAATGAAAATCCAAGATGGCGGCTGCGAAAATTTCCTAATTTTTCGTCATGGGTGTCATTTTCGTGTTATTTTAGGTCGCTGAAAACGATAGTGGAGTCAAAATGAAAATCCAAGATGGCGGCTGCGAAAATTTCCTAACTTTTCGTCATGGGTGTCATTTTCGTGATATTTGGGGTCGCTGAAAATGATAGTGGGGTCAAAATGAAAATCCAAGATGGCAGCTACGAAAATTTCCAAATTTTTCGTCATGGGTGTCATTTTCGTGATATTTGGGGTCGCTGAAAACGATAGTGGGGTCAAAATGAAAATCCAAGATGGCAGCTACGAAAATTTCCAAATTTTTCGTCATGGGTGTCATTTTCGTGTTATTTTAGGTCGCTGAAAACGATAGTGGGGTCAAAATGAAAATCCAAGATGGCGGCTGCGAAAATTTCCTAACTTTTCGTCATGGGTGTCATTTTCGTGATATTTTAGGTCGCTGAAAACGATAGTCGGGTAAAAAGGAAAATCCAAGATGGCGGCTGCGAAAATTTCCTAATTTTTCGTCATGGGTGTCATTTTCGTGATATTTTAGGTCGCTGAAAACGATAGTGGGGTCAAAATGAAAATCCAAGATGGCGGCTGCGAAAATTCCCTAACTTTTCGTCATGGGTGTCATTTTCGTGATATTTTAGGTCGCTGAAAACGATAGTCAGGTAAAAAGGAAAATCCAAGATGGCGGCTGCGAAAATTTCCTAATTTTTCGTCATGGGTGTCATTTTCGTGATATTTTAGGTCGCTGAAAACGATAGTGGGGTCAAAATGAAAATCCAAGATGGCGGCTGCGAAAATTCCCTAACTTTTCGTCATGGGTGTCATTTTCGTGATATTTTAGGTCGCTGAAAACGATAGTGGGGTCAAAATGAAAATCCAAGATGGCGGCTATGAAAATTTCCTAACTTTTCGTCATGGGTGTCATTTTCGTGATATTTTAGGTCGCTGAAAACGAAAGTCATTCATTTTGACCCCATTATCGTTTGCAGCGACCTCAAATATCACGAAAATGACACCCATGTCAAAAAATTTGAAAATTTTCGCAGCCGCCATCTTGGATTTTCATTTTGACCCCACTATCGTTTTCAGCGACCTCAAATATCACGAAAATGACACCCATGACGAAAAATTAGGAAATTTTCGCAGCCACCATCTTGGATTCTCATTTTGACCCCACTATCGTTTTCAGCGACCTCAAATATCACGAAAATAATACCAATGACCGAAAATTAGGAAATTTTCGCAGCCGCCATCTTGGATTTTCATTTTGGCCCCACTATCGTTTTCAGCGACCTCAAATATCACGAAAATGACACCCATGTCGAAAAATTTTAAAATTTTCGCAGCCGCCATCTTGGATTTTCATTTTGACCCCACTATCGTTTTCAGCAACCTCAAATATCACGAAAATGACACCCATGACGAAAAATTTGGAAATTTTCACAGCCGCCATCTTGGATTTTCATTTTGACCCCGCAATCGTTTTCAGCGACCTAAAATATCACGAAAACGACACCCATGACGAAAAATTAGGAAATTTTTGCAGCCGCCATCTTGGATTTTCATTTTGACCCCACTATCGTTTTCAGCGACCTAAAATATCACGAAAATGACACCCATGACGAAAAATTTGGAAATTTTCGCAGCCGCCATCTTGGATTTTCATTTTGACCCCACTTGCGGTTTCAGCGACCTCAAATATCACGAAAATGACACCCATGTCGAAAAATTTGAAAATTTTCGCAGCCGCCATCTTGGATTTTCATTTTGACCCCACTATCGTTTTCAGCGACCTAAAATATTACGAAAATGACACCCATGACGAAAAATTAGGAAATTTTCGCAGCCGCCATCTTGGATTTTCATTTTGACCCCACTATCGTTTTCAGCGACCTTAAATATCACGAAAACGACACCCATGACGAAAAATTAGGAAATTTTTGCAGCCGCCATCTTGGATTTTCATTTTGACCCCACTATCGTTTTCAGCGGCCTAAAATATCACGAAAATGACACCCATGACGAAAAATTAGGAAATTTTCGCAGCCGCCATCTTGGATTTTCATTTTGACCCCACTATCGTTTTCAGCGACCTAAAATATCACGAAAATGACACCCATGACGAAAAATTAGGAAATTTTCGCAGCCGCCATCTTGGATTTTCATTTTGACCCCACTATCGGTTTCAGCGACCTCAAATATCACGAAAATGACACCCATGTCGAAAAATTTGAAAATTTTCGCAGCCGCCATCTTGGATTTTCATTTTGACCCCACTATCGTTTTCAGCGACCTAAAATATCACGAAAATGACACCCATGACGAAAAATTAGGAAATTTTCGCAGCCGCCATCTTGGATTTTCATTTTGACCCCACTATCGTTTTCAGCGACCTAAAATATCACGAAAACGACACCCATGACGAAAAATTAGGAAATTTTTGCAGCCGCCATCTTGGATTTTGATTTTGACCCCACTATCGTTTTCAGCGACCTAAAATATCACAAAAATGACACCCATGACGAAAAATTAGGAAATTTTCGCAGCCGCCATCTTGGATTTTCATTTTGACCCCACTATCGTTTTCAGCGACCTCAAATATCACGAAAATGACATCCATGACCGAAAATTAGGAAATTTTCGCAGCCGCCATCTTGGATTTTCATTTTGACCCCACTATCGTTTTCAGCGACCTAAAATATCACGAAAATGACACCCATGACGAAAAATTAGGAAATTTTCGCAGCCGCCATCTTGGATTTTCATTTTGACCCCACTATCGTTTTCAGCGACCTAAAATATCACGAAAATGACACCCATGACGAAAAATTAGGAAAGTTTCGCAGCCGCCATCTTGGATTTTCATTTTGACCCCACTATCGTTTTCAGCGACCTAAAATATCACGAAAACGACACCCATGACGAAAAGTTAGGAAATTTTCGCAGCCGCCATCTTGGATTTTCATTTTGACCCCGCTATCGTTTTCAGCGACCTTAAATATCACGAAAATGACACCCATGACGAAAAATTTGGAAATTTTCGCAGCCGCCATCTTGGATTTTCATTTTGACCCCACTATCGTTTTCAGCGACCTCAAATATCACGAAAATGACATCCATGACCGAAAATTAGGAAATTTTCGCAGCCGCCATCTTGGATTTTCATTTTGACCCCACTATCGGTTTCAGCGACCTAAAATATCACGAAAATGACACCCATGACGAAAAATTAGGAAATTTTCGCAGCCGCCATCTTGGATTTTCATTTTGACCCCACTATCGTTTTCAGCGACCTAAAATATCACGAAAATGACACCCATGACGAAAAATTAGGAAATTTTCGCAGCCGCCATCTTGGATTTTCATTTTGACCCCACTATCGTTTTCAGCGACCTAAAATATCACGAAAATGACATCCATGACCGAAAATTAGGAAATTTTGGCAGCCGCCATCTTGGATTTTCATTTTGACCCCACTATCGTTTTCAGCGACCTAAAATATCACGAAAATGACACCCATGACGAAAAATTTGATAATTTTCGCAGCCGCCATCTTGGATTTTCATTTTGACCCCACTATCGTTTTCAGCGACCTAAAATAACACGAAAATGACACCCATGACGAAAAGTTAGGAAATTTTCGCAGCCGCCATCTTGGATTTTCATTTTGACCCCGCTATCGTTTTCAGCGACCTTAAATATCACGAAAATGACACCCATGACGAAAAATTTGGAAATTTTCACAGCCGCCATCTTGGATTTTCATTTTGACCCCACTATCGGTTTCAGCGACCTCAAATATCACGAAAATGACACCTGTGTCGAAAAATTTGATAATTTTCGCAGCCGCCATCTTGGATTTTCATTTTGACCCAACTATCGTTTTCAGCGACCTAAAATAACACGAAAATGACACCCATGACGAAAAGTTAGGAAATTTTCGCAGCCGCCATCTTGGATTTTTATTTTGACCCCGCTATCGTTTTCAGCGACCTTAAATATCACGAAAATGACACCCATGACGAAAAATTTGGAAATTTTCACAGCCGCCATCTTGGATTTTCATTTTGACCCCGCTATCGTTTTCAGCGACCTAAAATATCACGAAAATGACACCCATGACGAAAAATTAGGAAATTTTCGCAGCCGCCATCTTGGATTTTCATTTTGACCCCACTATCGGTTTCAGCGACCTCAAATATCACGAAAATGACACCCATGTCGAAAAATTTGAAAATTTTCGCAGCCGCCATCTTGGATTTTCATTTTGACCCCACTATCGTTTTCAGCGACCTAAAATATCACGAAAATGACACCCATGACGAAAAATTAGGAAATTTTCGCAGCCGCCATCTTGGATTTTCATTTTGACCCCACTATCGTTTTCAGCGACCTAAAATATCACGAAAACGACACCCATGACGAAAAATTAGGAAATTTTTGCAGCCGCCATCTTGGATTTTGATTTTGACCCCACTATCGTTTTCAGCGACCTAAAATATCACGAAAATGACACCCATGACGAAAAATTAGGAAATTTTCGCAGCCGCCATCTTGGATTTTCATTTTGACCCCACTATCGTTTTCAGCGACCTAAAATATCACGAAAATGACATCCATGACCGAAAATTAGGAAATTTTCGCAGCCGCCATCTTGGATTTTCATTTTGACCCCACTATCGTTTTCAGCGACCTAAAATATCACGAAAACGACACCCATGACGAAAAATTGGAAATTTTTGCAGCCGCCATCTTGGATTTTCATTTTGACCCCACTATCGTTTTCAGCGACCTAAAATATCACGAAAATGACACCCATGACGAAAAATTAGGATATTCGCAGCCGCCATCTTGGATTTTCATTTTGACCCCACTATCGTTTCCAGCGACCTAAAATATCACGAAAATAACACCCATGACGAAAAATTAGGAAATTTTCGCAGCCGCCATCTTGGATTTTCATTTTGACCCCACTATCATTTTCAGCGACCTAAAATATCACGAAAACGACACCCATGACGAAAAATTGGAAATTTTTGCAGCCGCCATCTTGGATTTTCATTTTGACCTTGAAATACAAAAAAAAATAAGAAGATACCTAATTAGAAAAAAAACTTAATTTAAAAAAAAAATCTTATTTATGTAGGTATACAGAAAAATACATTTGAGGGCCTACTTATTTTCTGAACATCCCTGCCCAACCCTTTGAAAGAATTCAGGCGTGATGTTATGAAGAAATCTCATTTCCTATCCGATATTCATTATAAAACCACCCGTACTAACTTTATTCTGTGGCACCTACCTATTTGAGATTTGAAAATAGTGAACCAAAAATTTGCGCGTCAGGCGGCTTTATAAGCTCCAGTGTAGGGTTCAAATTCAACTGTTTTACACACTTGATGCGATTGGTAAACATAGGCCGTGATAAAAATAAATACCAATAAAGCTTTTGCGCGCGTGACGTCTTTATTTACATAGGCATAGCGTTCAAATTCAACTGTTTTCAACACATGTTAATTTGTGCCGGTCGCAGCCGGTGACAGAAGTTAGCGGGGGTGGCGGGTTCGAAAAATTGGCACACGTCCGACCTCCATCACGTTCCGCTCGGGACTAAACGACACGGAGCGAGCGCAAAACACTTGACATTGGAATTAGTGATATAAATATTTTGATATTTCAAATTATGATAGCCGTTATAAATTACATTTTTTACGACCTTTATTATGGCATAAGTTTTATTGTTCAAAGCCTAATATAAATCAAATGAAATAAGATATAGATCATAATTTAGACTTGTCTTTGCGATTTAATTGGATGCAGTAAAGTGCAAGTAATCGTGTATCGGACGGCCGAAATTTGTAGATGGAAGTCTGAACTAAGTAATATATTTTTTTCAAAATTTAAATCCGTGTTATCTACGAATAAAACACTAAACAAAACGACGTTTTTACGGCTCTCACCGCCTTAAAGTGTTTAAACCATCGAGCCAGCTTTTGTAATAAGAACCTAGCTGTCATACAAATACAGTTCTACAAAACTGACAACTTAGTCCGGTACTAAGTTGTCAGTTTTGTAAAACTGACAACTTAATGTGTCGGAATAAAGTTCGAAATTCAAAAAGCGTCCATGGTTTAAACCTGAGTTTGAAGATGAACCTTGGTTTTGTAATAAGACGGAATGTCTTTTTTACTTTAAATAAATATACAGGGTTTAAGTGTAAACACCGTTATTCTTTTAAGAGGTCATTGAGGTCATCATTATGAACAACTTTTATTACGGGGCCAAACCAGAAATCGTCTCTACACTATGACGAGCTGTTATGCGAACATTAATTGTACGGAACAGCTGATTTTTTTTCGACATTTTAGGTTTGGTGCCATATAAAAGTTGTTTATAATGATGAGTACAATGACCCCTTAAAAGGATAACGGTGTTTAGGCAATTATTAAAAGCCTATGATGTCCCACTGCAGGGCCTCTCTATTCTCTTTCCACTTCTCTCTGTTTAAAAGCTGCTAAAGACCAGTTCTTGTTGAAGGAGTCCATCTCATCCCGCCGTCTCCATCTGAGCCTGCCGCGATGTCGCTTAAAATATAATGTCTAGGGTCAGGAGCCAGACCAAGAGAGATACATAAACCCGCAGGGCAGCATGTGGCGAGCTGTTGGGCTTTAGCGACCCCACGGACCCTATCTCCGGTAGAAGTCTTGTTTGTTCCTCATCTCTCGCTTGCCTCTATTCGCCAGCCTGAGTGAATACTGACGAGGAACAGAGCACCTCTTTCTTGCCTATAATGGCCGGCTTGAGTGGAGATTCGCAAGAGCAAATGTTACGTCTAACGCGGATAAAAAACTGAGAATCACGCAAAAACTATCAAGCGTATTTTTATGAAACCTTCACCGTTTTAAGATAATTTAATTATTTATCTTTTATAATTCATAAAACAAAAATTAATATTATAAATTTAAAACGCATCTAATTTGGGACAGCGCTCCTTGATAAGCGAGTCCTATTACTGGGTGGACTTACGACGCATTGCGTAAGCTCAGTAGAGAACACGTAAGCTAACCACTCAAAGCCATTGGCATAATATGGACTTTATGGAATTTCATCACCTTCTGTCGATTCATTTCATTTCATTTCGTTTATTCTTAACAAATTAAATTGTGTTGAATATTACATTACATATTAAATAAAATTATCACATCCAGAAACAATACATTTAAAAGCCTAATTAAATTTGATGTCAAATGTTTCGTCAATTAATTTAAAATAGGTATGTCAACAAAGAAATATAATGTCAACTTAAATAATGATAATAATGGCGGTAAATGTTCAATGTCAAAATATTTAGAGTAACAGGTCCTAGTGATGAGAACAGTGTTAGGTCAAAAATAATTTATTTTAAAGCTAAGTTAAGTTCGATTCGAACATTGCTAACGTTTTTGTTCACAAACCGGGAGTTACCAACTTTATATTTTGTTTTGTCAATCGGAGTCTTTGACAAGCATTTCAGACAGACCCTTGAAACTGTAATACATATTAATCATGAATAGAAAAGTGCATTGCATTATGCATTCGGCTTTGTATTAGATAAACAGGTCAAATTCGAACCAATATCACATATTTTTACCTGAATAGGAAAATATTCTGAAAGAAATGTACTTATCACAAAATTTTTAATAAGGATATTGATCAATATTCCTTCCAGCCTACAAGAAATACTATAGCTTAACACTTCCGAAGAACAAACATTATTTCCGAGCGATAAAGTAGAAAACTTTAACAAATCTATTTGAAGCGAAAGAAACTAACAAAGCTATAAAAGCGAAATAATAGTTATGGAAATAGTCTTTCATTTTCCACGAAAGAAAACTCCGCGAAACTACCGACAATATGAATGAAACTATAATATTAGAAAAGTTTCGTCCCGGGAAATGAGAAAACGTTGTAGGAACTCGTTCGTCTAATACACGTAGTTATAAACTTGTTCAATATAATATCGAGTGGGGTGCGCCGTCTCGCTCGCTCTCCTTGCACCGCTCAAACTGCCCTCGTTTAATTGCATATTCAGCTGAATAATTAAGTCGACCACATAGATATAACCGACGTCTACGTCTGTCTAAAGTTCTCAACTTTACTATTACAAGTAAAGCTATTTTACACAAATTAATAGTGGTTGAGTTTTCACCAGTTTTTAACCACGTTTGTGCATACAACCTTGAAATAAAACAAACATTGGCGGTTACCGAATGCCATTTGAAGGAAGATTTTTTCAAAAAAGGAATTTTTCCTAGCAATGTCAGTGATGGTGATCGTTTTGCGGTATGTCGCTTCGAACGTATCGATAATATCTACATTAGACAAGTAATCGATAACTAATCGATTATATCGTTTGTCGTATCTATTCAACTCGATGTTGACACAATCGATTGAAGAAAATTAATCTAAGGGGATTGCTACGGCGTAGCAGTAAGTAAATGTGGGCATTATTGTTATATGAGAAACACTTGTACATAGTGTAAGCGATTGTTATGATAATGCTGGCTGCAATAGACGGAGGAGCGATGAAATATTGGCCTCTTTTGCATAAGCACCGGCGAAACTCGAGTGAAACGATTCTACGATGTGCTACGCCGCCGCTACGCCGGAACCCGTAGCGATCTAATTGCTCATTAACTGTGACGCTTATGAAAACAAATTTGTCGTATAAATGTAAAATATAATTTTGGTACACAATAAATTTTACTCGAATTTTAGTTAATGTTGTAACAATTTGTTATTACGGATTCAATTTAGCGTTTGTTTGTGAAGAAAATGAAACTTGCGACGTAGCTGCAGGCAAATTTTAGCATAGATTTATTTGATTTATTACACGATTTAATATTCTTTCTCCTTTCAAGCTATTATTTCAACCCAAAGGTATTCCAAAAAATACACATTAAAATTTCACCTTGACCCGCCAATATTTGCTCTCCGTCCGTACGTAAGTATACACTGCTGGAATATTATCGAGGCCGCAGTAAGAATCGACACCAATATAGGAATATACATAGGTACCTTCATTAATCACCATAATACGTTCCTTGCAGCATTAAAGATCCGACACGGAAACGTGACGCGACGATTTCGGAAAATTCGTTCAGGATTTACGATTTTGATGAAAATTAGGAAGGCGTGTTGATGAAATTCGGTACGCTGATTAAATTAAAAGATTTTTAAGATACCTCTCTGATAGTGCTGTTTTTTTAGTAGTTATGATAAATATTTGACGAGTTTGGGTAGTTGATTAGGTAACTTAGATCTTCGCGCGTCACAAAAATTGTTGCTCAAGTATGCAAGATTAATTTCAAACTTCATGCTTTTAATCATATGTTTTGGTTTCGATAGTGTTTTTGTGGTTCAAGTAATTTGTAGAGTTATAGGATTATTATAACGACACTATAGCTGAGAGTCTTTTCCTGGTTTATCGTAGCCAGACAAAGATGTCACATTTCTCTGCATAAAAATTTTAGCATGTAGTGAAAAGAGGTAAGAAATAACAGTAGGTAGGCACAAAATTTTACTTTACAACCTACTGTAAGATGTTTATAGTGCGCTAAACCAACACTAACTCATATGTACATATTTCAATTCTATATTGTGTGATTTTAAAATGCATCCAACCGCTACAATCGCGCGATAATTTTAGTGTTCACTGGGTTTTCACTAGCGAGCTCACCTACTGAGCTTAAAGTTACGACTTTCATACTAAGACATCCGAAGATATCAAGCAGTTATTAGTAAGTATTACTTACTGATTACTACTCGTGCGCTAGACAAGGATGGATCTATCGAAAAGTGGGTTATAGATTGAGGAAAAGAAATAGTCTAATGTAGAGTAGAACCATTATCGCGGTCGAAATGATTCATATGAATCATTACAACAACGCAACATTAACATACTTTATTGTATGTTTACTTGGTCGGATGATAACCAAATTATTCAATTCAATCTATTTGGTAGCCGCATAATCTTTCGCCATAAAATACTATTAACAAACTTTTACTTTCTTACAAAACTTGATTAAAAGTTTAATAACGATGTTAGAGAATTTCATAAGCGCCACTTTTCTACGCTTTTTTTATAAAAGACTTGTAAAACAAGCTATTAAAGCTCAGCTCATCTCAGCGTATATCTAAAATTTGTAATTTGTTTATCAAACGTCTGGTATATAGGTGTGTGTGCGGCGGTGGGAGTGCGGGGTGCGGGGGGCGCGGCTCGCTTGCTGCTCGTTCCGTCACACGGGCAGCAGTCACGTGCGACGACGCCAGCTCTCAACGCGCTTTACGTAACATATCGATTCCCGCTGCAGCTATCGATCGCCGATCGGCCGATGCACATCACTATAACTCGTTTTCCCGCGCAAATTTGATTTTGGATTTTTACGTCAGCGTCGCGTGTGTTGTGATTTTATTTTTTTTATTTTTGTGACGAGGCCTTGGATTTTTCTGTCGAGCTTCGCTCTCGGAAGAGTTTTGAGGTGGGTTTTAAGTTGTATTGTTTTATGGTTAGTTTTGTAATTAATAAATCTATGATGGGAAAAATGGAACCGGTTCGATTGCGCTAAATCGCTTTAGTTAAAAGGTCAATACACCCGGTGGCACGCGAGCAAGACGCAGCGATGAATGTGGAGCGATGCTTCGCCGTGTTCAGAGTGGACGGGACGGCTGGAGTCGATCACAGCGTGACGGACAGACGGACAGACGCAGACTTGCACCGATCACACACAAGACGGAAACTTTAAAATAAATAAGAATAATCCATTCTTGTCTTACTCGTATCATTTTGTTTCTTCGGTAGACAGAATTTACATTTAATTTAAGTATTGAGTCACTGACTCACTCAGTATGTAGGTACCTTTGTTAAGTTTTAATTAGTCCTATTAAGATAAGGTTATTTAAGCAATAATTACTTCTAATTACAGTTATTTACTTACAAGTAAATACTTAACTAATTTAATTAACGTTCAACATGTTGTTTAAAGTTTAAAAAAAATTGTTAATTTAACTGGAGAAGTAAAAAAAGATGTTTTTAATTAGGTAGCTAAGTAACTAGGTACTTAATTATTCGATAGTCCAAAAAAGCTTTCATTTTGGACATTTCCTTCATCACCTTGAAACTGATACAATGTAGGGTGAAAACACCGAAAGATGTCCATATTTTTATATTTTTTACGAGACCTAAATGATGTAGACATATTTAACCTACTCAGTTGTAATTCGTTTAGAAATTATAAATATTGTAATTATAAATAATGCTAAGACATTTTCGCCGTATATTACGTCAAAAAGCTTTTTAACAAAACCATTATTTTTAAACTTTGTGGTAACCATTGACAATCTTGATAGAAAAACTTACAAGAAAAACAAGAAAACTATTTCTTTTCCGTTTGAAATGCAATCTTAGCAAAAAAGAAGTCATTTGTAATTCGATTAGGTATTTTCTTTTGAAATTATAAATATTGTAATTATAAATAATGCTAAGACATTTTCGCCGTATATTAGGTCAAAAAGCTTTTTAACAAAACCATTTCTTTTTAACTTTGTGGTAACCATTGACAATCTTGATAGAAAAACATTTCTTTTCCGTTTGAAATGCAATCCTAACAAAAAAGAAGTTTACGATAAATGCTCATATTAGGTAAGTACCTACTTCGCAATTCGTATTTCTTCATCGTTTATTAATTAAATACATATTTACTTATTTTTACCAACTTCCGTATACCCCTATTCTTTGAAGGATTTTTCGCATGTAATGAAAAATTCAATGCAACTTACTACAAAAACTAGGCAGGTAGGTACTTACCTACCTTCTTAACTTATTCCATTTACGTTTACATTTACGATTCTTCATTTATTTTTAATTTTCAACGAAATGTATCTTGAATTCTTGAAGTAACGCTTTTTTTGATTTACAGGCAATAAAATGCTTCATTAAAATCTTGGGGAAGGTCGCGAGAATTTATGTTCGTTATAAACTAATCAAATAATACGTATCAGAGCAATAAAAACGGTTTTTAGAAGACCTTAATTCACAGCTTCCTATTATTTTAAGGAAAAACGGTCTTACTTAACTGTAAGTAGATGGTTTAAGGATTAAGTCCCGGCTAAAGTTAGGTTAGCTTATCAGTTCTGCATTTCTAGAAGTGTTTTTAGAAAACATTGGTAAACTAGAGATCTGAAATTTTACATAATCTGAGTGATTTTTAAAAAGGGCAATGGCTTTTTAAAAGACCCACAAATATGCGGGTCATTCACGCATTCGATCATTGAAACAGACATGGGGCAGTCAGACTAAAAAAAAAGTCTAACAGCTACTAAAATTCAATAATAAGTAACTAGGTACCTACATATCTACATAAGATTTCCCTTTGAAAATGAAAGCTGAACAATAATACACTATTCGTAAACCTTACATGATTCAAACTCAGAGAGATATTTTAGAATAATATTCATCCTTATCTGTACAATTTAACGCATTTCCGTCTATACTTCTCCTGTCGTTCGTCACGTACGCACTCCATCGTATTTGAAAACGCTTCGAAGCTTTGTTCAAGGTATTTCCGTTCTAAAATATAACGCCTGTTTACTTTTCCGTGGCAAACTATAAAATTAATCAGCAAAAACAAGTACAGAATAGCCAAAGCACTGAAATAAGCTATGTTGGTAATTCCTATCTGTTCTGTGGTAACTCCAGCATAGAGATAAGATAAAAAATATCCATAGACTGAGAATTTTTCGTTCTTGTCAACAAATACCTACGTCGCCTGATTCATAGTTCTCCCTTATCTCTTATCGTGATGTAAAGTTTACACAACATAGTCGATTTAGATTGTGTGTGTGTATTCTAGATACGGCTTATCTCTTGTCCCGGTTTCTGATTCGCCCATTTTTTACTAGAATAATATTTCGATGTTCTTCATGTGACCTCTGACCGTTGTAAACGAGGCTTGGTTAAAAAAGAAAAAAACATGTCGCCTGATTGCGTTCTAAATCTGAAACACAAGTCTCGCGTGGGGTATGCGGCCCTGTTAGTGTTAGTGAGCAATGTTGCCATGTGACGCTGACGACACGTTGGTGTTATGCGTGGCGAATAAAAATTTAGGTCACTCTCGCGTTGGCTGGCCTCGATTCATTGAGCTCGTGCCGATCGTGCGCTAAGCCGGGTCGATGTTTGATACTGTTGTAAATAAAAACACGTGGCCCACGCATCTGGCCAAGCACAGATAACCTCTACACGCTACTAGGAAATACAAATCGTTCGGACTACTCTGAAACCACAATATATTATTTCCCCATTCACAGCGCTAAATAGAATTAACATTCATTGACGGCGGTATTCATGGTCGGCGCGTTTTAATTTACAAAATGTTGTGCTACACATTTAATATTTGTTAATATACTTATTTCCGAACCGTGACTTCTTAAGTAAACGCTTTAATATTCATGCATTCGTTGAGGTAGAAAGAATCAGTAATGAAAATTGTATCATAAAAAAGGTATGGCTAAAAAGTAAAAAAAAAACGTTGTCTCTACTTTGTATACTTACTTTGTAGAGGGTTTTTGTTTAAAAGCTATCAGAATGAGTGATCGTGTTCGAATTTAACGAACGAGGCATTATTTTAATAAGCCGGTGTATTTTTAAAACAAACCAAAAAGCTGTCTGCGGACAAGCGGTCGCGTAAAAAGTGAAAATCAATAATGTCGGCTGCCGACGGCCTGGACTCTGGATAATTGGAAAATTCTGTGCACGTTGAAAGCTATAAATTTTCACTTTTGTCCACGCAGAACCTTTTCCGTGTTGCATTAAAGATAATAAATTAAAACAAAATGCTACTGACATGGTTTTTGCTTGGAACTGTATTTTATAAGTTCCTACTTTTAAAACTATATCCTATGTGTGACTGATGCAGTGGTGCTACTTAAAGCATTAATAATTACATTTCTGTGTTGATTCGATCCATATCGGTACAACTTTAGATCCGCCTCGTGCTTACATTTCAGAAAAAAAAAAAGACAAACCCGTTTCTCCTTTAGGCTGTTTATTTTTAACTTCTACCTGCGTGTGGTCTCACCTATTTGACATTAAGCATTGAATAAACCCATAAAAATAATATAAAGAACAGTTTATGTGTACATAGGGCTTTTAACCGTAAACGTAAATTTTAATTCTGGACGTTTTCACGAGCGCCATAATTGACTTTACGAGTCATATCAACTGCAATTAGCTGGTCTCGTGGCTCCTGCCACATTTAATGTGTTTATTTAGCTTTTGAAATATTAACTGAGATGCTAGAAAATATGTAACTGTTTACTTGTGTTACTACTCTTCCTTGATCAAAACGCTTACATAATACAACAATGTTCTATCTGTTTGAGACAAAATGTTTTGCAGTCTAGCAAGAGCAGTCGATAACGCCCAGCAAGATTAATTTTATAAACAAGAAGTGTTTTCTCAAAAACTCGGGCACTTTTAACACAGAAGAAGATTATGAAGCCGGTGTGGTGTCGGGAGCTTCATTAAAGGCTGGGCATTATTTAAAACTTTAACAAAAGATGCTTCTCTGATAGGCTTAATTTGTAGCAAAATAGGTGTTGTCCAAACTATGAGAGACTATTATGATATGACATTTTTATTCAATTTCTTGAAACATTTGTCGCAAAGGTCTATAAATATATGTCTTACTACTTCTTGTCTCAATATATCATATTGTGCCCATAAAACGAATGCGAAGTTCACCTTTTATAGATTTTACGATCATTTGAATGGCACTAAACTGCGGGAACAGTACCTAAGGGTAAAACATACAGTTCCTATGTACTTCAAAGTCAAATACTTTCACCATGAACTTTCTACCTACAAAGAAATGAGGTGATATTTGCATTTTTTTTTTTTTTGTGAAAACCGATATAACTTGTGTCGCATAACTGTTCCGGCTACCTTAATGGGCTTTTAATTTTCGTCGTCGCTTCAGTTGCGCTGCTTTTACATCTTTGCTAACAATTCTATTTTTTTTTTAAATATTCTTTATAACCTTACTGCAAGACCGGAAACACAATACATAGACAAGGCTTAAAAAAGTGATAAGTATCTAGCGTGGCATTAGCAAGATAGAAAGGCGGTAAAGGTTACTGGTGCAAAGAGAAAGATAATGCTATTATGTATTATAGTGTTGTAGGCATTACATAGGACATTAGATTATTGTTGTACTTGTTACATCTGCACACTCAGGACAAGGTTTTTCTTATGCTGGCAAATGAAGCCAGAAGGAATACTTGGGAAGGCTTTTATTTAAAAAAACCGGCCAAGTGCGTGTCGGACCACAATAAAGGGTTCCATAGTTGAAAATAATTTACAAACTTAACATTGTAGTTGAAAAACTAGAAAACACAAAAAATATTTTCTTAAACGATAAAATTACAAATAACGATTTTCGGAGTTTTTCCTTGATTCTTGCAAAATTTCATGATTTTAGGTCAAGGGAAGTAGGTTTTGGTTTACTTTCGAGTATCAAAATATGTCGCATAAATGGCCTTATTTGTTACTGCGTTCACTTAGAAGCTTGATTCTTTAGAGCTCGAAGCGACCATAGACCTACGTATTTGATATTAATTAGAACTTGATACCTCCACGCGTTCCTGAGAAAAGGGTATTGACAGATTAATAGACAGCAGACGGACAACGAAGTGATCCTATATGGGTACCGTTTTTTCCTTTTGAGGTGCGGAACCTTAAAAACGTATTTTAAAGCTTGCAAAACACAGTAGGTACTCTTCATTTAATGGCTCCCCCATAACCAAATTAAACAACTGAGTCAGAACTTGCTCAACAACCAGCTGATTCACTATCAACAACAACAAAAACCAATCGATAGTAACAAGTTGTTTTTATATTCAACGTAATCGCAAGTAAGTGGCAACACTCAGACCGCGTGGCGGCCAGTCACGCATGCTACGTGTGACATCCACATTATTCCATTCATGCTGCCCACGTGGACGGAGAAAACTCACACTTGTATAAGTATGTTTATACAGAGCTTGCAATCATGTTGCACTTTTATCACTAGCATTTGTCAAAGGCCTTGAGGTATATCTGGAAGCGTAATCAATCTATGACAACTTGACAAATATGACAAAGATGCTAATGTTAGAGAGAGTAATAAACTAATAACTACAAGATTAATCGGCCCTTATAATAATATTACAGAAGATTATTAGACCGGATAAATGACATTTAAAATCCAATTAACCTTTACATCGAGCGAAAGTTGTTTCGAAATTTTCTCCAGCCGTCTAATAGCGCATCTCAAAGTTTATCAGAACAAACAATCAAAGAGCAATCCTGAACGTTGTTTACAAACAGAACCCAAATGACTTCATTCACAGTTCCGGGCTCCCGGGGCGCCCTCCTCATATTTCTCGAGCGAGCCCCCGGGATCGGATCGGGTAGACAAGCGTAAGATATCCCGCACTCCTGCGGATCCCGCCCTTGAACTTGAAGCCGTCACGCGCCGAGAATAGGGACGTTTACCTCTTTGCTTTTTATACAAATAGAGATTTAATTTTTCCGCTCTATTTACGTTCACGGAAAAAGTATTTAAAATGCTTGGAAATATTTCCGCACAAACTTCCAAGATAAGATAAGCTTATCTTTACCGACGGAAACGTTGAACATAAGCGCCTTAACATTCACAATAGCGTGCGCCCATAACGCGGCGGAGAAAATTGTGTACAACGTTTTGAATGGCCAATTCCGCGAAGTAAAAATATAAAATTAAACTAGCAATAGTCTTGCTGCAGTCTAGTGGCAATAAAACCGTCGTTAAACCACGAACGTGTGAACTTTCGCTGGCGTGTTTACACCTCGGGTGTTCGTGCAAAGAACTGGTAAAGCTGGGTGCCAAGTCCGGGTGAAATATATCCGGTCGCCGGGGAATACGCGTAGACGCGCGGCAGACGGCCCTTGAACTCCACCCGTCGGCTTACCCGGCAATAGAGCGGTCGGATGTGCGTGAAACTATGCGTGGAGCCAGCCGTCACACGCCGCTACAAGTTCACTCCCCGCGAGAATCCATCTTCGGAGCGAGGAGACTAAATACATGTCATGTGCGGAGCTCGGCGGTTCTACGTCAGAATGATGTATTAGTATTCACATTAGGTTTATTTCAAACAGCTCTGAATGACACCGAAATGCTTGTCGTTATGGCGATAATGTGAGCACAAATATTCGCTATTGTTTTGTAAATTACTGATTTGTAGAGATCTACTGAAAAACATATCTCGGCATAGTTTAGGCCTTAGTCAATCTCGTACAGTTCCTGTGATTGAACACATCAACAATGTGTGAATGTTAGGTTATTAAAGAAGAAAAATACCAAAAAAAAAACTATGGACTTCTAAAATGACAGCCAAAAGATTTGTATGGAAGAAGAAGACATACTACGCCTAGGTACCTCAAAAAAGTTAGATCGGGGGCAGGGGAATAGATGACGTCTACAAACATTTGCTAAAATAAAACCTCTTTAGCTAGAACAGCTGTCACCTATTTCTAGATTATCCTCCTTACCAAGCCCCTTACACCACGGTGACAAATGACCGGACGCGGTCCGAGACCCGGATAACAGTCTGTTAGGTTCTCGTTACCTTATCGATGTTCTCTGCTGCCACAGAATTTTCTATTGACTAACCTTATCTTTTCTTTGTTGGCTTTTCAAGTCCCTTTCGTGTTAAAATCGTGAAAATGTTAGGGAAATTGAATTTTAGCTTTATTTAAATGATGGATGAACTGGCAACACCTTAGCAGTTAGAATATAGGTAGTTGAAGACCATGATGGGTGACTGTGCTTTTGCGAAGTCAATCTGCCTAGCCTTTTCCCAACTATGTTGGGGTCGGCTTCCAGTCTAACCGGATGCAGTTGAATACCAGTATTTTACATGGAGCGACTGCCTATCTGACTTCCACAACCCAGTAACTGGGAAATACGATACCCCAGACCTTCGGGCTTCTGACGACCCGCAACGACTGTCAAAGATTCACGAATGACAGCCGAGACCAACGGCTTAACGTGCTTTCCAAGACAGGGAGGAGTTTCGGTATATAAAGGTGGTCACCTATCTTTTTTTTTTTTTTTTGAGGGTGGGAAATCATCAAATAACTTCTCCCGCTCTGGGTGGAGCAGGAGGGCGTGTCAGACTTTTACTGACTAAAACCCACCCGTGTTCCTTCAGTTGCCTATGCCAGGGCCGCGGTAACCCCTTCAGACAACCCGCGACCCCAGCGGCGTCGGCCCTATTGGGCCCCGTCACTTGCTGACATCTCTTTGAGGCGCGCGTGGAACACAACGCGCCGTCGACTCGGGCCTGGTCCTTACCGGACGGCGAGCTACCCGCTGCTCACCGTCCGCAGGCCCGCGCCTACGGTGGCCGGAAATCGCCCCGCGATTCCCGCCGCCCAGGGCGTCTCCTGCGGCGACTGAGCGCGTGAGGCTGCCTCTCCCTCACGCGTTCCGCCTCCTCCTTCGCGAGCATCACTGCTTCGCAGAAGGAGGTGACGGCCTCCCATGCACTCTCGCTCCGCACCATGGCCTGGACCAGGCTCGGACGCGAGAGATCGCCGCCGCCGATGGCCTCCGTGAGAACACGGCGGTGCTCTGCCCAAGCCGGGCAGACCTCCACTGTATGCTCCACCGTGTCCTCCGGGCGATCCACACAATGGAAACACCCGGGCGTTTCCTCCCGCCTTATGCGAAACAGGAACCTCCCGAAACAACCGTGTCCGGTGAGGACCTGCGTCAGGCGGAAGGTGAGGACGCCGTGGCGCCTCTCTAACCACTCCTCAAAGAGGGGACTTATCGCCGCTATTGTGGCGTGCCCAGCGCTGGGTTGCGACAGTCGCGCTCTCCATGCCGCCATGAGATCCCGCCGGAGCTCTGTCCGCTGTACCGTGATTTCTCGCGGCAGCGGAGTTACGCCCCGGCGTTTCGCCTCCTCGCGCCACTCCCACACGTGCGCGAGGACCTTTGCCTCCAGATCCCACGGCGGCAATCCGGCAAGGAGGCTCGCCGCCTCCCGGGAGACCGTGCGGTATCCCCGGACTAGCCGGATGGCCATGACCCTCTGGGACGCGTTCAACCTGCCGGCTGGTCCCAGCCTTAGGGAACGCGCCCACACCGGTGCTCCGTAAAGGGCCATGGACCGCACGACCCCCGCGTAGAGCCTCCGGCAGGAGGCGTTTGGACCCCCCAGATTGGGCAGGAGCCGCCTCAAGGCAGCCCCAGCCCGTGCCAGTCTGGGAGCCAAACGTCGGAAATGCTCCACGAAGTTCCACCGGCTGTCGAGGACGAGTCCCAGGTACTTCATCGTCGACCCGACTCCGATGTGAACCCCTCCCACCGTTATATCGGAACCCGACGGTGGCGCATTCCGAGGACCATGAAAACACATGGCCTCGGACTTGTGCAGGGCCACCTCGAGTCCCAACTGCCGGATCCTCTCCACGACTATCGCAACCCCGCGTGTCGTCAGCGTAACATACTACGCTGACGCCGCTAGGGAGGTCGGCGCGCAGCACCCAGTCGTAACCGATGTCCCACAGATGCGGCCCCAGGACCGATCCCTGTGGGACACCGCACGACATCTCTCGCCGGTTCCACTCTCCCTGATGACCGGGGTATATGACGGCCCTGTCCGTCAGATAGGCCACGACCACTCGACAGAGGTAGGTCGGCATCCGGTGATACCGGAATGCCTCCCTGATGCAACTCCAGGGCAGGGTATTAAAGGCGTTGGCGATGTCTAGGGACACCGCCAAGACGACCCCACCCCGGGCCACTGCATCCCCCGTCGTGAGGGCTCGCACGCGCATGATGGCGTCCACCGTAGAGCGCCCCTTGCGGAAACCAAACTGGCTCTCCGCCAGATCCGGCCCCTCCCGCACCAGCCACCCGACGAGGCGGTCTGCAATAACTCTTTCAAAGAGCTTGCCCACCTCGTCGAGCAGCACGATGGGCCGGTAAGCGGACGGAGAGTCCGCAGGGCGCCCCGGCTTCTTAATGAGGACCAGTTTCCCCGTCTTCCAGCGAAGTGGAAACTGGCCCCTCTCCAAGCATGCGCTTAGGAGCCCCCCTAGGATAGTGGTCACCTATCTACGGACCAACCCCGGCAAGCGTAGCTTAACCTGATATATCGACCCGTGCGGGTGTTATTACTTGGCCACAAGCTCCTCGTAGTAGATCTAACAATCTAGCCTCCGAAGTAGATCTAACAATTCCTTCATCAACAGCTGCAGTGAGGAACTTATTTAGGCAAGTTTTAAGCAGCTTCTTCAACCTGTCTATTGCAACTTTTAAAAAAATCTGGCATTTCAGATTCTGCTGCTCATTCGCTTCATAATCAACCTATAATGTCACTGCTGAGACACAGACCTCCTCTCGATGAGAGGAAATGGTCTATAATCCACAACGCGGTCCCAGTGCGGGTTGATAGGTGTCACATGTCTTCGAATTTTTGGTTCTAGGAGTACGTCCTAGAACCAAAAATTCGAAGACATGGTTTCTTCACGATGTTTTCCTTCACCGTTTTGAGAGCAGTGGTGATGAAATTATTTACACAAAGTAAAGCGCCTGCCTGGGGTCGAACCCACGACATACAACTCTTAAGACTCTTCAGTAAAGCTTTTCCTAACTATATTGACCCTCGGCTTCCAGTCTAACCAGATGCAGCTGAATCACAGTATTTCACATGAAGCGACTGACTATCTGACCTCCACAACCGTTACTGGGTAACACAATACCCCTTAGTGAGACTGGCTGTCAGAATTTCAGACTTCTGACTACCCGTAATGACAGGATCTCTAAGGCCGAGAAAACTTTTGCTGATTCTCAGCCACCAATATAAACCAAAGCAGCAAATCGTTCAGAACATAATTTGTCTTTATTCGAATTCTGACAACTTCGGGTAGTAATCATAAATCGAGTGTGTAGTGTTTATCCGACTACGATGCTACAAGAGTTATGTGTTGGTGTCGCGTGTACCTGTGTGACAAGGGATTTTATTATATTTGGTCTGATATCGATGTTACGGGATGCAGGGCTTTGGATATAAAGATAGGACAAGCACTAGCAATAAATATTAATCCTGAGACATGACGTGTAAAACATGTTTGGCATTTTATTATGTTGAGAAAATGTTAACTAAAGGAAGCTTCGTCGTCAATTTGATGTTTATATGTTAGTACATTTACTATTTGGACGGTAAATAACTGATATAGTTCATTGTTTATTTATTTCCTAATTAAGTATATAGTATAATGAAACTAAGTAGGCAATCCATAGTAGGACAACGCCTCCTTCCTTTGAAAAAGTCTGAATATGTCAGACATGGAATTTTCGACCGGTCTTACGTTTTCGGACAGAATCTCTTCACGATTTCAAGATGTATGTTACTGAAATCCTTTTATTTCTATCCGTTTCAAATACAGACAATAAACGTCCCGGACCTACGGTAACAACAAACGGTTACCCGGTTCAAATCCATCTCAGCCGGGTCACTTCGTCCGGTCGATAACCCCGGACCGCCTCCGGATATCGACCTTATAATTAAAGATACTAGAGGAAAATATATTAAAGGGTTTCAAAGTTGCAAAGTTTATCGAAAAATCTTAGGTTTTTCTGGCTGTAAATAACGTTTATTTCAAAAGTATTGGAGCTAAAAAAGCCAAGAGGCTGAAAAAGAAAACTTTTGAATTTGAATATTGAAAGTAGAACAGTTTAGTCTAGAATTTAGTGGTTTTTTAAACAGTGTTGGTACGGCCGGCACCAAAATTGCGACATTTCAGACACACCTTGAGGTTGAAAACCTTCAGTTTATTATGCCTACCTTGAGTTGGCAGACCTTCGGTTATAAATAGAGATGGCAGATGAGACAGCGATAGAACTTTTCGGTCAAACCTCGACAGGTAGGGAGGTTATGAAAATTATAAATCTGTACCTACTGTGTGGTGTGTACAGGGTGTTTTTTGTGATTAGAAAAACTCCGCTGTTATACAGAGTGGCCAAAATAATAGTTGATGTAAGTCTGATTAATTTTATAACTACATTATGAGACAGTAACTACAAGAAAACAATATCAAATAATCATAATCATAAATCTATAAATAACTCAACATCAAATTACAGCTTATTAATTATTAAAATGAACAATCTTAAGAGGCTGTCGCATTTTGTCACCTCTCTCGCTCACACGGGACCAAATTTTTTAAAATGTGAAATAAAAATCCTTTTTGAAAAATGTGATCAATTAGCGAACTAATAAATAATATTAATTTAATACTTAGGTAATTATTAAAAGCACATTTTTACTGTGGCATTTATTTAACTCATATCAAAAACAGATCATAATAGTTATTGAGCTTAGTTTATTAGATAACGCAATAGTGTTTTTAATAAGTACAAAATTAATTTAATATTATTGATTAGTTCCCCAAATTGATATTTTTTTTCAAAAAAGCATCTTTTCATTTAACATTCTTAAAAATTTGGTCCCGTGTGAGCGAGAGAGGTGACAAAATGTGGCAGCCGTCATAGATAGAGAAAGGTGTCTGAGGTAGGATAGGAGGGTCCTGCCTGACTCCTGAGTTACTGATCACTCCTGAGTTACTCATCATAATGAATCATGCCTTAAAAAATGTAACACCGCACAACATTGGATCACGGCATAGAGTTCGCTAAAAGTTATCGCGTTCTATTGTCTAAGATGAGTCAAAAGAATGCTTTTCACTATTGAGTAATTTGTAAATTGTATGCGTCATTTAAACAATAAGGTTATCCTTAATTCCTATTCAATGACGCAACAAAATGTTTCTTGAGTTACTTTAAACTTTAAAGTATGGTGCAAAGTTGCATTCACTTAGGATTTGCTTGAGAGATGACCTTAGCCAATACCGTAGTCTACTTTTAGAGGTAGGTTATTTTATTACAAATAAAAATAGCAAATGTAAACTTAAGCAATATTACTTAAGTATTAAGTAGGAATGATTGTAACTATATAAAGACCTAAATATGTTATTAATTGTATCGTCAATAACGCATAGGTGCAAAAAAAAAAAATGCAAAAAAAAATGCATCATTGTATAGTTTGATATTGAGATAGACTCATGATAGCACAAGTTTAAACCTTAGTGGTTTTTGGTTGCTATTTAATATGAATAATCCTGTATTCTTTTATATAAACGTTAAATAAATTTAAAAAAAGGTATCTATCCATAAACAATCAACGATTTAGAAATTTACTGAAAATCCCTTGAATTTTCAGAACCTATTGGTGAAAACGGCCTTTAACTTTCCCAAAAAGGAAACTAGCATTTTTTTTACTACTGAATAAGCTCATTTTTGTCTTATAACTTCGACATTTATGATAATAACAGTATCTACAAACACCGTGATACCAATATAAAAACTCCTTGCACAACGTAGACAGTGTTCATCCGGTTTTATCAGTTACCCGGGTTTACAGACATGTCCGGTCGATAACCCGCCCGCATACGGTCAAAGTTTATCAATCAGGACTTTGTTTATTTAAACTTAACAACTTAAATAACTATGATAGCGCTAGCTTTCTGTAAAGTGTAAACTTTATTATTCAATTCAATATGGCTGACTTTAGAATTTCGTTTCGTTCCTGCAAGTTGGTAAACGAATTTTGAATTTGGAGCTCTGTTTTTCTTTATAGAGTTGTTGCCATAAAAAAATTTTTAAAAGAAGAGTTTAAAATATATTTTAGAACTACAAATTTTAATGTGATAAGGTTAAAACTAGCAAGTAAAATACGTGTTGTTGCGAAATTACCGACTTGAGTTTGCAGGTAGAGAATTCAGTAATATATGCGTTGTTTCCTTTATATAACTAAGTAGGTACGGTTGTTTATTTTTAAACGCAAATACGTTTTACATATTGTAACAACAACAGTCATAATTATTGTTTAAAGCCTTACATTTTGTTATGTAATTATGTTTAATAACACTAATGTATGTTTGTTGTTTACAGGTCTTACAAGACATCAAGGTAAATATATTTTATCCTTGTCAACTGCATTCTGTCTCGCTCGCACCTTTAGCTCGTCTCTTTTAGTTGCGATTTCTATTTGCACGTTTGTCTTATGTTTTTGTCTTTCTAATAACGCTTCTTTTTTCATTTTACTAATGTTGTAGTTCGTAATTGTTTTTGTCATCATCATTAGCTAATTGTGTTGTTGTAGTCTTGGTTATATTACCATTTAAGTACTATTGGTTCATTAATTATTGTGAAACTGCCTACAGAAGATTTGCAGCTCTGATCTTGTTTAGATACTCTTGTTAAACTAATAAGCATAGGCTTATTAGTTTAATAACCTGAAGAGTTAAGTACATAATTCTCGTATGTGCATGTGCTCTGCATAGCAAAAAATTAAAGCCATCCATCGTATATGAATTGTCTGTTCTGTTATCTTTTGAAATATTGGTATTGGAAGAAAAATACATATCCTTTGCCATGCCTTTCCATTTCCCAAAATAATAATGATCTTCATTTTCAAATGTCTGCAAATCTACATCCATCCACATAGACTGCTAAGAATGTCTCCTGTCTGCTCGCAAAAACTTGATGCCTATGTACGAAAATATTTTAAAATAGGTACATAGGTACTAAGACACATCACATCCGCGAAGGTTCGATACGTCGTGAGGGAGGGGTTGCGCGGAGGGGGCATGGGGGGGGCGGTCGATGGGTCAACGACCTCGGGAGGATTTCGATGCCACCCTTCCTCCTTCCACTTATTTATTTATTAAAATTTACCTACATTGTTCTATAGCGAGTGTTTAATAAGGGAGGGAATTTAATTTTCATCTTATAGGGTACCTACTACCTAAATGAGGTAATATAAAAATAAAGCGCTGACGTTCTTTATTTTCCTTTGTTACGTAAACATGGAGGTCGATTGGTTTTCTACCCTCTTTTTAAATATTTTAGATGATGATATCGTCTAGGTACCTACATTTCTCCAACAATACACATTTGAACTCGACGAACAAATTGATTAACTCTGGAAACCTCCATCTACTGTTCGTTGCTAATTAGTAGAAGGTTATTTGTAAAACTAAATTAGATTTCCAAGAAATTGAATTACGTCGTATGACTCCATGATTTCACGGTTGTACAAAACTGTTAATTAATTAATCAGGTCATTGATAAACGTTATCAGGCTCAACCGAAATGCCTATTATCCTTCTTGATAACTGCTATATACGACACACAGTAGGTACAAGCAGCCATTACAGAAATGTTCTGCCCGGTCGGTATATCGGACAAATTCACAACCGCACGTAAAATGTATCGTAGAATCCATAATTCCACCACATAAAGTCCTATTTCATACAGATTTTGACAGATCCCCCATCTCTTTTAGCCCAGTGACACTCTCTCGCTCACACAACAATCGCTATCCAATATTCTATTTACAAAACATTCGGCGTGCGCGACGTTGCCGTCCTGCTGTGCGCTTGCGCCGGTGACGTCACGAGCTGGAGTAACGCTGTCCTTGTCTTGGTTTCTCTTTCTAAACAGACCGTATTCCGTTTAGAACTTGTGCAAAGTTCTGTATTAATACTAAATGCGTTAACGTATTGGAAAATCTAAACAATAGATAAGACAAAATGGAATTTGTTCAGTGATGACCATAATTATGTGTCATGGTCATGGCATGTTATCCAAAATTGGATTGAATCAAATAACAATTACAAAGAAAAAAGGCCTTAGTCGGATAACGCAAGAAAAAAATGTTATCAGAAATACTGAAAAGTAGGTACCTCCTCCAGATATAATTATTTGCATGAAATCTCAGCGAGTCGAGTAGGCTCTGCGCGTCAAAACTCAATGCCTAGTATTCCTTGAATGAGGCTGTGTCGACTACACCTTACGTTAAAGAATGGAATTCGCATTCGCTACGTTTTTCCTTTTATTTTCATAATTAATGTTACTTATGTACATCTACATCTAGTGTTTTGATTGTAGTTTTGATGACGTCAGTAAGTGTATAAATGTTACGTTATTATGACACATTGCTTTGACTAGGAACTTTCCTGGTAAGAAGTACTAAAATAAATTTTCCTTGTGTCGTAGATATTTTTATCCTCGTTTTACCTTTCGAGAGTTCTTTGAACTGTTTTTGACAGTGACGGATTTGGAGTATTCGAAATTGAAAGAAAACGACAGTATTATAGACAGTTTAGTTCAAAGTTAAGGCGCAGATTTCCTGATAACGATCAAAAAGGTGGTTTTTTAAAGCTGTGTATCTCATAAACCGTAAATAATTTTGACATGTAAAAAAAATGATATTTTCAAGTCCTTTTCGCATACCGTGGTGGAAGCCAAAACATAATTAAACATACTTTAATGCACCAAAAAAATCTTTAAACATACCTCCTAATAATCTTTAAAAGCTGTTTATCCCTTCATTAGCAATTATAATTATAATTAAAAATATACCATGAAATGTCAAATTCCAAACTGCATCCAGTGATGGATTACTTTTTATTAAATAGTTAATTTCTAATTTTATACGATTTTATGTGCATTTTTACGACATAATTCCGGTGCGCGTGAGAATCTTCTATCTCGTGCGTCAAACTAGACAGCCATAAAGCCATTTCACTTACACACCGAGCTAAACCAAGCTTGGAACCAGGGCCTTAACAGACGCCCAAAATGTCATCTGACAATATGAATTCAGATCAATCTGGTGCAAATTTTAAAATCGCAAAAATGAGGAGATATTGACAAAGAACCTCTTATCTTAAAAGAACTAGAAAAGGCAAACAAAATCTATACCTCTATCTAAAAGCTGACGAAAAAGCCATAGCGAAGGTATAGAAGTCGTCATAGTTAAGATATGCAGACCTTAAATATAATATGTAATTGATTATATTATAGCAGCTAGACAAAATGGTATTGTATAACAGTACTTTCTACCACATTCTATTGTTATGTTATTGTGTGATAACAATAGCTGTGATGTTTATTAAATAACAAATGATCACGGCAATAATAGCTAATAATTTGCTTCGTTATTTTCATAACATCCGCCCGTGATATCCAAACATCGTGATACCGTAATAATATTGGGTATTCGAGCACGTTTTAGACAATATTGGAACATAAAATTGATGGGTCAAATTTGCAAATCGTAACTTGATTGGAATTTGAATTGGAATCACGATAGGAGCTATACCGAGACCTAAATAGTAACTTAGTTTGTACATACAACCTTTGCATAGAGTAATAGGTTTTGGTTCCATTTTGGGGGTCTTAAAGATTTTCGTTTACTGTTTCCAAAATCACATATTACTATTCCTAAGAACAACACTTCTCTGTACCTATCTCAAGTCCTGTATGAATTATCTACAAAACAAACTTGAAGTCTAAACTTTTTCGTCAACTTGTCACAGTTATGACAAACGACTTTTTCATACAGAAATTACTTGGCCACTTGGTTGGACAAATTGGCCCTTAATCTACTTAATAGAACGGTGTCATCTCTATTGCATCTTCAAGGAGGATTCAATTAGTCACATCAATGCTCTTTGCTGTGGACTTAACCTTGGGTTTTGTCACCACGGTTACCTTGGTCAAATTGCATGATTTTTGTGACTGCTCTACCTGTTTATACTTTCAAATATTTCGTTGTATCTTCAATTGGCTGGTATAGATTGGGTTTTTATTTCTCTGTTTTGTCGCCAATGGTTCTTGGATTTCTCCTAACGAGTGGTTCCTTATAAGGAAACATGTTTTGAACCCTTCGATATTGTTTGATTGTATTTTTCCTGTTGGTCGTTCAAGTCGTGTTAGTCATTTTAATTTCATCATTATTTTATTGCCAATCCTATTTTCTTTCTAAGATAAAATAAAATTCTTAAACCGATGCTTTTTGCTTCTTCCAATTCATGTGTAATTTCATCACTTTCTGTTGTGGAAGGCTATATTCCACGACCTAAATACAAAATCAATTCAACTTCACTACTAAATCCTTCCAGATAACCCCGTACATTCTCGAACCCAGGGCTCTGCCACTTGTCGGCCAGCAAATAGCTTAGTTACATACACAATAAAAAGACATCGGGCAACACCGGAAACAATCAATTCCAGCCACAATAGACTCAATGTAGGAAGGTTAAGGATCAATCGGAGTACAATGCTGCTAACCTTCGGGTTCAGTTAACCCCTCAAGTGTCTGAGTTTGGCTGATTTTAGACCCAAAACCCCAGCGAGTGGGGAGGGGTGGGGGTTAGTTGCGAACCCCATAGGTTCACAATTATTGATAATGATATGTTTTCCATCGGATGATGTTTTTTTACGTTTATATATACGTGATCTAAGCTTATATACCTATTATGTAAAGTTTTGTCCTTTTGCACACTTGGGGTGCATTTGACACGCGGGGGGGAGGGGAGGTTAGCTGCGAACTCCATAAGTTCACAACTAATGATTTGATTGGTTTTCCATCGGATGATGTTTATTTACATTTATATATATGTCATATAAGCTTATGTACCGAACAAAAAAAGGGTTTTTCTTATGCACACATGGGGTGCATTCGACACTTGAGGGGTTAAAATGATCACGGACTTAGTGCTTTGTAAGTATGAAATGGAAGTGTCTTCTTTAATCTTTTAAAGAGTATCTTTATTTGAGATTGTCTTTTGAGGATTAAGTGTGACTAATTTGCTTCTTTCGCTGGAACTGCTTTTGGATCCTCGGTCGTTCTTATCGATCGTTTCTCTTTCTAAACCGACTGTAGGTACCAACAGAGATGCTTTCTCCAGGGTTTGCCTAAATTTGTTCCTTTTAAGATGTCCCTTAAATTAACAGACGTCCATTCATCATTTTGTCAAAAACTCAACCAATAAAACCATCACGTACAAATCTCAAAGTATGTATTATTAATATTATGATAAGATCATAAGAACAGATATACAAAAAAAATGCCTAATCTCAATTCTAAATTCACATTAAAAAAAATAATCTAAACCTGTCCAGAGAGGTTAAAAACTTTTTTGACTTGATCGCCTTGAATTTTTTTCCTGTTTCCTTATGTTAAAGTCTTAAAATAGCAGTTTAAGCGTGCAGATAATGTTTGCGTATTAAAATTAATTAGTTTGTAGCAACCGAAATTAAAATTCATAAAGCCTAATACGATTTTCTGTAAAGGTCACAGAATGTTAAGTAGTAAAGAAATCTATAATTAGGTAACACCGAAAATTCGACTTGGCATACTCAATGTCAACCTCAAACTAAGCCCTTGGAAAATGGCTCAGAAAATGATAATGGTGACCTTACATCAGAAGCACCAACAGACATTTAAAGACAAGAACATGTTGCTAAATAGTTTATAGACAAAAACCAACCTGGGACTATTTTGCATTTTATTGAAGGTAGAATCGTTGCGGGCAGCGGTAAGCCGCGCATTTCGGCGGCCGACCGCCAAACCGCCACTGAGCAAATGCGCAAAACCTTGAACACAGTTTACGTCAAACTGCGGCGGTGTTGTTGGTCGTTTGCAGTGGCTGTGGTTGGACGATCCACCGCAATATCGAACGACCATTCTATGACCAGCTATAGGCGGTTTAGTTGAAAATAACTATGGAAAATGGACCTGTTAATTCGCGGCTATCAGCCATTGAGTGTTGTGTATCTGCTGGAATTGTTTTTAAGGCTCGTTGCAATTGCAATCCTCTGAAAGCTGTTGGTTTTCAATAGTTCCAATTCCAATGTTAGTTCCAATATCACGTCCTATATGACTTCATTAATTACAGCAGTCTACTCTTGGGGACATGCTTCCATCAAGATGGGAACAGAAACCATGCAAGCGCACTAAAACGTGCCGAAACGGTATAAAAGGTTAATCACAAAGCTTGTATGTACTTACATTAAAAATAGCGAATGACGAGTCCATTAGGCTTTAACCTAGAAGACGAAACAATCAAATCGACAAACGACGAGTTTGATGAAGTAATGTTGTTCCCTATTAACATTAATTAATACAATTCTTGGAACAACAAACAACTTGCAGATGGCGTTTTAATTATTAACAAGTAAATAGTAAAAACACACAAATATTGTAATTACTACTCAATTGTAATTATTACTAATTTACACTTGAAACAATATGGAGTCAAACATGTGCCTTGCAATAAGGAAAGGAAACAAATTAATATATTGTGCAATATGCTGAGAAAACATATGCCATTCACGAACAACACTGAAATATACTTGTTAGGTTAAGTTTGGCGCGAGATGTAGGCGGTAGCGTTTTCCTTATTTAATTTTGGTTTACCGTCACTTTGTCTAAAAGCATTTCTAATCAAGGTAGCTGTGCAATGTTTAATTACTTACGTTTAAGAAGAGCAATATCGTTTTCTTTTTATTTGATCTCAATATCGAGTGTTTCTATAGCATTTTCCTGTTTCGGGGCTTTTCTTATTTATGGGCCTGTCTCATACGGCGGAATTATAGAGTATTGTATGTACAATCATCTCATGTGCTCGGATTCAAACCAGCACCCTAATTGCGTAACACATTATCAATCGGAGTTGGTTTCATTTTGACAGTTCAACAACATTCATTGCGTTATTTACGTTGTCGAGCAGACACGTTTTTTGAACATAAGAAGCAATGGATTAGCTATTTGTTTAAAAATATATATTATTATTATATTCAATCCACCACAATTTCTAACGCTCTCATAGAATTTCTACCTCGATCTTCTCTGTTACCAAAGCCACCATAATTCATCGTCATACGGCGTTACAAAGTCGAACATATATTCTTCTAATTCGGTGACATATGCCCCTGAACTGCAAGCTCAGCCCCGCGAGCCTCATCCTTTGCACCGCGCTCGCCCTCACACCCGGCTCGCTCAAGAATAGCCGCCGGCCAACGTGGTGGTACACGTGTTCCACAATGACTGCCACTTGTGTTATCCATGTCTACTACAGCTACATGTGTTCACTTGACCTGGGAATGAATGTGGCTTATGACAATAGGAGATAAACTGCACATAGTACCTTTTTCTGGCTATATATGTAAACTGGACCTGAGAATTGAAAGGCTGAGCCCCTTTTGACATTTTCTTTAAACTTTTTCTGGCCTTGAAGTAGCCACGTTGCATAGCATACCCCATGTTTCTTGCATTATTATTTTCATAAGCTTTGACTTCGTCTTCAATTTACTATACTTAAGATCTTCAGATCCGATTTTGTAAGGTCCAAGTTTTACGCTGGCTATGACTGATGTTCCTGACCTGCACAACTCTTAGAAAATTCAAGTTTCTTTTAATGCGCTTTCTAGATAAAAAAAAGAACATTGCCAATAATCTGCCTGCAATGAAAAGATTCTAAATTATTTCTATTTCTTCCTACAACTTCTTACAACACCCGCAGAAAAAACAAGACTTCCTATTTCATACCCGCAACCCACATGACTCTATCCTAAAATATATTCTTCATATTATAGTATACCACCACCCACTATATGAAAAACAACCCTGAACACATGTATCAGGTATCTTTGACCTGTCATTCTAATTTAGGAGAGGAAAGAATAGAACCACCCGTATCGGGGCTTCAATGACATTATTTGTAGTAGTCTAGTAGTGGAATAGTAAATGATATAACATGTCTTACGTAGATGAAGAGCTATAAAATGGGAATACCATATTGTTTCATGTTGGTGGAGAAAATAAAGCAGTTGATTTAAGCTTAGATGAAACTGATGGATGATGATTTTAACATGGTAGAATGATCAGTAATGGCGAAGAAATTAAATCAATCAATCCGCCTTGCCTTTTCCCAACTATGTTGGGGTCGGCTTCCAGTCTAACTGGATGCACCTTAATACCAGTATTTTACATGGAGCGACTGCCTATCTGACCTCCACAACCCAGTTACTGGGTAATACAATAGCCCTTGGTAAGACTGGTTGTCAGACTTTCGGTCTTCTGACGACCCGTAATGACTGTCAAACATTCAAGAATAACAGCCGGGACTAACTGCTTAACGTGCTTTCCGAGGCACGGAGGGACGAAGAAATTAAAGTATGCTAATACAGGAACAGGAGCCGTACCGTAAGGTCTTCCTTCCAGGAATGAAGACCTTACGGTACGGCTTAAAAGATTGAAGTGAAATCATTAGTAACTTTAAACGACATATTAGTTTTGTACTAAGAAACTTAATCTTATTTAAGTACAACGTGTATTAAGTACAAGCAGCAGAAAAAATAATTTTACTTAGGTAAGTAAAACATATATTTTTAATTTTATAAAATTTATTTCTGAAAAAATATTCGTTTTGCATCAAAATTTGTATAAGTAGACTAATAAAATTTAGTTTCAATAAATAAAGATACAATACGTTTGCCAAGTGAAATGGTTAAAATAGCTAATGTCTTGAGAGATAATTTACGAGCTTTTCTACAATTATAATTGTCTGAATAGTTGACATCTTCACTATGTTTATTTTTGTATACTCGGTCAAGTGTGAACCGGGAATTTGTGCATATTATATCCGTCCGTAGATTATTTATCTCTTCTCGAAAGGAAAAGAAGGAGTACTTGCATTTATTAATACCAATAAGTATGTATATCGAGATTAATGCTGGTCACTATGGCCATAGTTTCTAAAATAATCCCTCTGCAATCTGCACCCAAAATTAGCTTTAATTGTCTTTTTCACTTACCACCGTAAGTTCTTCATTAATTCTATCCAATTCAACAAGCAATGAATAACCCCTTATCTAAAAACAACAACATACCAAAGTTAGACACAGTAAATTATACACTAACCAACTAATATTAACGTGTACAGAAATTCACAAATCTTTGGCACGGAACACTATCGGGGGTTGCAAACCTGCAAATATAATTTATTAACTTTATACTAGCGTAGTACAAAATATTCTATGTAAAACGATTAGTATCTGCAGAATACCGTTCTGTCGCTGCCAGTGATTCATTCACCTTCGTGTCGTATTTATGGGGTTCTGTACATGCTAAGGATTATTATTATGATTTGGTATGGGGCTGGTGTCTATCAGTTTTTGTTTGATGAAGAATAGGGAAACTTGGGTGGAAAATGTTTATGATAGTTGGAATAATGTATACTTATGTTCGATGACAACATGATGCTAAGTTTGTTGGTTTGAGTCTAGTGAAAAGTAATAAACTTTTGCGCAACTTTTTTATTTAATATTTTTGTTATGAACATTTTTCTTCGAATTCAATGTAGCAATATCGAAAGGTCTCTTTAACTACGAACCAAAAACAATTTTCAATTTTTTTACACCCTAAACCCTTCAACGGCTTCTATTACGAAAACTTTTCCCTACGCCACTGAAATACATATAACTAAACAAATAAAAAAAATAAAAAAAACAAAGCCATGAAAACTTGATCTAACAATTTATTTCGTTTCAATATAAATGTTAATTACGTAAACCTTTCGAAATATTATTTTAAAGTTTTGTTAAGTATTTATAAATCATTTTCATCATCATTGGCAAACTTGTTCCACCCACTGCTGAGTATCTAGGTCTCTTCCCTTTTGTGTCATGCCACCCTGGTCTTCCCTGCGATCTTCTGTAGGTCGTCCACCCTACTGGCTATCCAACGAGAACTATGGTCTGACAACACTCCTTCAACCGCTCTTACAAATACAGCTCTAAATATCCTTCCACAGTAATACGAACATAATAAGTTATTAGTTAAGGTAGCCTAGTACCATTAATTACGTGGAACTGTTGTCCGCGTGATAACGTTATCTATTTAGGTCGCGGTTACGCCTTAACTGGCAACTCGAAATCCGTTTGATCGATCATGGTAAACAACCTATTTTGATAATGATATCTTTGGTTCAAAATGTTCACTTCCGCTTGGGTGTTAATGTAAATTGTAATATGGTTTTAATGATTTTGTATTTTAGAATAAAATCAATTATGTGTGACAAAAAGAAAGGGGACCAATTTCTTGTTTCAAATATTGAAAATGACAACACGTAAATATATTTCATCACTATAAGTTCATAAATCTTTACGTACAGCAACGAAAGTGTTAATAGAAAAAGCTGCGAAACAAACTAAAATCTACTGAGAGTTTCAGGAAAAACCATTTTCTTTTAATTTTTCTTGTTCCATTTTTAATTTTTAAAACTATCACATTTTTAAAACGTCATTTCACTGCTGACGTCACACAGAACATAAAGCATGATGCACACCTGCGAATTCTCTTCTCTCTCAAACGCGTAATAAACAAAACTTACTTCATAACAATCATAACAGAATGCAACATTATATAGATGAGAGATTTATGAACCATTGGATATTCTTGACTACATTGATCTTTATAGGAACGGGATATTTTTAGAGGAAATATAAATTGTTACCAGATACCTTTCTTAGTAATTCGAAGGGTTACGAATTAAAATACAGAATATTTCTTAGTAAAGTCATTTTTTTTGGTGTAGATAAACAATACCCAACGCGAGTACCTAACTGAAGTTAGTTTTACCGCTAAACCTACCTACTTACAATGTGGCAGAAAGTCCAATGTTATTTTATTTTGTTCACATCTTCCAGTTCTAAAGAAATAAGAGCCACTAAAATAATAAACTATTTCGCTACTTTTCCTGTCAGTAGGTATATAAATTCAAAATTATACAATTCCTGATATTTATTTCAAACACCTCGTGATGGACATGTCGTAAATAAAATTTATTCACCTCAAACAGCCACCATCTTTATTTTCTTTATTTTCAAATTAAACGTAAAATAGTATCGCAAGAATTACAACCGACGTAAATCATTGCTCTGAAAACAAACAATGAATTGTAGAAAATGTAAATACTGTACGATATTAATGGCAGTCACAAGAAATATGTTACGGGTTTTGATGTTTTGCCAAAAAGATCAAAGGGGCGACCTTGGGGAACGCATGCGCTGATAAACAGACGCGGTACTGTGCACCCTGTATAGTACGGATATTGAATACGTCATAATTTTATGAGCTATAAAAATGTTACATCTAGGAATTTCACCTGTATGCGTGACGGGTAGGCTTACCAGATAAAAAAAATAAAATTCCGGAGTAAATTCCGGACATTTCAAGAAAATTCCTGACTTTTTTGTAAATAAGTACTTAAGTATAATAAGTTAACGATTTATGTGAACTAAGCTATTCGCATTTTCGCGAATATTCTCGACGAGGGCCGAGCGGGGAGAGGTAAGTGGCCCTTATCCGCCCACGCTCATTAATATATTTTTTTATTTTATTTTTACACAAATAAAATTATAGAAATTCCGGACGGCTTAGAATTCCCCCCACATGCCGGACATAGACTTATATTACCGGACATGTCCGGAAAATTCCGGACGTATGGCAACCCTAGTGACGGGTGAGTTTACGGATCCAAATCTCTAGAATGTATAAAGATACAGACACTCCGAACCAGAACATCTATTTGTAGCCCACCCCACGGAAGAAGCCAACCCTTACCCAATATTTGTGTCGTGCGGGAATTGAACTTGAGCACAACAGCCACTACAGTCCGTTCACTATGACTTGTCATTGGCCGTCATGTTGGCACTATTGCTTTCAAGCTGTTGCTGTCAGGTTTTGGTTTGAAAGTAATGGTGCCAACATGACGGCCAAGGGACAAGTTATATTGAACGGTCTGTAACTCAGTATTATATTATCTGTGACTATGCTGTCAAAATGATTGGTCACTTGACTGCAAATCCCGAAAAATCCGGAATATTGCAAGGAAATCTTATTAGTTTCTCTGTGTTAGTTATTTTAAACAATTGCAGACAATAAATACAACTAAGTGGCCGCCGACATTAGGGCTTTACGAAAGGATTATGATCCCACTCTGTGTTAGATCCCAAAGACAATTAAATAAAGCCTAAAGCCAGTTACACAAAGTTGGACAAAAGCGGTGTTCCCGGGCCGGGCAACTTGCGTCCGGGACAAAGGTCTTTTGTTTGCAGCTAATGTACGGCGTGCTTTGTCACTGCGGCTAAATTTTGACTTATTGTCGCGGAGCAACGTCACGGTCGGTGTGTATACGGCTCAAATGTTCACATTCCAATGTCGCTCTCAATATGTTAATGAGAATTGAGAAGCCTGAAGAAAAATTGTGGAAAATCAATGAGCCAAATTGCATTGTTCCAGGTCAAACTCGATTTTTTTGAGCTAAATTGAAATTCCCAAGTGGTTTAAATGAATAATTTGAAGCATTTACATACTTTTTACTTCCGTTTCAGTGCGAAAATCTCTTAATAAAGCAGTATTTTCTTCCCGTTGTTCGTTTTTCGGTCAATATTTTGAATAGCACTTACGCCTAGGTACTTGTCCGTTTTATAAGTTGTTATAAATTGGTACTTACGACGCGTACAAGTGCTTGAACATTTTGTTAAAAAAATAGATTTTGAAACGACAGTTTTCAGACCATGGCGAAGTTAAATACAATCAGTCTGCCTAGCCTTTTCCCAACTATGTTGGGGTCGGCTTCCAGTCTAACCGGATGCAGCTGAACACCAGTATTTAACATGGAGCGACTGCCTATCTGACCTCCACAACCGAGTAACTGGGTAATACGATAACCCTTGGTAAGACTGGTTGTCAGACTTTCGGGCTTCTGACGACCCGTAACGACTGTCAAAGATCCACGAATGACAGCCGGGACCAACGGCCTCCTCCACGAGCCTCGAGCGAAGTTAAATACGTTGGTGGAATTCCAATTTTCTCAATACTGCTAAGATTATTTCTAATATCGGAGTGAGTTTAAGGGCAACGCGTCTTGATGACGAAACGAATATTATTCCACCTCAGTCATTACCAAATGTAATTCCTTCTTATTAAAAAATCCTGCTACCAACTTTCATACGTCAAATTCTTTGTAAAGATCAATCATTCTAATCCAACCAATCTTTACAATTAAAGATTGCGTACAACAACATAATAATAGAATTCAATTACATCCATTTTTAAGCATCAAAAATATTATATTTCATACTTTTAAACTCCATAGACCCTTATGAAATGCATTTCGAAACCTCACCTGCCTTTTAAAATGTCTACTAAGTATTAAATGCATTCAATAAGTTTACCGAAGCGAAGAATATTATATTTTCTAATAATAGATTTTGAAAAAGAGGGTATTGCATATCATCCAATTTGTAAGACATAATTGTTATGGATGGATGTTTGAAAGTTGCTTAACTCACAGAAGAAAAAGATGAGTCTTGTGAGAAGATATAGCGCCAGACAAAACTTCTTATAAATGCAGACCATGCAATCATTTCAATTTTAACTAAAATCCATCAGGCATTATCTGAGGGGCAATTCTCGTAATTTTAACGAACGTTCGCATTCTAATCTCAGTCGCAATCTGTCAAAAAAGCCTCTAATTTCCCTACATTTTTGACATTGATTGTCGCTGAGATGAGAGTGCGACTTGAATTTGAACGTTTTTTAAGTACGAGAATTGGCCTTCTGATATCTGTGATAGCTTATTATGCTTTCAATAAGTCTATGTATGCCTTGTACAGATTGGTGAAATATAACATGAGATGGAGATGTTACATAAGAGTCCTGCAAATGTATGTAATGCGCATGTTAAGTAACACAACAACTAAGCGATTGCTTCAATCTGTGTTACATTTAATCTGCTATGGCAGATTATCCAGTGTATCGCTCGGAATGTAAAAATAATTAATCTTAAACCTCAAAAAGTGAGTTCGTTTCAACCGCGCGGCCATGGCGTTAAAAAAAAAAAAACTATGCCAACATTTTGTAACAATTTGTAAAAGTTGACTCCCAAAACCACAAATTTGTCAAAGCTATGGTTAAAAAGTTAGAAGGGTTTGAACGTGGCCGCGCCATCGAAACGCGGAGAACCGCGCGGCCACGGAGATCTCAGAAACTAAGCGTTGCACAGACCTGAAATTTTGGTAAATAACAGATTCAATTTGTAAACAATTTGTAAAAATATAGAAAAAAATCCTAGGTTAATATTTTAGGAGCTGTGAGACTAAAACCCCGTGGCCGCGCCATCGAAACGGTGACAAAAACGTGATAGCCGATATCTCGCTGAAAAAGCATCGCAGACATCTAGAGTTTTTTGTAAAACCCAGATTTGAATTTGTCAAAACTTACAGAAATGCAACAAAAAATACTAGGTTAATATTTTAGGAGCTGTGAGACTAAAACCCCGTGGCCGCGCCATCGAAACGGTGACAAAAACGTTATCACCGATATCTCGCTGAAAAAGCATCGCAGAGGTCTGAAATTTTTTGTAAAACCTAGATTTGAATTTGTCAAAACTTGTGAAAATAAAACAAAAAATCCTAGGTTTATATTTCAGGACCCGCGCCATAGAAACGGTGAAAAACACGTTATCACCGATATCTCACTGAAAAAGCATCGCAGAGGTCTGAAATTATTTTTAAAACCTAGATTTGAATTTGTCAAAATTTGTAAAAATATAACAAAAAATCCTAGGTTTATATTTCAGGAGCCGCGCCATTGAAACAGTGAAAAACACGTTATCGCCGATATCTGACTTAAAAAGCATCGCAAAGGTCTGAAGTTTTTTGTAAAACCTAGATTTGAATTTGTCAAAATTTGTAAAAATACAACAAAAAATCCTAGGTTTATATTTCAAGAGTTGTAAGACTAGAACCCCTTGGCCGCGCCATTCAAACGGTGAAAAATATGTTATCGCCGATATCTCGCTGAAAAAGCATCGCAGAGGTCTGAAGTTTTTTGTAAAACCTAGATTTGAATTTGTCAAAACTTGTAAAAATACAACAAAAAATCCTAGGTTTATAGTTCAGGAGCTGTAAGACGTCAATGGCGCGGCTCCTGAAATATAAACCTAGGATTTTTTTATGTATTTTTAAAAATTTTGACAAATTCACATCTAGGTTTTACAGAAAACTTCAGACCTTTGCGACACTTTTTCAGTGAGATATCGGCGATAACGTGTTTTTCACCGTTTCAATTGCGCGTCTCCTGAAATATAAACCTAGGATTTTTCGTAGTATTTTTACAAGTTTTGACAAATTCAAATCTAGGTTTTAAAAAAAACTTCAGACCTCTGCGATGCTTTTTCAGCGAGATATCGGCTATCACATTTTTGTCACCGTTTCGATGGCGCGGCCATGAGGTTCTAGTCTTACAGCTCCTGAAATATAAACCTAGTATTTTTTGTTGCATTTTTGTAAGTTTTGACAAATTCAAATCTGGGTTTTACAAAAAACTCTAGACGTCTGCGATGCTTTTTCAGCGAGATATCGGCTATCACGTTTTTGTCACCGTTTCGATGGCGCGGCCACGGGGTTTTAGTTTTACAGCTCCTGAAATATAGACCTAGGATTTTTGTTGTATTTTTACAAGTTTTGACAAATTCAAATCTAGGTTTTACAAAAAACTTCAGACCTCTGCGATGCTTTTTCAGCGAGATATCGGCGATAACATATTTTTCACCGTTTGAATGACGCGGCCATGGGGTTCTAGTCTTACAGCTCCTGAAATATAAACCTAGGATTTTTTTTTGTATTTTTACAAATTTTGACAAATTCACATCTAGGTTTTACAGAAAACTTCAGACCTTTGCGACACTTTTTCAGTGAGATATCGGCGATAACGTGTTTTTCACCGTTTCAATTGCGCGTCTCCTGAAATATAAACCTAGGATTTTTCGTAGTATTTTTACAAGTTTTGACAAATTCAAATCTAGGTTTTAAAAAAAACTTCAGACCTCTGCGATGCTTTTTCAGCGAGATATCGGCTATCACATTTTTGTCACCGTTTCGATGGCGCGGCCATGAGGTTCTAGTCTTACAGCTCCTGAAATATAAACCTAGTATTTTTTGTTGCATTTTTGTAAGTTTTGACAAATTCAAATCTGGGTTTTACAAAAAACTCTAGACGTCTGCGATGCTTTTTCAGCGAGATATCGGCTATCACGTTTTTGTCACCGTTTCGATGGCGCGGCCACGGGGTTTTAGTTTTACAGCTCCTGAAATATAGACCTAGGATTTTTTGTTGTATTTTTACAAGTTTTGACAAATTCAAATCTAGGTTTTACAAAAAACTTCAGACCTCTGCGATGCTTTTTCAGCGAGATATCGGCGATAACATATTTTTCACCGTTTGAATGGCGCGGCCATGGGGTTCTAGTCTTACAGCTCCTGAAATATAAACCTAGGATTTTTTTTTGTATTTTTACAAATTTTGACAAATTCAAATGTAGGTTTTACAAAAAACTTCAGACCTCTGCGATGCTTTTTCAGTCAGATATCGGCGATAACGTGTTTTTCACCGTTTCAATGGCGCGGCTCCTGAAATATAAACCTAGGATTTTTTGTTATATTTTTACAAATTTTGACAAATTCAAATCTAGGTTTTACAAATAATTTCAGACCTCTGCGATGCTTTTTCAGTGAGATATCGGTGATAACGTGGTTTTCACCGTTTCTATGGCGCGGGTCCTGAAATATAAACCTAGGATTTTTTGTTTTATTTTCACAAGTTTTGACAAATTCAAATCTAGGTTTTACAAAAAACTTCAGACCTCTGCGATGCTTTTTCAGCGAGATATCGGTGATAACGTTTTTGTCACCGTTTCGATGGCGCGGCCACGGGGTTTTAGTCTCACAGCTCCTAAAATATTAACGTAGTATTTTTTGTTGCATTTTTGTAAGTTTTGACATTCAAATCTGGGTTTTACAAAAAACTCTAGAAGTCTGCGATACTTTTTCAGCGAGATATCGGCTATTACGTTTTTTTCACCGTTTCGATGGCGCGGCCACGGGGTTTTAGTCTCACAGCTCCTAAAATATTAATCTAGGATTTTTTTCTATATTTTTACAAATTGTTTACAAATTGAATCTGTTAGTTACCAAAATTTCAGGTCTGTGCAACGCTTAGTGTCTGACATCTCCGTGGCCGCGCGGTTCTCCGCGTTTCGATGGCGCGGCCACGTTCAAACCCTTCTAAGTTTTTAACCATAGCTTTGACAAATTTGTGGTTTTGGGAGTCAACTTTTACAAATTGTTACAAAATGTTGGCATAGTTTTTTTTTTTTTTAACGCCATGGCCGCGCGGTTGAAACGAACACAAAAGTAGCTAATCCATTATGATACGATAATGTATAAGTGTACTGTGTAATCTTGCCTTGCTTTGATTGATTGCTGTTCTTGTATACGTTATAAGAGGGCCCCCCTACATTTTGTCAGTGCATTAGCGTTTTAAAACGGAAAATCGTATGTATTTTTCGACTCTGAGACCTACTAAGTTCTTTCAGGAATAGGTACTTAAGAGGCATGGTTTTATTAAATACAATTCAATTACCTATGTAAACGCAAAAAAAAACAAAAAAGAATTAGACAAATAGTTGGCTAATTCTTTTTTTGTTGTGTTTGTAATTGTCAGGACAATTTAGGACCAGAAATAAAACAGGCGAGAGCGTTTGTGTCTTTTTGTATGGAGAAAAGAGCACCCACATTTCCTCTTAAGTAACTGTCGAATCCAAAGTCGATTCAGAAAAAGCCCATTTAAAAAATCCTAAGTCACATGTTTGTAGAAAAAGTCAAACATACAGATAATTTCACAATTCATTTATAGTAAAAGTAGGTTATGTTAAGCGATATAGTCAGCGATACACAGGGTGCATCCGAGCGTGTGTTGCCAGCGCGAGCGATGGCACGCCGCTGTGACCACGGAACACATCTTCTCATCATATCAGTCATACATTGCTATTTGTAACACAGTTTCACGTTTCGTTAGTTCTAAATTGATAGTTTTTAGAGTTCCGTACCTCAAACGGAAAAAAACGAATCCTTCTAAGATTTAGGATCACTCGTGTGTCTGTCTGTTTGTCTATCCGTCCGTCTGTCCGTATCTAACGGACCGATATAGTTGAAATTTGGTACACATATTAATTTCTGTGACCTAAACACGGACGTGTAACGTAAATAAATGAATTTTGAATATGGGGTCAGTTTTGGGGGGCAAATAAGAAAATTTAAAAAAAAATGTTTGCAAACTGTACTGTGTGACATATCAAATGAAAGGGCTTACTGTAAGGATCTCAAATAGATTTTTATAATTTTATAAAAACTTTTAAACAAAAAAAAAACCCACCTCCAAAAATCACTACAAAGTGAAAAATAACTTTGATTTCGGAAAGTGGTGTCTTTCGTTTTTTATTTACTTTCTTTTGTTTTGCCACCGACTTCCGAAATCAAAGTTATTTTTCACTTTGTAGTGATTTTTGGAAGTCGGTTTTTTTTTTTTTGTTAAAAAGTTTTTATTTCTCGCTTTTTAGTGGGTCTGTTTATAATTTGTATAAGTTACAATAGTCTAATGTCAATTGCTCATCACATGTTACAAAATATTGCTTTTCCCGATGCTGGGACGTTAATTGTTGAGGAGTTCTGCTGGTAAGAACCAGGAGAACTCCTCAACAACCACCCACCACACGCATTGTGTGACGAGCGGAAATTGCTTAGCAACCATTATAAGTAATCGAATCGCAACCCGAGAAATATTTATCATTGAGTAGTTCCGGTAGCCATTTGTGGTCTTCATCATCAGTTTCACTTCACCAAGTGGTGCTTTCCGAGAGCAAATGCACGAGCTACTATAAAAAATACCCAAAACGCTATAGGTGTGCCTATAATATTTGAAGAGTTCCTTCGATTTCTCCAGGATTCCATCATCAGAACTGGATTTTGACAAAAATGGGACCATTTGGGAAGTATACCCTTTCCAACAAAAAAATATTTTTTCAAATCGGTTGGCAAGCGACGGAGTTATGCGCGAACAAACATAAAAAAAAAAAAAAAAAAAATACAAACATCCGAATTGAGAACCTCCTCCTTTTTTAGAAGTCGGTTAAAAATAAATAGTTTTCGTGTTCTTTAAGAAAATAAACGAAAATTGACCATATCCCACCTTATGTCCGAAACTACTGAACCTAAAATTTTGAAAAAAATCAAAAAATAGTTCTGTAATTATAATTTACGGGAAAATTGAGAAGAAATCTGTGGTCTTAAAATAACATGGTAAATCTCTCAATATTGTGCGTACAAACTAAGCATAATTATTATTTTTTATAATATTTTTTATGGTATAATTTGAGTAATGCAAAGAGTGACTAGACCAACTGTTAATAATAACATTATAATATTGTACACCTTATAGGTATGTTACACAGTGCTACTATTTATTCAACTATAAGATCATTTTAGACATGATGTACAAACAATAAATGTATTTGAATTTGAATTTGAAACTTACATTTGCAGTAGGAATGTAAGGGGGAACATGCTTTTCAACTACAATGTGAAGTTTGGTCTCGGTTTATTCATCCTAACTACAGAACCTTCATTGTGCGTAGTCCGACACGCACTTGGCCGGTTTTTCTTCAAATTGTTTAAGTTTTTTTGTCTGCAGCTGCATTAGGTTTTCTTCTTTGTCGTTATTTTTATCTCTAACTAGCTTCTGCCCGCGACTTCGTCCGCGTGAAATTTCTTGTCCCCCCCACCCACCAACCCCAACGCATCGCATCGCAACGCCTGACCGCGCTATTACTTCGTTTGCGCTTAATAGCATCCTTTCTGACATTTTTTCTTTTTGCTCGGCTCCTAAGGGCCCTAGCGTGATATTAAATAGCCTATATCCTTCCGCATCGGCTGCCCGCGCTATTACTTCGCGCTCGGCTCCGAAGGTCCCTAGCGTGATGTATTAAATAGCCTATATCCTTCCGCATTGCCTGCCCGCGCTATTACTTCGCGCTCGGCTACTAAGGGCCCTAGCAAGATGTTAAATAGCCTATATCCTTCCGCATCGCCTGCCCGCGCTATTACTTCGCGCTCGGCTCCTAAGGGCCCTAGCAAAGGCACTACCAAAATAAATTGGAGGATTTTTCGTAAGCATTTATTTCACTATTGCAGCATGTATGGATTTAATTTTTGGATATATGTTTATTGACTATTTGATTAATACTTTGACTGAAGGAAAACACGATTGGGTTAAATTTCCTCGATAGAATTTAATTCCGAAAAGACCTCTAATTTTTTATGTTTTTTTCTATAATTCTAAAATCCTAAGTAATTTTATTGCAAAATTGCATTTAAAATGTGCGTATTAGGTAATTGAAAATTCTGGCTGAACATAATTTTGATAGATAGCTTAATTTATTTTTAAACAATTTTTATTTCATTTGGCGCTTTTATTTTGGTTTCAGCGCGTTGTTGCGTTCTCTTTTTTTCGCATGTGGAAGTAATTGACTCTGTCACTTTCTTATTCCCGCCCAGTTCACTTTTTTTGTATCACCTATATCCTTCCGCATCGCCTGCCCGCGCTATTACTTCGCGCTCGGCTCCTAAGGGACCCATCAAGATGGTAAATAGCCTCCTTCCGCATCGCCTGCCCGCGCTATTACTTCGCGCTCGGCTCCTAAGGGCCCTAGCGTGATGTTAAATAGCCTATAGCCCTCCTCAAGAACTGGGTTATAAAATGCAAAAAGATTTTTTCAAATCCGACTGGGGTAGTTCCAGAGATAGCGCGTTCAAACAAACTAACAAAAAAACAAACTCTTTCGCTGTATTCCACCGACATTATTGAAATAATAAATCGAGAGGCTCGTCAATCCGCGGAAAATCTCGCAATTCAGAAAAATTACTTATTTGTACAACGCCATCTAAGGGTAAATTGATAAAACGTCCGCACTAAACATGTTTGCTCAAGAGCGACCGGTATGATTTAAAGTTATTTTGCGTTTTAGTAATTTTATATTATCTCCGAAACTGTATGACCAATTGGCATACTGTAAAGGCCAAATCTTATCACCATGATGTCCTTGTGATCATTAAATAACTTATTTGGATAAGGATTAATGTTTTCTTGTTTAAATAATCATCCAAACGTAAGTATGTCTAAAAAATACTTTTTTAAAGCAATAAAAGATGTATAAAAGATAAAATATAAAAGATAGAAATATGGTGTCGCGGACTTTTTTGTAGAATAATTTAAGACAGACCAGACTGCCATACATTGTTCTCAATTTTAAACAACCGTTTAGGCAGCGCATGCAAAAAAGTCTGTTTAAAGGGTATTTCTTCCCGACTTGTTAGACAAAAATTGTGATAGCTCGGCTAATATGCATGATATAAATATAATTTATAGCCTATAGCACTCAGGAATAATGTAGCTTTCTACCAGTAAAAAAATTTTTAGAATTGGATCATTAGTTCCGGAGATTACCCCCTACATACAAACTTACAAACTTACAAACATACAAACTTACAAACTTACAAACAAATTTTACCTCTTTATAATATTAGTATAGACTAATTTGCAGCAGAATTAAATGAATAAATGTGAATGAGTGAAATGTACCGACCCCAGCGTGGTTTGACCAGACTCGATTACTCCAATGAACCTAAAGAATCACACTAGCCCCTGTTACCTGTTGTTGTTGTTGATACATGGTGCAACAGAGACCATTGCATATCAAGGAGTAGACCTGGGACCTGGTAGGGAAGACGTGCCCTTAGGATATGGAAGGATTACAGAGCCTACCGAGTATGCACCCTATAGTACTCGTAAGCAATGGAATTGCGCAGAGACGGGCGATATATCGTCGCTAATCTAACTAAGTGACGTAACTGATTCGAAGAAAATTTTACAGGGCAAGCTATTTTTCTTTTCTTTTTTTTTTGTAAACTATAGATATATCGGTCTCGATTTTTGCATTATCATGAAGACCGTAAGGCATAGATACAGATACGCCGATTAGACAGATCGATTCGACTTAGAAAATGTATCAAATTACTATAGTTAGGTCAGCTATCGGCTTAGTCCAAAATGTCAGATACGTCAGTTAGATAAATTAGCGACGATTTAAGGATGGGCTCTTGTAACGACGTGACCGCCAGGTTCTTTCAAGTCCAGCTTCACCGATGAATCTTTTGGTGGAGTTAAACTGCATTCTCGATTCTTTTTATGTCACTTCTGTGCTGTGTAGTTCCAAAGTCTTCGTATGAGGTTTCGCTACTTCCCGTTTCAGGTATCTTGTAAATCTCGCTGGCAGCCTTCTTAATCTTATCTCGTTTTTCAGCCGTGTCTATCCAAAAATTGATTTCCTTGTCGAAGTAAGTCATGTCCTGTTTTGTCATTCCAAGTGTAAATATTTTAAATATAATAATTTTTAATGTAATTGGGAGAAATCGCGTTTTGCTGATATGCCTTTTCATTCTTTTACTACACAACATTAAGTATCATTACATGGTAACATTTCAACTCATGGTAGTTGCCAGCCAGAAAAACAATCTTACTCAATCGTGGCAAGCAAAGCAATGGTATATCTGAGCAACGTTGTAGAGCACGAATTAACGGCGCAATTCAACCGGTAAACCGCTATTTATATTACAAACACATCGAATCACTGTAAATAAGCCTTATTACCCCATGTAATAACTAATAACAGCATCTAACGTGTAATTTTGAATTTTCTGTTTTCAATCTTAATATTACGAAGCGCAATCGGGTACAGTTCGGTTAACGTCGGTTTGAATTGACCAATCGTAGCGCTGAGTTTGAAAAAGGAAGATGCTGTTGAGATAGATGGGCCGCATTACCGTTAATGTTCGTTGGTTATTACTGGCCGGTTTGCGCTGGTTTATTAGAGAAACCTTTATATAGAATAATATTGGTTATGGCTTTAGTTTCTATGAAAGTGGCTATTGAAACACTCGCTTGTTATAATAACGTTTCCTATTATGTTTCATTATACTATTCTAGTCTCTAGTGTAATCTAGGCTAGGCATTTTAAAGTTTTCATCTTTTTATTACTTGTTCGATAGGATCCACTTATTATAAAGTTGGTAGTTTCTACGAGGTTAACCGACTAATAAATGACAAAACAACCTCTTTACAAGATCTAGAGATTATAATCTTAGGTTTTCTTTTTCTAGAAAAGAATGTCGGGTAATGTAGGAGATCCAATTTCATTCAATTCCATATAAGTACCTTTTAGTTGCCATCTTATTCCGGGTGAACCAAAGAACTTAGTTATTTTACTTTTGCAAGGAACAGTGATTCTAGAAGCGCTCTTTTCTTTAAAACTGTTTTTTTTTTTTGTTATACTTAGTCAAAAACAGTTCAAACATCTAACTAATGCTAACCGTTCGTGTACTATTGAAGACAAAAGTGCATGGAGAGCCTAAGGTCGACTTTTTACTTTTCAAGAGACGACTAGATGGCGCTGTTCAAACATGAAAATAACACTCCAAAGCTTAAAACCTTATTATGCAGAGGCACATAATAAGGTTTTTAATACCTAAAATAATTACTAAGAAATAATAATACTAAGAAATATGAAACCCTGTACAAACGATTTTGGTTTGGAATTCTCCATGCACTTCTGTCTTCGTTAGTACAAATCATTAGTCACCAATGTCAAATTATTTTCCCATTTATCTTCTGCATTTCTAGAAGCATCTTCATGCACCTACTTTTTTAAGTACTCCATGCACTTACTTTTTTAAGTACTGCATCATCATAAAAAACGCATACCTTCGAACTAACAGTTTGACTCCCTTGAAACCGTCCGCGCGTCCCTTAGTATCTTCATCATGTCCAATCTTTGGTGTACCCTCAGACCACATAGTCGCCAAGTCTACATGCGAGTAATGAGACACTATTGATTAAGTAATCTATTGTATCCCACCCGCTATCGTGACCTCGGGACTGAAAGGGTTAACCCTCTTTTCATTTCTCATCCTCTTCTCCAAAATCTCTTTTCTCCCTTGCTCATTTCTCGTCTCTTTCCAGAGCTACCGCGGTCGCAAGCCCCTCGGCGGTACAGCGGGAGTGGCTGGCGCAGGAGTGCCCGGCGTGGCAGCCGCAGCGTCCCCCAGTCCCGCTCCTCAGGCACCGGCAGCGCCGAGCCCGGCCCCCGCCACCACGCCAGCTATGAAGCAGGAACATCCCAGCCAGCCCATGGTAAGGATCTATTGAGTATTTCTTCAGCGAATGTGCCGAAATTTTGTCCTCGTCATGATTCACGGTCTTTACGCTTAGCGAACGAATTGGTGGTATCCCCTGATGTGAGATGTTGGTCCTTATGCCCCAGACGTAACCCCCTAAGTGCCGTTATCGACGGAAAGCCTCATCTAGTTTTTAAATATGATTGACGTGTTAAAGTGTTCGTGCAAACCTACTTACAGAAATAAAATCATTTATCATTCCATTAAAATCATCATCAATCAATCAATACATTCCATTGAAAGAAATGAAGGGCCATCTGATGAAATATTCTGAGTAGACCGTTTACTCCTAAATCCAGTAAAAGATGTGATGAGACTCATGAACTGAATTTGCCAAGTAAAAGATAATAAAAGTCTTGACTAAGAAATACAAAGGTCCCAGGTTTTCTTGTTTATCGATTTATCGCCTACCTAAACTAAATCCAATTTGCTGTTTGGAAAAGCTGAACGATACAGTAAAAGCCTCCTAATCCAATAATGGCGCATAAATGAATATAACCTTCTTCGTTCAAAGTAACGTTATGCAGATTCATTGCAATTCTCTCGTCCATTTTACTTAAAGGAAATGATAGAACCAATTTAGCGTATTCGAGTCAATCTATGTACATCTAGGACTTGATTAGGTTCTGCGTTTAAATTAAGACCTAGGTTATGCGTTAGTGGTTTCCATTGCACTCAAACGTAACTATGCAATTTAGAATATACAGCTAGTTTTCTCTTCGATCGCTATAAAGACAGAAAGTTCTCCTATTATTTTTAATTTTTATGACAGTACTTCAATTAATCCAATAGGTTTAGATCAACTGCTATGTACTTATTGGTATTTTTATTTGCATTACAACCTTGCTACACTCGTAAAACATATTTAACAGCTCGAACAGCGTCATAAAAATTTATGTGTTTTCGTAGTTTGTTTGAATACAACTGCAATTATTGTGAATGGCCGACATCATTGAGTTATTCAGACCAAAAGTTATAATTAATACTCCAATAACGCAGCAGTACATAATAATTAAGTTAATAGTAATGTTTACTGGCCATTTTGACTTGTCGACGTTCAAATAAATGACACATTCGCTCGCCTTTATCCACGAAATTAACATTTTGGAAATAAAATCAGCCGCGAAATGGGACCGTGGAACAGGAGCAGCATTATTACAAGCGGAATAACACATGATTATGGTTTTATAACAGTAAAGTGAGGGATTTGCATAAGTGTATCATAACGAGCCATTACCACAATCGTTGTCATTTAATGGTCGGTTTTAACAAGCTGCATGATTGCTTTATAAGTAATTATGGGGTCCGGACATGGTTGTGTTTATAAACGTGGGCCTGGTTTATTATTAACGATGGTAGGAACATCAGCGACTGTTAATTTAGTATTTTATGCTTGTCAAGCATTAGTCTTTTGTCCTCTGTCTAACCCTTCGGAGAATACGGGCGCGTGATAAATTCGCACGTAATTATAATAAGCGAGAGTGCACATTGCAACGGCAGCTGCCACTTCAACATTATCCATGGTGCAAAAAATACTACTTAGTCTGCTGTGCAAAGCGCGCGGGTGCCATCGGGCAACTGACCTCCTCGCGAAGTTGCACGAGTGTGTAGTCACGTACTTCTGACTTCGGTCAACTTCGACGAGTACTTCGTCGAAGCAACTTCGCGAGTAGTGTAGTGGAGGCTTTAAAAAGTAAGGACATGAAATCATAATTCCTTAATATTTTGTAGAGATGAACACTTTTAATGTTTGTAGGAGTAGGTAATATGGTAAAAACTAGAAAAAATATACCTGGATGTAGTTTTTAGGGTTCCGTACCTCAAAAGGAAAAAACGGAACCCTTATAGGATCACTCGTGTGTCTGTCTGTCTGTCCGTCTGTCCGTCTGTCACAGCCAATTTGCTCCGAATCTAATGAACTGATTAAGTTGAAATTTGGTGCACATATGTATTTTGGTAACCCAAACACGGACATGTAACGTAAATAAATGAATTTTGAATATGGGGTCCCTTTTGGGGGGAAAATAAGTACACATAAAAAAAAAGTTTTGCAAACTGTACCGTGTGATATATCAAATGAAAGATCTTACTGTGAGGGTCTCAAATATATTTTTTTTATAATTTTAAAATAAATTGTTTTGAAGTTATTTAAGAAAATAGACGAAAATTGACCATTCCCCCCCCCTTATCTCCGAAACTACTGAGCCTAAAATTTTGAAAAAAATACAGAAAATAGTTCGTTACCTATAGATTACAGGAAAACCTATCAGAAGTTTATGGTCTTGTAAATCTATATATATAAAATTCAAAGTCCTGACTGACTCATTGACTGATAATAATCAACGCACAGTCCTATTAACCACTGGACCTACAGACATGAAATTTTGCGCATAGATACCTTATAATAAAGTGTAAACATCCATTAAGGAAGAATTTTTGGAAATTCCATTCCTAAGTGAATAAAATAGGGTATGAAAGTTTGTATGAAAAATCTTATCTCTTGAGTTCTTAGACTTGAAACTTAGCACGAATATTCATCTAAGTTAATTATAAAATTAATTATTTTTAGTTTTCCTAAATTATCCCCTTTTTTGTGGACGGGAAATCATCAAATGACTTCTCCCGCTCTGGGTGGAGCGGAAGGGCGTGTCATACTTTTACTGACTAAAACCCACCCGTGTTCCTTCAGTTGCCTATGGCAGGGCCACGGTATCTCTTTCGAACAACCCGCGATCCCAGAAGACGGGATTGGTGGGTGTCAAAGTTTGTATGGAGGAAGTTTAACACGCGGTCCGATTTACTCTAAACTCAGTTTTTGTACTTGTGACCAAAAATGAAGACTAACTAACGTGTATCAGGGTTTTCCAAAAATCTATCTCTAAGGGGTGAAAAGGGGTAGTAAATTTTACAGCAGAGGATTTTATTGGGGACTAGCTTTTTCCCGCGGCTTCGCCCGCGTAGATGTCGGAAAATATCCCAAGGGAACCTGCTACCGGGAATTCCTTCCTTATTCCTTGTCTACATTATAAAGGGAACCTCTGAGCAAAATTTCAGCTTTCTAGGTCCAAGGGTTTGGGCGGGGCGTTGATGAGTCAGTCAATCAGTCAGTCAATCAGTCAGTCAGTCAGGACTTCTCTTTTTATTTATATAGATTGATTAACTCTAAACTTGGTGTGATACAGTTTATGTGAAAAATCTTATTAATTTGGTTAATGAACTTGAAACTTAGCACAAATACTTGCTTGTGTAAGTAATAAAGTTTGTCATTATTAGTTTTTCAAAACTACCCCTCAAAGGGGGTTTAGGGATGTTAAAGTTTGTATGGAAGAATTTTAAAGCGCAGTCCGATTAACTTGGAACTCAGTATTTATATTTTTGATGTAAAATAAACAATAATAAGAAAATTAAAACCCATGAAATCAGAGATCCACGCGGCCGTAAAAGTTGTCAAATTTATACCATTTTTGTACGAGCTCTATTATACATGGTGTTTTTTTTGATATCCCATAACTAGGGTATTAATGAGACCATCCATCCATACATCCATCGACCATTTATGATGGTCTCATTAATACCCTAGAGTTATGGGATATCAAAAAAAACACGCTGTATAATGTACCTTATACTTACTGTACTTAATCAAGAAATACTAAAACGGCGATTCATAAGGTATTTTGTTTAAATATGGTCGATTTTCTGCAACTGCAAAAAATAACCTTGTAATTAACAGTATCATTATGAAATACAAAGTTATCTTTGCGATTGTTAAACATATAATATGGTACGGAACCCTTTGTGTGCGAGTCCGTCTCGCACTTGGCCGGTTTTTTTTTCTTTATTTAGTTCTATGAAATAAAAAAGTTCTATGAATAGATTTCAGGACAAATTAAATCACTTCTTTACTGTGTATTTTTTCCTATCCAAAAATGCTATAGTTACTGTAAAAGATAGACACAAAGTTACTTAGTTTCGCCGTATCTTACGGAGGACAAGGCTTAATTTAGGTTATAGTCAACTCAATTATTCGGTTTTGTATCTATAGGTAATTTCTGACACCGTCGTTATCTCTTCCGCAACGCTTGGCTTAGTAAATTATGGCAATTCCTAATGTCTTGTGGATGACAGAGCTATTACAATTCAGGCCATTGTTTGGTTTATTGGTTTATTGTAATTATTATAAGACTAAGCCGCAAATAAATAGGACTAAAAACAAAAAAAAAAGGGAAATGAAATCCGCCTCCTGTAGCACAGAATACACAATAGGTACAAGTACCTGTCCCAAAAAAATATGACAGAAAAGGCTCAAAAAGCAAATTGAATTGTTAAATTTTCGTAGGTAACTGCGCTCGACAAACTTATTAAATTTGTTTATTCCTCTTTCGTTTACATTTGACAAAAACGTCTTTGTGACTGTTTTGATAAAATTCTAATTGAGTTTGTGTTACACAATTGCTTTTTGAAATGGTTAAAAACGGAACATATTGCACCCACAATTCATCATCATCTGCCTAGCCTTTTCCCAACTATTTTGGGGTCGGCTAACCCACAATTACCTAAGTTTATATGTTCCGCATAAGATTTGCAGGGTTGAGTCAGAACTCTCAAATTCTCAATACAATTTTATGATTAGATTTTTCGTTATTGTTCACAATACTATTAGAAATCTAAAAGTTTTACTTAAAAGGTTCAAACCTAAAAAGCTTACCTACCACAAATTCTAAAAAAAAAACCACTTCCGTTTTAATTCTCTACTGCAGTTGTTATTTCACGCCTTCAGATATTTTCAAGACTTTCATATTAGAGTTCAAGTTCCAACTGAACTCTAACAAAACCACGTCTAGTTCAAATAACTAGTTTTCCATAACAAGATGTCAAAGTGGGAAATTTTTAATTTGCGTCCGCGGCCCCGAACTTTGGCAATTTCAGTGCAGTGCGCCCGAATTTATGTTCGTAGCAAGCTTTTCTATTTTATTTTAAACTGGCCAGCTATGTGGCAATAAGACTGTCGACTTTACGTAATGAACAAAAAGTTTGTTAATTTTAAAAGAAACAATTTAAATTCCGACACCTTTTTTAAAAGTATTTGCAAGAAGTAGGTTTTGTAGGTTTTAACTTCCTTACAGGAAGATTTTTTCTTAAACTCAATATTGTTTAACTTTAATTCATACTGTGGTAAAGTTGGAGTTTTCTTACTTCTGCCCTCCTCTGTTATTTTTCTTACACAATCGTGAATACCGATTGGCCGACGGCAAAAGGTTTAGTTTATGTAATATGTATTTTATGTTTGGCCCGTAATTCAGCTATGCGTACTGAATTCACTGACGCAGTCTCATGCCAATTCACTTAGTTATTAAGGTTCATAATTTAAATATTTTTTACTTGTTGATAATCTATTTTATCCTATTTTAAGTGTAGAGCAGGGGTGGCCCAGTGGTAACGGCCGCGACATACGAGTTGTAGGTCGTAGGTTCGGACCCTGACAGGCGCTTTACTTCGTGTAAGTAAATTATTTCATAACCACTGCTCTGAAAACGGTGAAGGAAAGCTTCGTGAGGAAACCGGCATGTCCTAGAACCAAAACTTCGAAGACATGTGACATCTACCAACCCGCACGGGCCCGCGTAGTGGTTTATGGTCTGCTCCCTCTCACAGAGAGGAGGCCTGTGTCCCAGCAGTGGGAACATTATAGGCTGATTAATTATGTATGTTATTTAAGTGTAGCCAGGATACAATTAGAAATACCGAAGTCGGTACCTACTCATAGTCATAACAACTAGGCAAGTATTAAGTATGCTATAAATAAATTCAATTTGATTGTGACAATGAATAGGAATGCCCATTCACAGTAGAAATTGGCGGTAATCGCCATAGCTATCACACTGGCATTGTTCACAGATATAATTAATTAATAACAACAAAACCGATAAATTGTTTGTTACTGTCGTTGTTATTGTGCGAAAATAATTTATTTGTGAAGTATTTATCATTTATGGGTTTAATAAAATTTAGAATAAAAGGAAAATTTAAAAAAAAAGTTATTTTTAGAGTTTCCATCTGGAATAAAACTTTGTCAGATTGTCATTTTTGTATAGAAGCTTTTCATAGCTGGTAAAAGGTAGAAAGGAATAGTTTTCTTTTCTGAAGGTTAGCTAGATTACCTAAATACATTCAAACAGTTTTTTAATCTCGGCTCAACTAAAAATTAATTAAAAAATCCCAAATAATAATTTTCGTCTAATATTTTTTTAATTTCATGTCCTATCTTCTTGCTCATAAATTCTCCATCGTATAGGGAAGGATGGCCCATAATTGTGTTCAATTATGTTCTGAACGCAATTACGCATACAATTGTAATTAACGGTTACAATGTAATTGGATAATAAATAGAGGTGTACCTATTGTGTTGTCGCCTCTACTCGATTATAATGTATCCTGGTCGATACATAGTTTTCCCTGGATGGCTAATTTGGTTGTTGTACTATGAAGACAAAATGCAGAAATTATGTTGTCCTTGGCAAATATTTGTTGCTGGCCATATTGAAAAGCATCCCATGGCACTTCCATTCGAAATTTGAATTGTAAAAGTTCCATAACGTTTTTCTACGTGTTTTCTATCAATGAATTAGTAAAAAAGGACAACAATACTATTAAATGAAGGTACCAGAAGGAATGGTACCTGTAAGTAATTAGTCAGAAAGCGAGTAAACAGCACGCGTCTAGTAATAAACAAGAATAATCTCGTTATAGAATCTCATTACGACGACATAACAAAGTTTTAATTACGAACGACGTTCGTACGTCGCCATGTTAATAAAATATTACCTAACTTGGTAAAAGGCATCCCCTTCGCGCAGAAATTAAAATCTTAGAAACTTGAACGAGTTTCGAAGGAGCGTTACATTATAATTTGTTACGTAACATATTTACTTTGGCCTGCCAACGCTTTGTAATTTCATAATTTTCCTTTAGTTAGCTAGGTAGGTACGTGGTTTTATTAGAAAAACCAGCATTAATGGACTTTCAAAATGTTTTAATTACTCGTCAGGTTGTTTCTTTATTAATTTAAAACAAAGTACTACCTAAGTAGTTCATAACAGACTGAATTTCAGGCAGACATGCTTAGAAAAAGCTTAACAATATTAATTTCAATAATATTAGAGTCACACAATCTTAGCAAAATTGAAAGACACACATTAAGGCTCGTATTTATAATAAAAGTAATTACTTGAGTAATTACTTGCTACTAACACTCGTATTTATAGTCAAGTAAGAGTAATTACTTAAGTAAAAGTAATTGTTCAAGCAATGATTTTCTTTCTATAGTTTAGTAATTGCTTGAAGTTAGAACTTTCAAAGCTTAGAATTGTTAGCCAAATAGTCACCATTTTCTTTACTTAAGAATTCTACCCTCAAGTATGAAATTACTTAGTAGCTTGTAATTACTCAAGTAATTACTTTGATTATAAATACGAGCCTAAGTTTAGTAATTTCATACTCGGGTGTACAATTCTTAAGTAAAGAAAATGGTGACTATTACTTGGCTAAGAATTCTAAGCTTTAACAGTTCTAACTTCAAGCAATTACTAAACTATAGAAAGAAAATCATTGCTTGAGCAATTACTTTTACTTAAGTAATTACTTTTACTTGACTATAAATACGAGTGTAAGACACTATTTCGCTCACCGCTTACCTAAGTAATAAATCCATCAAAAATGTCTGCCTTGCTTGTAATTCAGCATGACGCTTGTACACACAGCACCATCGCGACCTCGGTCATCGTATGATTACGTTGGGGCAGTTCACACGATACATAATGTAGTAAACAGTGTCCGAGCCAGCCTCGACATACATATCACATAACACAATATTTAAATGACGTGGCTGCTAATTATCTAAAACGGTACGACTATTGTAGAAAAAATTACGAGGACACTGAATAGAATAGGATTTTAATTCGGTGTAAGACAATGCAGGAACACAATGAAACAAATAAAGATATCTAGTCTAGGGCAATTGACATGCTCAGTACGTATATGGAACAGCTATGACCCAAATAACGCATAAGACATTTTCATTGACACATTTAAACTTTCCTCTTTTGTTTTCCATTTAAACTGACGACAGTAAAAGTAATTTTTAAAAAAACGCGCAGTAAGGGTTCTCGAATGCCACCGCCTGTCGTTATTCGAGCGTAAATATTATTAATTTAGAAATCATAATAAGAATAAATAAATAAGAATGTTATGATTTTATTTTTGTACCTATATTTTTACATGGTTCATAAACTTATATTTACTACCTGTTTTACACAACTAGCAACGTTACATAAGTCATTTTTAATGGAATTTGTACGAAATTTTTACTGGTCCAAGTACATTTTACGAGTTGGTTGACAATTACTCGTAAACTTGAAAAGCCTACTTAGCGGCGATAATGTTCCTTTTAACTTCGATAAATATACTACTACCGTGAATTTTTTCACGCTTCCAAAACTAACCGTTTAGCTGGCGGGGGGGGACACTTGACTGTAACAAAAATTAGCACTTTAAAGCTTAATATTTCAGAAACGTATCCCTAAATCGAAAAACTGTATTCACAAACCAGCAATATTTTTGAAATACCTATACAACAACACCCCACACTATGGGGTAGACTAGAAAAAAAAACATCCCCACTTTACGTGTACAGAAGGTACCCTAAAAAACCGGCCAAGTGCGTGTCGGACCACGCACTATGAAGGGTTCGGTAGTTGGGATGAATATCCCAAGAACAAACTTAACATTACAATGTACATGTTCTCCCATACATTCCAACTGTAAATGTAAGTTTGTACTCACAATATTGAGAGATTTACCATGTTGTTTTGAGACCACAGACTTTTTATAGGTTTTCCTGTAATCTAAAGGTAAAGAACTATTTTCTGTATTTTTTTCAAAATTTTAGCCCAGTAGTTTCGGAGATAAGGGGGGGGAATGGTAAATTTTCGTCTAGTTTCTTAAATAACTTTAAAACAATTTATTTTAAAATTATAACAAAAATATATTTGAAATCCTCATAGTAAGCCCTTTCATTTCATATGTCACACGGTACAATTTGCAAAACTTTTATTTTTGTTTTTCTTATTTGACCCCTAAAAGTGACCCCCTATATTCAAAATTCATTTATTTACTTTACCCGTTCGTGTTTGGGTCACACAAATCCATATATGTACCAAATTTCAACTTAATCGGTCCGTTAGATTCGAAGCAAATTGGCTGTGACAGTCGGACAGACAGACAGACAGACAGTCACACGAGTGATCCTATAAGGGTTCTGTTTTCCTTTTGAGGTACGGAACCCTAAAAAAAATTGTTTTCATGATTTTATTTTACCACTTTATCGGCGTCATGAATATGTATAGGTATCCATGCCAAATTATAGCTTTCTAGTATTAAGAGCCTCTGAGCTAAGCTGCGGACGGACAGACAGACAGACGGACATAGCCAAACTATGAGGGTTCCTTGTTTAGAACGGAACCCTAAAAAGATGCGAAATTTATTAACAGAGAAATGAGTTTTCAAAACATGAGTACGTACATTTTTGTAATTTAAATACCCAGCATGTCTCACTAGTCGGTGTATAAACACGTGATTTAACAAATACATCATCTCTATCTCTAAGAGGAAAAATACCCGTCATCAAGGAAGGAAGGATACAATTACAATTATAAAATAAAAACTGATATTAATTCCATTGCACTCAGCATGCCCAACGAAATAGTCTGAGAAAGCTGATCAAATCGTCCATATTATTATTCACTTTTCCATTTGTTTACATTGCGTTAGAAAGGTTGTGTTATAAAAAATAATTGTACTTGGTTTTGAATAATAATTTCAACAGTGTTTTGTATTGTTGCAGGCACCAATGCCGTTCTACGCCGGAGATCCGAACCGCTTCCCGACGGCGTGGCAGACCGATCCATCTCAAGGTAAGATATTCTTTTTAATCCTATATTGACAAAAAATAACAAAAAACTAATGAAGAAAAAAGGAAGATCACTCTACGATGAATAAAAGAAATACATACATAAAACTCACGCTTTCTTCACATGGGCACATAATAGTACAAGTACAGAAGATTCACTCCGCAAAATCATTTAAATAAATAGCGACTCTTGCTACAACACAATAAAGTGCAATTCAGGTCGCACAGCGTTAATTACCTACAGTTATATTTACCTAGTAGTTGCCTCTCTTTCTATCACGTAACTCTTATAGTGGTAACTGGTATAGGATTGTGTTCTTTTACGACGCGGCGCCTGAGTATGTATCGAACTAACGTGCTAGCAAGCCGATGCGCGGCAGCCTACACTGAGTTAGCCCGACAAGTCGAGCCCGGCGCGTACTTGTAGCTTCATACCTAAAATACGGAGTGCGCCTGGCCTGCCATGGGGGTAAGCACAAACTACAGAATGCCACCTGTTACGATCCTTACATACTCTTTTTGCCTCGTTTACGTTCATACATTTCATACAAATCTGAGGGCTTAGTGCGAGTTTTTATACTTACTCGATCACGTTAACGTAAACGTCAGTTTGTACTGAAAATGAATAAGCGCCGCCTGGTGACTATAATGGTAAACATAATTATTCCATACGAATTGACATAAGGTTGACATAACGTAAACGTGATCGAGTACGTATAAAAACTCGCACTAAGTCCTCTGAGCGCTTAGTGCGAGTTTTTATACTTACTCGATCGCGTTTACGTTAACGTTGACATACGTCAATTTGTATGGAATAATTGTGTTTCTCATTTCCCAGGCGGCGCTAATTCATTTTCAGTACAAACTGACGTTTACGTTAACGTGATCGAGTAAGTATAAAAACTCGCACTAAGCCCTCTGATCATACACGCACGCCCGGTTGCGAGTACTACGCACCTGACCTTTCTGAAAAACATCACCTTAATAAGGTCACTATATGTCTTCCTAGGACGTCCCCTCCCTGCGTTTCTACTCACATCTGCCTTGTAAATACCTTCCGCCTTCTATGCCTTGAAAATAAAAGAAATATGACAAACAAATCGAAATATGGTCTGTAATGTCTGGCAAAGTAGCTGATTCATCAGGTGGTGATACTGCGATTAAGTAGAGCTCTCAAATAAGGCACGATGTATTAAGTACCTATTTGAAGTTTGGCTCTTTCGCGGTTACGATTTTAACCGCAAAGAATTTCTGCCACATATTCTGGATAACAATCCAGGATATGTAGTTGAGAAGAATGTGCTATAAGCAATTATTTGTCTTTCCAGGTTGGCAGAACCAGTTCATCCAACAGCTCCCAACTCAGACTGGACAGACCACGCTGGACTACCAGGGCAACCACACAGCGTACGCTACGTCGCCCCACTACCAAGCCAACCCCACGTACACCGTCCAGAACGTCGCCACCGCATTTGACGCCAGTAACAACACTTACTATCAGGCTGGTATCCAGTCTGTACCGGCTCAGCGGCCGCCTTCCAATCGCGGAGCTTACACCCCGGTACCATCGCCTAGAGCGCCTCATTACGCTACAGAGTACCAACAACAATACGCGCAGGCGGCAACGCCCGGTGCGACATCAGGCAACGATTCCCGACCAGCTTCGGCGGCATCATATCAAAACTCCGTACCAACAACAGCGGCAGGTGGCTATAATGTCAGCCAACAATCTTATGATCGCACAGATTACTCTCAAGACCATCAGGAGGAATATTCCAACCCTGAAAATGGGTCGGGAGACACCAGCAACGAAGGCGAGAGACAAGAACAAAATACGCCTAGTGGACAACATTCGGGAAACGCCGAGCCTGGATACCTGCAGGGGAGCAACGGTCCGCGAGCTTCACTCGATTGTAGCGGGTATTCGGGCGGCTATAACAGCGGGCAGTATAGGGAGAATGGTCAGCCACAAAACCAGAACGAATGGCAACAACACCAGTGGCAGCACAACCAAAGAATACAGAGCCAACAGATGCAAAGCCAACAGCAGCAAATACAAAATCAGCAACAACAGATACAAAATCAGCAAATGCAAAATCAACAGCAGCAATTGCAGAATCAGCAGTTACAGAATCAACTGCAACAAAACCAGCAAATGCAGAATCAACAGATGCAGAGGCAGGAGGAGGATCAGAATCAGATGTTCTCGCAATCAGACAGGGTTAACTTGAACTCGAGACTGAAAACAATGATATTAAACAAGCAGAACCACACCCGGGATGGCACCAACACGCCGCCAGACAAAGGGGACCCAGGAGAAGGGCCGCCTCGGGTGATCGAAGATAGGAAGACCGGAGCCGTCAACGTCAGTGACGATAGAAATACTACCGGTCATTTTTTATCGTATAGCCACCATCTCCGAGATAATTACCGCTTAGGCGAACAGGCGTACTCTGTCGCTGGTAATTATTCACAAAACGCCCAAGCTTATGGCGCGGGTGAGTTCGGAGGTGGTGGCCACCACGTATGGGAGGGGGGGACGGAGGTCCCGAGAACTTTTGATAAAAACGCTTCGACCAAGAACGTAACTAAAACTCCTCAAAAGTTGCCGTCTTACGCGGACATGAGAGGACAATACGGTACATACTCGAACGTACCTTATGAAGCGCAAAAGTATTCAGAAGTTTATAGTAACGATAGTTTAAGTTATACTCAACAAGATAGTAAGGATTTTCAATCAAAAATGCTCATTGGACCAGTATCGGAGATGAATCAACAAAATTGTAACCCAACAAGGGACACAAACGCACAAAGAAGAGCTTATGAAAGTAGGGAAGCATATGACGCGAAATTTAGACATCCATCGGCACCTTTAATTCCTAAATTAGAGATGCCTGATACCTACCAATATCACAAAGACGATAGGTTATTGAAAACTGAGCCGCAGAGGCTAATGAATCAAACTTCATATCTTAAATCAACTGAAATGCCTGTCAATAACGCATTCAGAGAGTTTCCAAACGGTGCAGTAAGACCGCAACAAAACACTGTTTTACCACCGATATCGACAATAAAGCAGGAGAATTTTGGACAAAAACCACAGCCTTATCAAAATTTTCAAAATTTTCCTTACGGGGAGCCCATGAGGCGACCAGAGCCGGCTGAGACCTACGCACAAATACCACGAGTGCAGGAGAACATGGGCTTCCAGAAATACCACCGGAACTTTACTGATGCCAAGCAAAAAGAACCAGAAAAGGTTATTGATAGGATTGCCCCAGTTGATCCAAAACCGCCATATTACATAGAGCAGATAAAGTCTGAACATTCTCCACCGGGGCACAAGATTTATAAAAACATGCTTTACCACCAACCTCCGCGGAACGATCCATATCTTTTCCCGGGCGATGGCGGCCCGGCTGTTATAAGAAACGAGGTTGGATACTCGTGCTGTCGCCAAGGTTCCACTAAGAAACCTCCACCAGAGCATTTAAGAGACGGGGCATGCCCTGGCCTTCAAACCAAAGATGAAGTATTAGAGGATGATCCTGACACAGCTGAAAAAGGCGACTCCAAAGCACAATCTAAACCTAGTACTCCAGTTCCAGACTTAGCGAAGCCTAAAGAGAACCAATTCAATTACTCCAAAGAGTACCTCGATAATTTAGAGAGGTTACGAAATAATTCTAGAACAGAAGTTCCTGATTGCAATTGTTTTCCGGCTGATAAGAATCCTCCGGAGCCAGGCAGTTATTACACTCATTTAGGTAAGTTAAACTCTATAAACTTGCTTTCTGTTCATGAAGCCACGAATGTTCAATATATTTTTGTCTTTTCTTGATTCAGGAGCAGCATCAACTTTAGCAGAACTAAGAAAGGAATTGGAAGCTCGAACTGGTTTGTCTGGGAAGGAGTTGAGGATAGAGAAAATCTGTTATACTGGGAAGGAAGGGAAGTCTGCACAGGGCTGCCCGATGGCTAAGTGGGTGAGTGTATGGATCCCAAAACTCATTATACTAACCCACAAATACTTAAAGCTACCATCAAGTATTTAACACCGAACACCAGAAGTCATATCTTGATATTGGTAAAGTAAACCACACTTTCGATACTGAAAAGAACTAAAACTTTTATTCAAACAATCTACCAATAGAACAATTTACTAAATCCTCAAATTACTCTTCCAGGTTATAAGACGAGCAAACTACACAGAAAAGGTGCTAGTAGTTGTAAAGTTCCGCAACGGACATAAATGTGCGACGTCCTGGATCGTCGTGTGCCTGGTCGCCTGGGAAGGAATACCGCAGTCCGAAGCAGACCTAGATTATACACTGTTATCACACAAACTAAATAGATACGGCCTTCCAACCACAAGGAGGTGTGCGACCAATGAGAATAGAACCTGCGCTTGTCAAGGTAAGTATTTTCGTCACATAATACTTAACTATTCATATAACAAATGTGAGGAGTTAAATTTCGCTGTTGCTATGTTAACCATGTCTAAACATGACCTTCGAATTGTTGAATAATATTCATCAATATGATTATACAGTTTTTTTTTATTATTTAGAATTTCAGATTTATCACATTATTGAAATAAATATCATCAATTTCTATAAAAAAAAAATACTCCTTACATTTGATATTTGACTGTAGATAGAATGTGAACCAAAATACACTCAACAAAACATCAGTTTACGTCGTATTGCTATGAGACCAAATCTCAATAAAAAGCTCTTTTTCCAGGCTTAGATCCTGAGACCTGTGGTGCCTCCTACAGCTTCGGTTGCTCCTGGTCAATGTACTACAATGGATGCAAATACGCCCGTTCAAAAACAGTTCGCAAGTTCCGCCTGTCAGTGAAGACGGAGGAGAGCGAGATAGAAGAACGCATCCATGTGCTGGCAACACTGCTCAGCCCGTTATATATGAACCTGGCTCCGAAGGCGTTTGAGAACCAGATACAGTTTGAGAAGGAAGCGTCGGATTGCAGACTCGGGTTTAAGCCGGGACGACCGTTTTCAGGTTAGTATTTGGTTAAAATCGATGACATTTCGTTATCATCTTGCCGCTGTCAATGACTAAATATAGACCTCTAGTATAAATTGTAGACCTGTTCTACTCGTTTAAGTCCATATTCATATTCACATTCATTTATTGGGTTGTAGCTAGGTACAAATTACGGACCCTGGAAAGCAACGACGAAGTCGCGGGCAGAAGCTGTTAAGAAATAAGATATATAAGACATAATTGTCAACATTAATATTCCAAGTGAACAATTTGAAGCGTTCAGCCGCGAGTCGGGAGCTACATTGAATGGAAAGGAGCGAGAGCGCCGGTTCTCGTCAATCTGCGCGGTGCCTCTTCCTCGCCAGCTCGCCAGCACTGGACCCAAACTCAACGTTGTATTAGCGAGCTGACTGTATAGGTTAAAAATAATGACACCGCACTAGTTTAGAACTTAAGATGATGTAAACTAAACCTTATGATTGGCAAGATGATAATTATAAACCTTTTTTATAGGGTTCACTTTTCTGTCCTGGTACCTGTATGTTTCGGTGTGATTTTAAAGATGTTTACCGTCAAAAAATAGACGATGGATGCAGCATCTAATTTTAAACCAAGATCCCCAAGATCGCAATTCATTTCCATTATTTATCACACGTTCGATTACCCAACACATTATCAATATCATACTTTTTATAATTCCAGGTGTAACAGCATGCATAGACTTCTGCGCGCACGCACATCGCGACCTCCACAACATGAACAATGGCTGCACGGCCGTCGTCACCCTGGCCAAGCACAGATCTCTAACCAGGCCTCCTGATGAACAGCTCCATGTACTCCCGCTGTATGTCCTGGACACTACCGATGAGTTTGGATCCAAAGATGGACAAGATGAGAAGGTCAAGAGCGGAGCGCTTGAGATACTCGACAAGTGAGTGGTGATGTACAAGTTATACTATTGTTCGAATTGATATAGCTTAGTTGATTAATCGTATTCGCTAAACTAAATAGTTTTCAGAGTAGTGTAGGTACTTAACCTACGGGACTAAAAACTAGATAAAAAAAACATAAATTTTGAAAAATCATTTCATACTTTAATGTTAACATTTTCTTATGTTGTGGCCAAATGTAACCAGCGTAGTATTAAGAAACAGCTTTATTTTCCGTAGAGACGTTACTTATTATTATATCTTATTTCCAGATACCCAATGGAGGTGCGCGTACGATCAGTCCCACTACAGCCATGCCGTCGTCACGGGAAAAAACGAAAAGATGACGAGAATTCAGAATCAAACACATCAGCTAACAGCAATAACTCACAGAGTCCCGGCAACAACCAGAAGAAGGCTCAACAGTCACCAGCACCAAGAACTCCTCAGCCTGCAGATGCTAGGAATAATGCAAGTCCTCGCAGCCAGAGTAGTGCGTCACCCAGGGCTATAACTCCAGCCTTAAACCAATCAAATCCTTCAGCATTCACCAACAATGCCCACTATAACTCAGCCTTTGTCAACCCTAATATGCAACACCAGAATCCTGGACTTATCAATACAAATTTGGGCAACCCTGCCTTATTAGACATGGCGACCATGATAGACAATTTTACGGATGCTCAGTTACAAAGCAATCAGATATCCAGTACCGTTCTAGACTCACCATACAATCCTTACGATCAGAGTTATAATCTGCACCATCAAAATGCGCTTTACAATCAAAATCATGTGTCGCCGATAGTAGAGGGTACTCAAATTCAGAATCATCAGAATCAGAATCCGATTCCGAACCCAAATCAGCTGCCAAGTTTCGCAGCTGGGTTGCAGAAGAGAGAGCAACAGTTTCCGAATCAAATGGAGCCCCAAAACCAATGGCCGGACTTCGCTAATACGGAATTGTTTAACAATGTCGTTAAGGAGGATCCAGATTCCACAACAGCACATTTGAACGTCCCTCCGAATAACTATAGTCCAGATTCCAGCAGGAGTGAAACGAACTCAGATCCTTTGCTACCAAAAGTTACCCCAGAGCCTGAGAAACAGAATTTGAGCGCTGATATCACAAATAAAATTCCTGAATTCGACATGCCCAGTTCACCGCGGTTGACTGAAATATCACAAAACTCTCAGAGCACACCTGCATCGCCTGCTCCGTCACAAATTCCAGAGCTAAAATCACCGAATAACGAAATGATGAAATCGGATGCCCGACAAAGTGTATGGAAGTCGCCTGAATCAAAGAACTGGGACGCAAAACTCAAAGAACAGTCGACACCCGAAAATGAAAACTCGTTGTTTAGAGTCCCGAAAGCGAGGCCACCATCACGGTCGCAGCATACGAATCCACCTGAAGCAGTTGAAAATTCCACGTTCCTAAAACCATACCCACCTTCAGACAGGCCTCATTTAAGCCAGGGTTACGAGCACAGGAGTCCTTACGACAGTAGACTTAACAATACTACGCCGCAGCAGACGTCAACTCCTCAAAACAACTTCACAATCAACCACGAGGAGCAGAACATGCAGGCGTCGGCTAATAAACCAGTTCCTGAGTTTGCTGGGAACAACTTCCACCCGGTCAACCAGAATACTTATGGGAATCAGGCACAGATACAAAGTTACGGCAACTACTCACAAGTCGCGAATGCCTACTCCTTCCCGCCTAACCCTTACGGCCACTTCAATCCCTACGAGAACACTTACAACGATTACAACAGCCTGGCATATTACAACGCTGAGAAATACAAAAGGGAAGAGCTGCTTAGAAACCCACATTGTTACAATTCTTATGGGTACCAATACAATCCAAACTTTGCCCCAAACTTTTACCAGAATCCAAGTCCAAACTGGTGTCAGTCATCTCCGAACTGGTGCATATACCCGCCACCGTTTTCTATTCCCTATCCGCCTGAACCACCCAAAGCCGAGCCTATTGGCGAAGTTACAGAATTTACTGAAAACCTGGATTGTTTCAAAGATGGTCAAATGGGTGGCGTTGCCATTGCACTTGGGCACGGAAGTGTTCTCTTCGAATGCGCGAAGCATGAAATGCACTCTACATCTGCAGTGAAAAGCCCGAACAGAGTCAATCCAACGCGGATATCTCTTGTATTTTACCAACACAGGAATTTAAATCGTCCTAAACATGGTCTTGAAGAATGGGAGGAGAAGATGAGGTTAAAGAAACTGGGACTGAATCCACCGACGCCTGGTACGCCGGGACCGAACTCTGTGTCGCCGGCAACCACTCCCGGGCCAGAGCGGCAGACTCCTGGCCCGGAGAAATGGAAGAGAAGCGAGGATGCGTTCCCGGGCGGGTTCGCGTCGCTGCCGGCGCTGCTGGAGGCCACGGCGGCGGCGCGGCGCGCGGGCACGGTGCGCATGCGCGCGCTCACCGCCACCACCACGTCGTGGACCACGCTGTTCCCCATGCACCCCTGCACGGTGACGGGCCCCTACCAGGAGTCCAGCACCTGACGCAAGCTCGCGCCCGGGAGCGCGAACACGACGCGACGCACTGACGTCCCTTCTCTAGCTATGTAAGCTCTGTGTTGCCTTTCGATTTTAGAACTTTTCTAATCGTCGATTAGAGCCGTTGTGCTTTCCAATATATTTTGTAGTTCCTCGACTTATGATAAGTATTTAGTGAGGCGGGGCACCGGCACCGGTCCAGTGTGCTGCCATGTTGAAAATCCAGCGATTCCTTTTATGCATTTAAATATTGGAATTGAGTACCGTTTGTAACTGAAATATTTTTTAAAACGTATACCGAGTGAGTTTTAATCAAAGATGTAACTTTAAGTTTTAATTTTAAATAGTGTTTATCGCATTTCAGCTAGTCTTACGTTACGTTAGTATCGATTGTGTATTTTGTCAAAGTGACCGTAATCGTATAGAATTTTTTGTATATTCTTGTCTTATTTTAAGTTGACGATCGTTGAGCCGACTACTGAGCGGTTAGTTTAATTTAACAGACTATTGCTGTATAAAATAGTGTCGTAAATGTATGTTTTGTCTGCATATTTTGTCGATGTTTTTTTCTAATTAAGCGCATAATCGAAAGTTTTGTGCGACACAATGATCTCATAAACTACTAACCCTACATTTATGTAACGTTTATCAGAACAAAAGTACAAAACACTACATTGAGAGCGGTTGTAGACGCTCGTTGCGGACACATTCGGCGGTCGTGTTATTCATTATTTTGTACCTTTGTCTGTCAATTAGTTGTTTTATTTAATTTGTAATGTTTATTACCATTCCTGTCATTCTGAACATTTGTTTTGGCTTATAATTTAAATCGATTTAATGAATTAAATCCAGCGGCCCGCCGCGCGCCGCTAGTATTTTACCACAAAGATACGAGTGCTTTTCTATTAGGTTAAGACGTGTGTATTTTTAACTTTTTAGAATATTTAACTTATTTATATTGTATTACGTGAACCATTATCGTATCATTTTCTTTGTAATAATTTTAGTGTTACTGTAGACGTTAATATTTAATATATTTGCTTTACGGCTCGATCATTAAATTATTACAGGTTGTTTTATGCATGTTTCAAGATCGCCTTCTTTATTTGTCAAATCGGGTGCCTGTGTGTTTGGCTATAAATATGATTGATATTATAATGAATCTGATTTATCGAGTATATTATGAATTGTGACTTTATTGTTTAAGAATTGCGATTACATTATACGAACATTCTTCTAACTTAGTGTCGATAAAATTTTATAAATTAGATACTTACCATACAATAAAAGATGAATAATAAATTACATTTATATAAGATAGAATATGCAAAGGTTAAAAAATCAATTTTCAGGCGCTTGGAAAGATTATAAAGTAGGCATATTATTGAAAATGAATGAAACCATACTGATGAATAGTTATTAATATATAATTAGAGTAAGGAAAGTTTGTTTTAAAGATTAAACTATTGATATAGTTTATATTTTTTACGTGTACGTATTTATTGAATGCTAAATTTATTGGGACGAACGTGAAAATTATTTATAGGTAACAAGTTTTGGATATAACAAAACTTATAAAAACTAAGCAATAATAGACATCGGGGTCTATGTACATTGTAACGTAGGAGTGAAAAATATTAAAATTAACGAATGGTGCGATATTGTCGACGGTCTTATGGTAACGCTTGACGTTTGGTAACATACCGAAATATGCCTAAAATTGTATTCGGATATTATTTGTGTACGTAGCATTGGTAAAATGCCCTGTAATAAATTCTTGCCATTAAATAGTTGCCAATCGTAGAAACTCTTCAATTTTCAATGCATTGTGTGACAAGACATATCAAAAGTAATCACAGTATTTTTAAATCATAATATACACATATACCTAAATTAAATAAAACAGTACAGTTGGGATATTTGTAAAACTTTATACATATTACAGTGGCGAACTTTTGACACCAAAAACGGTAAATTGTAAATTGTGGAAGCAACCTCATTTGTAAGTAAATTGTATCATTTAGGTCACATTAGAAACCTGTGATATACATTAACTCTCGAGTGGATGCTGTATGTATGTCTTTCTTCAGTGTGATTGACATGGAGTTTGAGCAAAGGTGTTGCGAAACGTGAAAACTTTTCATAACCAAAAACGACCAGTATTGTCAGATTGTAACCAAAAATGTGTTTTTTTTTATTTAATTCTTATGTTGTGGGAATGGGTTTATTACCAATGTCGTTATAAGGATGTTAGGTTGTGGGCCTCGTGCCCGCCACGTTTGAGTTAGGCGAACTTATTGTGTAACAATATTTTTATTGTCTTCTGCCAAAACAAAAGAGTAATCGAATGTGTCATGTAAATAGAACTACCATTATTTATTAATACAATTAATTTAAAAATGTTTTTATGTTTTATTTGTTGTACCACCATTTACCTTTTCAGTATCTGTATACCTGCCCAAACACAATAAAATGATGTTCTCAGCTCAGAAAAGGGATACATCCCGCCCTCTAGCGGCTGCTCAAACCTCGTCGAAACACGGTGGCGCGTGTGTTGGATCATTTAAGGCGAAAGCTCCAGGGTAGCCCGCGAAATTCAAAATTTCTTAAGTTTTTTGCAATTTGTAGGTCAGTGTGAGCTTGTATGTTGATTAAAATATGATTCGCGGCCGTAGCTAATATGGCTTTACAGAATTATAATCATTAGAATCAGCAATACCACTCCATAAGTTAGCATTTATCTCAAACCTCATGATTTCATGAAATCGCTAGATTTGAGATAAATGCTAACGTATGGAGTTGTATTGCTGATTCTAATGATTATAATTCTGTAAAGCCATATTAGCTACGCCCGCGAATCATATTTTAATCAACATACAAGCTCACACTGACCTACAAATTGCAAAAAACGTAAGAAATTTTGAATTTCGCGGGCTACCTTGGCGCATCAACCTTAAGGCGAAAGCGCCAGGGTAGCCCGCGAAATTCAAAATTTCTTACGTTTTTTGCAATTTGTAGGTCAGTGTGAGCTTGTATTTTGATTAAAATATGATTCGCGGCCGTAGCTAATATTGCTTTACAGAATTATAATTAGAATCAGCAATACAACTCCATAAGTTAGCATTTATCTCAAATCTAGCGATTTCATGAAATCATGACGTTTGAGGTAAATGCTAACTTATGGAGTTGTATTGCTGATTCTAATGATTATAATTCTGTAAAGCCATATTAGCTACGGCCGCGAATCATATTTTAATCAACATACAAGCTCACACTGACCTACAAATTGCAAAAAACGTAAGAAATTTTGAATTTCGCGGGCTACCGTGGCGCATCAACCTTAACGAATCCATACGTCAGGTTCGTCAACGGGCGCTGTTGGTGGAGGCTGGTCATACCTTAGCTGCCACGGCTTATTTTAATTTTAATTTTGAATTGTTTTTTTTTTTTTTTTTTTTTAATACGGACGCTTTTAGTGTTCGTTTCAACCGCGCGGCCATGGCGTTAAAAAAAAAAAAAAAACTATGCCAACATTTTGTAACAATTTGTAAAAGTTGACTCCCAAAACCACAAATTTGTCAAAGCTATGGTTAAAAACTTAGAAGGGTTTGAACGTGGCCGCGCCATCGAAACGCGGAGAACCGCGCGGCCACGGAGATCTGAGACACTAAGCGTTGCACAGACCTGAAATTTTGGTAACTAACAGATTCAATTTGTAAACAATTTGTAAAAATATAGAAAAAAATCCTAGATTAATATTTTAGGAGCTGTGAGACTAAAACCCCGTGGCCGCGCCATCGAAACGGTGAAAAAAACGTGATAGCCGATATCTCGCTGAAAAAGTATCGCAGACTTCTAGAGTTTTTTGTAAAACCTAGATTTGAATTTGTCAAAACTTGTGAAAATAAAACAAAAAATCCTAGGTTTATATTTCAGGACCCGCGCCATAGAAACGGTGAAAACCACGTTATCACGTGTGCCTGACACTGGCTTGGCCACCATCAGGGATTTTACTTTTGATAACACAAAGATTTAGTCGTTAATTAGTCGAAATTTGTCGCCAAATATCAGAATTTGTCGGTCACTGGTTCAAAAGTTATAAGGGGTCATTGGTGGCCGATCTGGAGAGAGTCTCCCCAGCTTGGCCACCTTTATATCTCAAAAACTAGGGCACCTAGCGAAGATCTGTTTTCTCCCAAATTTAGTCGCTAATTAATCGAAATTAGTCGCCAAATATCAGAATCCGTCGGTCACTGGTTCAAAAGTTCTAAGCGTTTCCAGGTAGCCGATCTGGAGAGAATCTCCCCATTTATATCACAAAAACTAGGACACCTAGCGAAGATCTGTTTTCTCCCAAATTTACTCGCTAATTAGTCGCAATTTGTCGCCAAGTCACAGATTTTGTCAGGTCTTAGTTTAGAAGATATAATGAGTTAAATTTTTAAGGTATAGTCCAAGAGCTAGATCGAAGAATTTACGAAAAATTGCTAAGAAAAAATATTTCTATTAATAATGTGTAATATAATTCTAGTTATATTGGTCTAAACTCCTTAGAAATGTCAGAGAGAGACAAATTCTCAATTAAATACATGTTTTTATGTTTTATAAATTACTAGGTTGGAGTGGCTTCAATTTCTTTGAAAACATTAAACCTTGCTCTTGGTCTATTTGGTGTCAAGATGTACAGTCGCTTGCAACTGTTTTACCAAATTATAACGTTAGGCTCTAATTTACGTTAGAATAATAAAACTTCTGTTGCCGAAATAAGAATATATGATTTACCCTAATATGTTAAAATTATCGTACCTTTAGAAAAATGTTTAAAATACTTAAACGTTGAAAACTTATTGTAAGTATGTATCAACGTATTGCTTGAAATATACAATACGTTACAAAAAAATACATACCTAATAATCTTAAATCGAAGATGTATACTCTTAGATACCTAATATGAGCATATGGCTCTAATTAAGGTTAGAATAATAAAACTTATATTGTCGAAATATAAAATTATTTATTACTTTAAAATTAGTGTACATACTTAATCAAAGATACCTAGGTACTTATATCATTATAATATTATAACTCAATAAAAATTACAATGGGTGATTCTTCATTGGACGACCTTGCCCGAAACCTACTCGACGACATGTCACCGACAGATATCGGTAGCGAAATGACATGCCACCGACATGAGTACCTACTGATATCAATAAAGTCCAATTACGTTGTTTTTTGAGACCGCATAACTAAGTTTGTTTTTAAATGAAGTTTGCTGATAACTACAAAATCATTAGCTATAGTTACAGTCATCGTATTATTTTTGCTGTAATATTTTAGGTAAAATCTTAAATTATCAGGGTTGGTAGAAATTACCAACCCTGATAATTTAACATCTTTATATTTTTATATTAATATTAGGCATGTTACGATTTATTTTCTATAGTAATCTTAATCATATTGCTGAGTCTATGGTCACTCGAAGATTACTATAGAAAATATATCGTAATATGCCTTGCTATGAATTATATTAATATATTATATTATAGCTACGTCTGTGACGGGCTTAATTTACAGAAACAAATACTCACTGTACCTACTCCCGGTGGATGACTAAAGAAAAAATCCTTATATTTTAGAGCAAGTTTGTTTATTTACCTATTTATTTTAAGTACATACTTTGAGCGGCGTAAACGCCGACGCGCCGGTAAAGGTACTGACACGTGCTCATAAAAAGCATGCCTATAAGCACGCTTAAGGTACTGACACTCGTGCTCATAAAAAGCATGCCTATAAGCACGCTTACAAGAAAACATACTAGAAATAAGCATGCTCATTACTAGTCACACATGCTACAAATGAGCACTTGCTCAATAAAAGCATGCTTTCGTGCTAGTAATGAGCACCGTCTGTCAGTAGCTTAATGCGCAGCAGGTGACACCCTCGTTCTATCTCGCTCTTTCCCTCATTTTTGTATTTGCGGTATAGAGAGAAAATATGGAAGGAAGGAAGTAGTCGTACATAATCTTTTTTCGTAATATTTTAGTAGCTGAGTATGTCCATTGTTACGTGCCTGTAGGTAATTGTGTGCGTTCGTGAAGATCGCTCAGTTTACTTTTTGTAATCAAAACTTATTACCCTTCTGCTTTTATTATGTTTCATGTTGTTTAATAATAGAGGTACACACCTACAGCTACGTTTTTTATGTAAAAACCACAAAGACACTTTCCGGCCCAGAATTGAACCCAACATCATCGTCATCATTCGTAACCTCGCGTAACAAACGCGTCCCTGAGACACCACAGAGGCAGTATAAATGTACCTTAAATTTAACACACACCTTCTGGGTACGCTCGCTCCATCCTAGATCTCATCTACCTATCGCTTTCCATCAGGCGAGATCGAGGTCAAGAGCTGACCCATTTCATAATATAAAAAAGTACTAGAAATCCTACTAGGTAATTTGCGTGGAATTTTAAGTTTCGTAAATAGGTATAGAATTTAATCATACCTAGCCATGTTTACGTAGGTCAGCTGCAACCATACGTAAACCATGGCTATGTACCTACGAATGTGAGATCTATCTAGGTAAGTAAATAGCAATTTTTTGAATAAAAATATCTCATCTAAGGGTATTTTCTCAAATTACCTAATAACTGAAAATTAAATTCCTAGATTATTTTACTTACTATATTTTATTGCGTTCAGAGTTTAACACACTAAGCATATAATTTCAAACTTACCCAAGGACTTCTTCTGTTTATCTTTTCTTTACACAGTTATGTTTTTATGGAAAAATACATAGGTACGAAACGCACACTCACACGGAAACCCACATTAATTGATTACAAAACCATTATTACACCAGTTCCTAACTATTCATAATAAATCCAACTGTAAACTAGCTTTAACTTACGTCACGGGCAACTCGCTCTAAGTAGCTCGTCTGTACACGCGCATCTATCTCTTTCTTACTTACCTTAAATGAAACGGAGCGCAGCGATCTATCTGCCAGCGAAATGTGCACTACATTTTGTTCAATAAATAATTACATTCTATTTATTGTAGATCTGTTTCTAGGTAATGATACAGCTTTCCTTTGGTGGATTTAAATTTTAATTACTTATAGAATAACTTCATATTAATATAAATCGAAACAAACATTCCACCTTATAGAACATCATAGATACTTTCTAGAAACTACTTAAAATATTTTGTACTTGGTTGTACCAATGTATGGAGAAATTGAATTCTTTAATATCTTTTTAATTACACACCGACAAAATCTGTGACTTGGCGACAAATTGCGACTAATTAGCGAGTACATTTGGGAGAAAACAGATCTTCGCTAGGTGTCCTAGTTTTTGTGATATAAATGGGGAGATTCTCTCCAGATCGGCTACCTGGAAACGCTTAGAACTTTTGAACCAGTGACCGACGGATTCTGATATTTGGCGACTAATTAGCGACTAAATCTGGGAGAAAACAGATCTTCGCTAGATGCCCTAGTTTTTGAGATATATAGGTGGCCAAGCTGGGGAGACTCTCTCCAGATCGGCCACCAATGACCCCTTATAACTTTTGAACCAGTGACCGACAAATTCTGATATTTGGCGACAAATTTCGACTAATTAACGACTAAATCTTTGTGTTATCAAAAGTAAAATCCCTGATGGTGGCCAAGCCAGTGTCAGCCACACCGTTATCACCGATATCTCACTGAAAAAGCATCGCAGAGGTCTGAAATTATTTGTAAAACCTAGATTTGAATTTGTCAAAATTTGTAAAAATATAACGAAAAATCCTAGGTTTATATTTCAGGAGCCGCGCCATTGAAACGGTGAAAAACACGTTATCGCCGATATCTGACTGAAAAAGCATCGCAGAGGTCTGAAGTTTTTTGTAAAACCTAGATTTGAATTTGTCAAAATTTGTAAAAATACAAAAAAAAATCCTAGGTTTATATTTCAGGAGCTGTAAGACTAGAACCCCATGGCCGCGCCATTCAAACGGTGAAAAATATGTTATCGCCGATATCTCGCTGAAAAAGCATCGCAGAGGTCTGAAGTTTTTTGTAAAACCTAGATTTGAATTTGTCAAAACTTGTAAAAATACAACAAAAAATCCTAGGTCTATATTTCAGGAGCTGTAAAACTAAAACCCCGTGGCCGCGCCATCGAAACGGTGACAAAAACGTGATAGCCGATATCTCGCTGAAAAAGCATCGCAGACTTCTAGAGTTTTTTGTAAAACCCAGATTTGAATTAGTCAAAACTTACAAAAATGCAACAAAAAATACTAGGTTAATATTTCAGGAGCTGTAAGACTAGAACCTCATGGCCGCGCCATCGAAACAGTGACAAAAATCTGATAGCCGATATCTCGCTGAAAAAGCATCGCAGAGGTCTGAAGTTTTTTTTAAAACCTAGATTTGAATTTGTCAAAACTTGTAAAAATACTACGAAAAATCCTAGGTTTATATTTCAGGAGACGCGCCATTGAAACGGTGAAAAACACGTTATCGCCGATATCTCACTGAAAAAGCATCGCAGAGGTCTGAAGTTTTTTGTAAAACCTAGATTTGAATTAGTTATTTTTTTTTAAATACATAAAAAAATCCTAGGTTTATATTTCAGGAGCCGCGCCATTGAAACAGAGAAAAACACGTTATCGCCGTTATCTCACTGAAAAAGCATCGCAGAGGTCTGAAGTTTTTTGTAAAACCTAGATTTGAATTAGTTAATTTTTTTACAAATACAACAAAAATCCTAGGTTTACAAAAAACCGTATTTCACCGTTTCAATGGCGCGGCTCCTGAAATGTAAACCTAAGATTTTTTTTGTATTTTTAAAAATTTTGACAAATTCACATCTAGGTTTTACAAAAAAATTCAGACCTTTGCGACACTTTTTCAGTGAGATATCGGCGATAACGTGTTTTTCACCGTTTCAATGGTGCGTCTCCTGAAATATAAACCTAGGATTTTTCGTAGTATTTTTACAAGTTTTTTCAAATTCAAATCTAGGTTTTACAAAAAACTTCAGACGTCTGCGATGCTTTTTCAGCGAGTTATCGGCTATCACGTTTTTGTCACCGTTTCGATGGCGCGGCCACGGGGTTTTAGTCTTACAGCTCCTGAAATATAAACCTAGTATTTTTTGTTGCATTTTTGTAAGTTTTGACAAATTTAAATCTGGGTTTTACAAAAAACTCTAGACGTCTGCGATGCTTTTTCAGCGAGATATCGGCTATTACGTTTTTGTCACCGTTTCGATGGCGCGGCCACGGGGTTTTAGTCTTACAGCTCCTGAACTATAAACCTAGGATTTTTGTTGTATTTTTACAAGTTTTGACAAATTCAAATCTAGGTTTTACAAAAAACTTCAGACCTCTGCGATGCTTTTTCAGCGAGATATCGGCGATAACATATTTTTCACCGTTTGAATGGCGCGGCCATGGGGTTCTAGTCTTACAACTCCTGAAATATAAACCTAGGATTTTTTGTTGTATTTTTACAAATTTTGACAAATTCAAATCTAGGTTTTACAAAAAACTTCAGACCTTTGCGATGCTTTTTAAGTCAGATATCGGCGATAACGTGTTTTTCACCGTTTCAATGGCGCGGCTCCTGAAATATAAACCTAGGATTTTTTGTTATATTTTTACAAATTTTGACAAATTCAAATCTAGGTTTTAAAAATAATTTCAGACCTTTGCGATGCTTTTTCAGTGAGATATCGGTGATAACGTGTTTTTCACCGTTTCTATGGCGCGGGTCCTGAAATATAAACCTAGGATTTTTTGTTTTATTTTCACAAGTTTTGACAAATTCAAATCTAGGTTTTACAAAAAACTTCAGACCTCTGCGATGCTTTTTCAGCGAGATATCGGTGATAACGTTTTTGTCACCGTTTCGATGGCGCGGCCACGGGGTTTTAGTCTCACAGCTCCTAAAATATTAACCTAGTATTTTTTGTTGCATTTCTGTAAGTTTTGACAAATTCAAATCTGGGTTTTACAAAAAACTCTAGACGTCTGCGATGCTTTTTCAGCGAGATATCGGCTATCACGTTTTTGTCACCGTTTCGATGGCGCGGCCACGGGGTTTTAGTCTCACAGCTCCTAAAATATTAACCTAGGATTTTTTTCTATATTTTTACAAATTGTTTACAAATTGAATCTGTTATTTACCAAAATTTCAGGTCTGTGCAACGCTTAGTTTCTGAGATCTCCGTGGCCGCGCGGTTCTCCGCGTTTCGATGGCGCGGCCACGTTCAAACCCTTCTAACTTTTTAACCATAGCTTTGACAAATTTGTGGTTTTGGGAGTCAACTTTTACAAATTGTTACAAAATGTTGGCATAGTTTTTTTTTTTTTTAACGCCATGGCCGCGCGGTTGAAACGAACTCCGCTTTTAACGTTCATCGTTCTCACATGTATAATTTAAACATGAATGATGTAACCAATATTTTGTAACCATATTTTGATTTAAAAGAGTGTCCGTGGAGTTTCTTGCCCGTTCTTCTCCATAGATCTACGTTTTGAAATGGGCAACTAGCTTCAACTTTCTGACTTACCTACTGACCGACTCTTTGACAATTCAAAAGTGCCTATAATTGGTTTAATTAAAATAAATGCTTTGAGTTTGAGTTGAGTTTGAGTTTGACACAAAATAGAATAAAACACGATAGGCAAAGAATAGGGATTCCTGGAAAACCAATTGCAAGTCTTTTACCGATGAAATTAGGTAGGCATACCTCATTTCATTCGAATCCTTTCTTTTTTAAGTGGGCACACTTTCTTATATATTTATTCTTTTTCTTTCTTCTTTTCTTTCTTTTTCTTCTTTCTTTCTTTCTTATCACGATGTACGGTGTCGTGCATCGTAGCGTACATCGTGTCTGTAGCTTTCATAATTAACACAAGCGTAGACCAAGGAGTCTTTCCGGATCTCATGAAAGACAGGAAAGTAGTACAGGTTCAAATCTGGTGATAGTAAAGAACCCAAAAATTATGGGACTGTGTTAGTGTGGCTGACACTGACTTGGCCACCATCAAGGATTTTACTTTTGATAACACAAAAAGAATGATGTCAGCTATTGACCTGAGAGCGTCCAGTGATATACAATATCTTAAAAAATTGCATTTTTTTTGCTTAATTCGTATCAAATAATGGAATTTTAAATTAATAATAGGAAAAAAATAATATTACTACATACGTTTACCATTCTCAATAGACTTTTGGAAATGGAACGCGTCGGAATCGGAACGCGTTTTACACACGTTTCGTTATAAAGAATACGAAAAACTTGTTCGTTCGTCATGTGGTTAATGAATGTTTAAATAACCAATTGGTATTTTTTCTTTACATTACTTTTATGAATAATATGATTTTTACGCGCAAAACGAACTTCTAGAACGCAACCTTAAGTGAATGGAGAGTGAATGACAGGCTGTTATTATAGTGTATTATCTATGGTGTCATTCTTTGACGTTTTGCAGTTGTCATGTGCGATTTTTTGGATTTTCTGATATACTTACAACTTCTGCATTTTTCACGGACTTTGATACCTACCGAAAGTTCTTTTTGAACAGGATCCAAGACGTCATCGCTCTTGTTGGAAAGCGTTATGGAGCCTTCTACGAGATTGATTTGTATAAACTGCAACATTATGCGTTATTACGCCCTTCAGCTTGATAGCAGAGTCATCGCTAATTAGCACTTCGATATCTCCAGTAATAGTAAGTACAATAACAATCAAGTACCTAACGATTCAGTATCCAGTCAACGGACTCTAGTACAGGGGCCGCCTCCACGAGTGTGAAAATCGCGGCGATAATCTCGTCGTGCTACCAAATTCAATAGAAACTCTATGAATCAATCTCCACACGGCGATAATTTGAAGGCACAGCGTTAATATCGCCGCGATTCTCTCGCTCGTGGAGGCGGCCCCTAAGTGACTGTTTTTTTTATAAAAAAAGATTGATATTCAGAAGTGGTAAAGTATATTTTTTCAAGTTACATGATAAATAGAACTAGTACCTTCTACACTTTTAGACAGCTGTTTAAAACAGAACATGTAAAAATACAAATTAAATATATTTATTTCCATTGTAGGCTTTAAAATCTCATAATTGATTTATTTTTCAGATAACGGAAGAAGATTACATCTGTGAATGTGCTTTGATGTATCCATGCAGACTATTAATGCTCAGATTCATGGAAACAATGAATGTGATCCATGTGCTGGTTCATCTCGCCATGGTCATGCTCATGTATGCCCCGTTTGTGGACGATCATTGCTCAATCATAGAGGTAAAGAAAACCCATCAAGCCTCACACTAAGGATGATCAACTTAATTCGAACTACTGTAGCACCTCGTCAGGTTTGTATTTAAATATTCAAACTCAATTTAAATTGCATGCAATTTTTTCTATAAATATCACGTTGTAATCCATGACGTTATTATACTCCATCGGTTTAGGTAATTAAATAAATGTAAACAAAAAAAAAAAAACATTTGTAACATAATACTTGTCACTTCAAGTCATCATGCTAGGACACAAATTGTACTCTATAATTTAGCAATGTTCAATGAAATATAAAGTTGCTAAATTGAAGAGACACATGGTTTTTTTGTTTACCTATAATTACCTAAACCGATGGAGTTAGGTATTTCACTGCATTTATAACAAATATGTTGTTTTTTGTTTACAGATATCACAATCTAATTGTGTATGTCTGTTGGTTGCAATTCAAAAGACAAGCTCTTTCAACTCAGCAACAGGATGAGAGAAGAGGCTTAGGCGGTGACAAGACTGCATGGTGAAGCAATTGAACAAGAAGTGGCACAGTCTGCTGATCCAGTCCATTTCCCAGAAATATAACCTCCCCCGCCTCTTGTAAGTACAGATGAGGGGCATGAAAGAGAACCATCTGTTGAATCAGTTCCAGCTCCAGAGGTTCATTCCCAACAATCTATTCAAACCCAACCAGTAAGATACAGCTCCCAAGTGCATTTTATGGGTGTGAGAATGAGAATATGCATACTGTGTCAGATACACTGCGGGCTACCATTTTGTCCAACTACAATTTTTATATTCCTCACTAAAATGCTAATATTGAGTTCCCCCGTCTAGAATTCAGTGAATTAATATGATTCGCCTTGGGAACCTACCAAATTCGTCAAACACATTCATATTATGGTGAACACATACTTTTCCATGGCGGATACAGAATAGAAGTTTGTCTAGACACTAATTGTATATACGAGTTATTTTGTAAGTGAATTTTCCCCACTGCCTACAGTGGGGAAAATTCACTTATAAAATAAAATCGAGACATATCGAAAGAAAACAGTACATTTTGATAGCAAATGGTATTAATGGACAAGAAGGCATTATAGAGTATTGCTGCAACTGCATTGTAGGATGTCGCACTGTACCTAGGTTGTTGTGCACATGTTATGACGTTGGTGTGGTACTTAGGTTGGGCCAGGCATGAAACCAACATTGTGGCTCCAGCATTTTTAGGTGAAGTTGTTGTATGAAACAACATTGAATAAATAAAAATAAATCAAATCCTGTTTTTTATTTAATTTCCGTCCTCGCTGAAAACATGTAAGTATGGACAGTTTTTTCCGTTATCTATTTATGTTGTGATGGCCCAGAGGTTAACTCCTCGCCTCTCATGCACTAGGCTGTGAGTTCAAACCCGGGCAAGTACCGATGTGTCTTTTTCAATGCGTAGGTATTTACATTCTAAGTTAATTTTGGTCATCAGTGAAGGAAAACATCTTGAGTAAACCTGCACTTATATTTATATAATAATCAATAATAGTCAAAAATCGCCAACCCGTCTTGACCAAGCGTGGTGCCTTCTCTGTATGAGAAGAGGCACTTGCCCAGCAGTAGCACACTAATAGGCTGGTATTATTATTTACTCTATGCACTTGTCTGTCTATCAGTCTTACGAGTTCGATGGTTAAAAGCACCGTCTATGAAGCCGACTCCTGGAGTCTGGCCCGCTTCGACGACAGATTTTGACTGATACTTCAATGTTCAATTAGGTACCTAAATTGCTCTAACTTGCACACAGTGTAGAATGGCATAACATCACACGTGAAGTCTAAAACTCTGCATCGGCGGGATATTACGAGAATATAACTGCTGTTTGCGACCGCGCGCCGATTTGATGATGATATTACATTGAAGAGGATTTATTTCTGAGTGATTGTAATTTGTAACTCAGCGGAACACTTTGATTTTAATTATCGTACTTACAATAGTTTTTGAGGTTGTAGCAGCTGTCAGCTGTCAAACCTTATCTGACAGCTGTTATTATGTCAAAAACTTATTTGTATTTTTCCCTTTTCCCTGCCCTTTCTAAGAAAAGATGATAAGTAATTATGTTATTAAAAACAATAATTGTTTTTATACAACACCAGTTGTAGGTGGAGACGACCTGTAAAACGAATCAAGTGACAGGTCAATCAATGTATGGAGAATGGTCATGATTCTTTAGTCGTTAATTAGTCGAAATTTGTCGCCTAATATCAGAATTTGTCGGTCACTGGTTCAAAAGTTATAAGGGGTCATTGGTGGCTGATCTGGAGAGAGTCTCCCCAGCTTGGCCACCTTTATATCTCAAAAACTAGGGCACCTAGCGAAGATCTGTTTTCTCCCAGATTTAGTCGCTAATTAGTCGAAATTAGTCGTCAAGTCACAGATTTGTTCGGGTCTTAGTTTATAAGATATAATGAGTTCAATTTTTAAGTATAGTTCAAGAGCTAGATTGAAGAGTTTACGATAAAATCTTTGATCTAGCTCTTGGTCTATACTTAAAAATTGAACTCATTATATCTTCTAAACTAAGACCCGACTAAATCTGTGACTTGGCGACTAATTTCGACTAATTAGCGACTAAATCTGGGAGAAAACAGATCTTCGCTAGGTGCCCTAGTTTTTGAGATATAAAGGTGGCCAAGCTGGGTAGACTCTCTCCAGATCGGCCACCAATGACCCCTTATAACTTTTGAACCAGTGACCGACAAATTCTGATATTTGGCGACAAATTTCGACTAATTAACGATTAGTCAAAAGTAAAATCCCTGATGGTGGCCAAGCCAGTGTCAGCCACACCCTGTGTTAATTCTGCCAGTTTTCAGTAAGGTGTTTGAAAAATTGATGCTTAATCAAATGTTACTTCACTTTAATAAAAATTCCATCTGTCATAAACAACAGTACGGTTTCAACAAAGGGCGTTACCACCACAACTGTACCACTGACAACCTTAATAATGAACATTTTTAACGTCTGGGCAGAAGTACAAGATGCCATTGGAATCTTTTGCGACCTTTCTAAGGTGTTCGATTGCATAAAGCGCTAGCCACACAGGTCCAGGAACCCGGCCCTGACGTGTTCCGTCAGGGACAGAGAAAAATCGGTTACTTAGAATTTGTACGAACTGGATCACACAGGTCCGTGTCAGGCGTGTCCGGATCATCAGTGTCCCGGAGCAAGCTCGGACGCACGGACGCCCTGATAGTGCCATCCGATTTTTATCTATAGGTAGGTACCTACGTTGACGACAGCTAATAATAATACGTAGGTAGTGATTATATACTCTGTAAAGAAACGGACACTGATACCGATTTCCCTGATATGTGAGAACACGGGTGACGGATGGCACGTCCCTGACGGGAACACTGAACACGGATAGCCCTGACCCGGATATGTGTGGCTAGCGCTTAAACCTCATGAACCTGTCGAAACGTGAGCATTGTGGGATTAGGACAGCTCATGATTTACTAAGATCATACCTGAAAGATAGAAAGGTTAAAGTTCAAGTAAATGGCATAAACTCATTAGGGTCTGAATTGGCAATGGGTGTTCCCCAAGGTGCGATATTGGGTCCATTCCTTTTTTTTAGTTTACATTAATGATTTACCCCAATTACATCAAAATCAACCGAAGATGGTGTTATTAGCAAATGACAGACGGTCGCAAAATCTCAACGACGCGAATAACTCTATTCTTCAAGTCCATGATTGGTTTACGGTAAATAATTTGGTACCAAATGAATAAAAAAATACCAAATGCATTATATTTAAATTAGGTACCAAATATAGCGCAAAATAGAACCGAAAGAACCCGAAACCGATCAGTACCTAGCGAATGTGTTATCATGTTGAATGGAGAAAAACTGGAATTTATTTATGAAACGGTTTTCCTACGAATCACGCTAGACGATAAAATACAATGTGGACGTCATAATTATAACATCTCTTGCGGGCGGCTGAGCTCGGCCGCTTCTGCTGTTAGAGAGATAAGACAGCAATAGTAAGTGCAATCCACGAAGACGCGCCCGTCTCTTCTTCCTAATCGCTTTGAACAGCTTGGAACATTGTACAAGCGTACGCACTAATTACCTATACCTTTAGTTAATTACCTGCAATTAGTGTGTATCGACAAAACTAAAACACTAGCGGAATGGTGCACACTTTGTACTGTAAGCGATTAGGAAGAAGAGTGGGGCGCGTCTTCGTGGATTGCACTAACCAATGATATATTACCTTTAGATGCGTTACCCGGGCTCAAAAATGGGAAATTAAATGAAGGGTAATTGCCCGGCGTGATATCAGTCACGCACGCGCGCCAGTGAACATGCAGCAGCTAGTGACGTAACTAAATAAGTATATTCATCTCTTTCTTACAACAGGTATCGGCATGCGTCTTTCCTTTTCTTTGCGGCCAGTATATACTGGTATGTTGGTACCAACGACCATATGGTCGTTGGTTGGTACATCATGGCTTACGCTGTTTTTGAAAGCACTGATGTTCGTGTATGACGCGTCTATCTATAATACGTCATTGGCACTAACTAAGTATAACAGAGGGTCAATTCTCGTATTTTTAACAACGTTCGCAATATTATCTCAAGACTCAATCTGTCAAAAATTGTATAGCGTTTACCTTAATTTTTGACATTTGATTGACGCTGGCATGAGATTGTGAACGTTTTTAGGTACAACGAGAATTGCCCCTCAGATGTAAAAACCGCGCGTTTGGTCTATTTTAGCTACTTCCACTATATAAGTCACATGGCATTTTACTGTGGGGTCGGGTTGCTGACATTGAATCCATCTTTATTTTGCAAAAGAGAGCTGTCAGAGCCATTTTTAATATACGTCGCCGCTAGGGCTGCCATCCGTCCGGGTTTCCACGGATTTGTCCTAGTCTGGAGGGCGTCCGGGGAACGTCCGGGCGGGGTTTTTAAAAAGTGTCCTTTAACTTTTTATGTCAGGGGAAGTCCGATTAACTTGATATAATGGAATGATTTGCAATAAATTACAGCATTTCATAGTTAATATACCCGTGCACTCGTGACGTAACGTGACCCTAGTCGCTAGTTGATAGACAAAACATGATAACTGCCTATGTTTTTATTTTATTGTAATTTTATTTTCGAGGGAGACCGGGTAAAAACCTTTAGTTCACCCAAATATCCGGGGTTTTTGAAGTTTTTGTCCTGGGTCCGTAATTTAGCTGATGGCAGCCCTAGTCGCCGCGAAACTCTCAGGGAACTATTTAACACTTTCAGCTGAGCATCTGGGTATTCAAATGTTTGTTGCGCGGCACACTATTTTCTCATACAAAATATATGACGATTAGTGACGTTCTGGTTTTTCATACAAGCAAAGATAATATGAAATGTGACACAACCGTTACTACACGTCGACGTTGCGAATGTACGCGTAATTAGAATGTATGTGTGTGAGTAGCCTTAAAAAGTGTACAACAAAACTAACGTGGAGTGGCGCTAGCAGTCCGAAAAAGTGATACGGCGCGATGACGTAGCTTGAAGGAATTGGTATAGGCCGCAGCCGTTTATACACGTTCTTTAAAGAAAGACATATTTTTTGCTGACGTGATTAAACGTTGTCAAATAGCGTTTATCAAATTTTACGTATTATAACGTCGCTCCGCTCAGTGTTAAAAAGATTATTATGACGGTACCTTGCTAATTCATTTATTAAAATATTATGAATGTAAGAAAAAATCTACATCTTTTTAATAAAATAAGGTAGACATCAATTCAATTCAATTCAATTCTCAATTTCTTTATTGCGTACCATAATGTATACAGTTGGTAGAGAAATTATTATATAGTCACAATTATGGACCCTGTCGGGCACAGCATAGATCAAGTAGGAGAGAGGAGGACGAAAACTGGGTGCATAATGTGATAAATTGAATTATTAGCAATTAAATATATTTGTAATTATTGAATTATTTTAATTTGTAGTTAGTGAGATAAACTGTTTTATTATTTCAGAATTGAATTTAGAATTATAGTTATTGTATTTTTTTTTTAATTATATACATTTATTTATTGTTATATTCATTATATTATTTACCTATTATTATTTACATCATTTTAATATTTACTATATTCCATTCATTATAACATTACACAACTAACTTTATAATGCCATCGTTATTTCCATCTAAGCGTATAATAAGCTCCGTTATTTCAAGATAAATACAAAGCAATGTATTGTATTTGACATTTACTTAATATAAGGAACACTAAATGCAGTAATTTAAATAATACAACACAATAACTGTCGTTACTTGGCCGTTATTTGTATAATGTTAAAATAAATATAGTATACAAATAAAGATAAAATAGATCAACCATTTTTCAGATTATCATAATTATGTCTAGATAAAACCAAAATGGTTGATAATTTATTATTTTTTCTGACATTCATTTTACATTCTGCGATTACTTTGACTCACACAGTGACTTATTACTTGTTAAAATTTTATGAAAATCGTATACCTACTTTATATTATATATATATTTATATACTTTTGCTTAGCGTGGGACTAGATGGCGTTGTGTGAAATGTCCAAGGATATTTATTTATTATTGTTAGGTTAGTTAGTAGCTAGTTATAGATATGGTTAAGCGACCTGCGTGTCGCGCGTACGCTTCTAAGTTCAGTGCGATTAAACAGCTTGTTACCGAAGGCCGTGTCTTATTTAACAGTGGCGACGAGGATGGGATATAAACATTAAAGGTTTGTGATCGGTACGCAATATGAACGGATCTGCAACACCGTATAAATATTGATGAAAACGACGAATGCCAAAAACTATTGCTGTTGCCTCCCTTTGGATTTGGCTATAATTTTTTTCAGCACTACTGAGGGACCGCGACGCATAAGCGATGGGACGTTCTACCCCATTCCCTTCTATTTGAGCTAAAACCGCACCTAAACCTGTCGGAGATGTATCCACTGTCAAAACCAACTTGTAAGAAGGATCAAAATGTGCCAGTGTTTGAGCTGATGTCAGTTCCTTCTTAATTTGATTGAAAGCAGCCTTATGAATCTCCGACCAAGACCAGTCAATACCTTTTTTTAGTAAATCATTTAACGGACTTAGTATTGACGACGCATTCGGAATGAACATCCTGTAATAATTAACAAACCCTAAAAATGATTTTAATTCCTGCACATTACTAGGGGCTTTGGTATTAGACATTGCTGTTACTTTGTCCGGCGATGTGTGAATCCCTTTTTTATCAATGACAAATCCTAAATAAGTCACTGAATCTTGATACAATTTACATTTGTTTTTATTCAGAACCAACCCAGCTTCTTGTAAACGGTGGAACACTTGTTGTAACCGTTCCGTATGTACCGTTTTTGTATTTCCCGTTATAAGGACGTCATCCAATAAACAAAGTACACCCTCGATACCATTCAGCAAATTTTCCATGGTTTTTTGGAAAATAGCCGGAGCATTGGCTAGCCCGAAAACCAAACGTGTAAACTTAAATAAACCCTTGTGTGTATTTATTGTGGTGTAAATTTGTGAATCTTCATCCAACATTAGTTGTAAATACGCACTACTTAAATCTAACTGCGAGAATTGTATACCCCCGTGTAATTTAGAAAATAATTCTTCTGTTCTTGGTAGTGGATACTTATCAATGTGTAAACATTTATTTAATGACACGGAAAAATCAGCACACAAACGAATCTCACCGTCTTTTTTTAGTATTGGAACTATTGGGCTCGCAAATTCTGAATGTTCGACAGGAATTAATACACCGTTTTCAACCAGTCTATTCAATTCCTTCTCCACCTTACCTTTTAATGAAAAAGGAACCGTTCTAGCCCGAAAAAAACTTGGTTTACTGTCCGGTTTCAAGGACAGTTTTATTTTGTGTTTGTTAAATTTACCTAAAGTATCGGAAAACAGTGTAGGATATTTGTTTTGATAGTAGTCAAGTTCCGTTAACTCTAAACAATGATTAACCCTCGATAACTGTAATTTAAATAACGATAAAAAATTTCGACCTAACAATGCTGGCCCGGCCCCTTTTATGACATATATTTCAATAATATTTTTTTCTCGCACATACGTAATCGGAACCTTCATTACTCCTACTACGTCTAATTTCTCACCCGAGTATGCTTTTAACACCGACTTAGGATGCTCTAATAACACGTCTTTAAAATATTTCTGGTATGTATTCAGGGGAATGGCAGTAGCACAGGACCCACTGTCTACTTCGAAAGATATCATTTGGCCGTTTACGTCGACAGACAGCGTCATAGGCTCGCCGCGGAAACTTCGTATATTACAAATTAGAATATTCTTACCGTCGGCGTCGTCATCACTATCGTCATTCGACGGTTGTAGGCAATTAACTTGTCCACTTTTTTTGTTACACATTTTTTTTAAGTGACCTTTCATTCCGCATTTTTTACATTTATACGTAGAAAAACGACACTTGTCCGCTGTATGATTGTTATAGCCGCACACACTACACTTTGTCGACGATTTTGATGGTGCTGCCGCTATCTTGAACACGTCCGTGCTGGTCGCTGCTGATGATGACTGTCGCGCTGCCCGTTTTGCACTATTTACAGCCACTGCAATTTCCAACGCCTTGGGCAATGTAATCGAAACTTTCTCGTCCATGAACAATTTGTCCCGTTCCGGACCCGGCAGCATCCCAATGATGAACCGATCCCGCAACATTTCGTCCATGGCTGTTCCGAACTTGCAGTCCACTGCCAGGCGCCGCACCCGGGCCGCCCACTGCGTCAAATCTTCGCCTGCGTCCTGCGCCGCCGTATGAAATAAATATCTTTCAGCTAACACTGACTTCTTTGGTACGAAGTGCTTATCTAACTCCGTAGTTAACTCTTTGTAAGATATCTCCTCAACTGTATTTGGAGCAATCAACTCGCGTACCAACTTATACGCATCATTGTTGAGGGCGCTTACAAGTACCGCCTTTCGCCGGTCATCTTCCTTTCCTTCTGCTTTTATTAACAACGTATTTGCTGTCAACCATTGAGAAAGCCTTTCTTTAAAGATGTTCCAGTCCTGGCCGAGCTCAAAAGTAGGAACAGATCCGATAAAATTCGACATCTTTTTTTCTGAGCGTGTGTGGGTAACCGTAACTCGTCGCCACTTTTGTTTTTGGGTGTGCCCTGTGCTGCTAACCCTTTTAGGAATTTTTTGATTATTTTTACGTATATTTCTGCTTGTCCATTACTAGATGGCGAATAAGTTGGCGAAGTAATGTGTTTAATTCCATTTAAACGGCAGAAATCTTTAAACGTTTTACTAGTGAAAGAGGTTCCATTATCGGTAACAATCGTATGTATTGTTCCAAACCTAGCCATCGTTTCTTGTAGTTTTGCTACGACTGCCGCCGTCGAGTAATCACTGCTAAGGGGAAAACATTCTACCCATTTAGTAAATGCATCGATAATGATAAGGTACATTTCTCCTTGCCATGGACCAAAAAAATCTAAATGTACTCGGTGCCAAGGACGCTGTGGAAAAGGCCAAGGTGTCAACGGAACACGTGGGGGTGTGGGCCGTAAACTTAGACATACTCCGCAGTTGGCTATCTTGTTTTCTATATCCTTATCTATATGAGGCCACCAGAATCTTGATCTTGCCTCAATCTTTGTTTTTAATATACCTAAATGTGGTCTATGTAGTTCTTCTAATATTTTGTTCCGCAATGACTTCGGTATTATCAATTTGTGCCCCCTAATCAGGCAATCACCTTCCCTAGTTAAATCGAAACGACATTTATAGAAAGGAAATAAACTTAAGTCCTCTAATTTTATTTTAGGCCAACCGTGTTGTACATACTGTAAAACCTTCTGTAAAATGCCATCTTTACTAGTCTCCAACCGAACTTCATCTAATGATACAGTACTAGTAAAAGGTAGCTACAATAACAAATGGATACGGGGAACAGTTCTAAATAAAATTGGCAAAAGCCTATACGACGTGTATATACCGGAGAAAAACATTACAATTAAAAAACACAAAAACCAATTATATAAATTAAAAACACACGAGGCACAGCAAGACAACAACATGGATTGGACACTCGCTGACTACGGGACAGACGGAGAACAACAAATGCCACAAGGTGCTCAGTCTTCCGATCAGCAACGCCAAGACTCACCGGGGGAAGAGGAAGAGTGGAGCGAGGCAAGCTCAGACCTCCGAGAAGTAGTCAGGGAGCCAACAGCTGAGCCAGCCGTTGAACAAGTTCCTAAAGAAGCTGGTTCCAAGCCAAATCACCGAACGGATACGGAAGTTCATCCAAAATTAAGGAATATTGCTCGAGCCAATTACCGGAAATTCTTTTAGTTATATAACGGTGTAGTTAAGAATTTATGGTGGAGGGATGTTAGGTTAGTTAGTAGCTAGTTATAGATATGGTTAAGCGACCTGCGTGTCGCGCGTACGCTTCTAAGTTCAGTGCGATTAAACAGCTTGTTACCGAAGGCCGTGTCTTATTTAACAATTATATATCACTAAATAATTAATTTATCTATCATTGCTTCATTTTAAAATGATTTTTACATATTTTGATAATATAGTAATTTTATTCTAGGTGTATCGTCTTTACAATAATAATTATATAAATAATAAAAGTTTAAAAGGGTAAATCTAGCGATTTAAATCTAGGGGCAGCGGGGTTTACTGGTGAAAATGTCAGATTTTCATGGCGGGTGTTATAATATGACAGAACCGCTTTCCTATGAAATAAAGCTTTATCTAGTTTTTTTTAGCTTTTTTTTATTTACGCAGCCTAACTAACTGGACTAGGGGACATAAGATGAAGTGAAAAGGTCCTTCATAGGTTTCTATTTTTAAATTATGTCAAAAGTCAATTCATTTGTGTAATTGTATATTTATTTGTGGTAAAAAATTACATACAGACATTAGGTACAGACGCCAGCACATCAAGCTACTACAATCTGTCAAATTTCTTTTTTGCTAAAGCATTAGGTTCAAGGTTAATTGGGAAAATTTGACAGTTTCAGGTGGCTTGACCTGCTGGCGTCTGTACATACCCACAGTGGCGTAACTATACCGTTCGAGGCCCGTGGCAAATTCATCGGATTTTTACTAAATGTGTAATATTACATTTTGGGAGTTGGGATTCTCCTCTGACCGGGGGCCCCTTCCGGCTGGGGGCCCGTGGCATTTTGCCGACTTGCCACCCTGTAGTTACGCCACTGCATACCCAGGTTCCTATTGAACAATATTGTTTGTCAAGTCATCTGACTAATATCATAATTATTATAACTGTTTCATTATTTCAACATTTAAATTCGATCTTACAGACATCATTACATACATTGTTTTAATATAATACCTACGTCATATAAAAATTCAAACTTACTTATTCACTAAATAATACATATTTTGAGCACATATGTCATAATATTTTCCTAAAGTAACTACTTATTTTGTAATAATTATTTAACATGTTCTGGCGCGGTGTACGGCTATTGCCGCCATAATAATAAAACTTCTAATAAGTCTCTAAGAAACTGTTAAATTGTATTTTCTTTGTATACTTTAAATTGTCGAATTTATAAAATGGTAACTCTGTATAATTCACATTTATTAACGTCAAGATTCGAGTAGGTTACCTATTTAGGTATAATTAGACAAAATAGGTACAGTAAAACTTATAACTAAAAATACAGTAAAGCAATCTTGAAACAACAGAGGAAAAGGTGATTAACTAAGTAAATAAGCCTGCCCATGGTGGTGGTGTCATATTTTCACGCCGTTGTTCCCATGCAAAACCCATTACAAAAAGTACTTTCAGGAATGTAATTTATTTAAAATCCACTGTCGCAATAATCAGGTACTACTAGGGTTGCCACCTGTACTATATTATATAGTATCGTACTATATTGCGGTCAATTATACTATACATTATAGAAATATAATATAGTAGGTACGAAAAATACTATATTTTCATTGTTAACTCCACTGCTGCACTTTTTTGTATAAACATGGACTAAATTGGAACGTACCTACCTGTAGTGACGCGTTGTGAATTTTAGAACGAAACGCACTCACGAAGCCTCGTTACGGCTACGCAACGAAACGTCATTTCTGTTTCTATTCTGTGGTGAGGTGAGGGAAGAAAGAAACAGAAGTTTAATTAAGCTCATTAAAAATGAATTGCTGATTTTTATTAATATGGAAGTAAATTGCTGTGATTCGTATAATTATTTTAAAAACAATAAACTGTTATTATCCAAAGCGCAGAGTAACAATAAATATACCTGGAAAAATAAATAATGTTATTCTGTGTTTGTCTGTTTCTTTTGTACCTACTTAAACTGGTGTGCAATAAAGTGATAGGATTGTAATTTGTATATAATGTTTAAACATGAAGATTTGATGAATGAATGAATGTGTAGGTACTATTTTTTTTTCCGAAATTTCCCAAAAGTACTATATTTTGGCAAGGTTCTGAGAAAAATACTATATTTCTTCAAAAAAAAGGTGGCAACCCTAGGTACTACATTCAAGAAAGTGGACGGACTTGTATGAAATAGCAGTCTTTCAACACCCTTAACAATAGACAAAATACTATAATAAAATTTTTGTTGGTATATCAACACAAATGTTTGTAAGTCCACACATATTTTATTATCATACAATGACATGACCACAAACAAACTAGATGGTCTATAGATGATCACAATAGCCAGAGCCTCAAAGATGAAGAAGTAGGGGAAGACGACCATTGAGATTATTGTAACAGAGATACGTATGAAAGAAAAACACTGCACCAACCCAAGATACACGACATAGAAGTAGATGGGGATACAGGAGGATAATTCTGTGACATGATGATGGCAGATGGAGCAGAACCCTTACTGAATAACGGTAGGAGTTTTGGCAGAACAATATTGGGCTGATGGGTGGATGACATTCAGAAAATCACGGCTAAGACCTAGTTGAGACTTGCACAGACCAGGGAAGTATGAAACAAAAGATAGGAGGCTTATACTCAACCTCAGAAGAATGTTATTCTTCTGAGCACTCAACAGTGTGTGGAACAAAGCTGCCATGATGATAATGAATGATGTCACAAATATTTACATAGGGTAACTGCGGTAGTAATTAGCCACGCTTTAAGGCGAGCGCGCACTGCGGTGCGTTTTTCTACCGCATAATCTGTGAAGTATGGAATGTCTTTGAAGTGCGCGCACTGCGGTCATGCGTTTTGTTACTGTATGCCCCGCCCAGTGCGGCAGAACTAACGGAAACGCACCGCAGTGCGCGCTCGCCCTTAGTAACTGGCCACTCATAAAAAAGACGTAGGAACAAGCAAGCTCCTGAATGAAAAGGACAAATTTTTTTTTTGCCTTTTCATTCCTTTTTTCGCTAATTTCAATTAAACTCAAATTCATTTTATTTACATTAAACATGGTATTAAAGGTGTTACATTGAAATTAGTGCTAACATGTTTTGATAAAGACATATCATGCAAAATTATCGGTTTGTGTTATATGTATATCACATAATACTAAGCTATTGTTAGAATCTCTAAGTGTCTCTAATCTCTAATTGTCTCTAAGAATTCTATCATAGAATTTTTTTTTTTTTGTATTAAGCCATTTATATAATTAGTGCCTAAATGCTCTAGAAGTCAGCGTTTTTAAATTACTTGGTATATTATTATAAATACGTACACACATTGCTAAACAGTTCTTATTGTATTTTGTAGATCTAGGAATGTCATTTAATACGAGTCTGAATGGACCTCTACGATTCCTTGGATCACATCACACACATCATTTGCAGTTCTAAATAAATCTTTGTTTGATACATATATGTTACATATATGTTACATTACTTTCATTTCATTGTCCTTTGCTTCTTCTCCTTGTTTCTACTTCTTATTTTATGAGTGGCCAGTTACTAAAGCGTGGCCAATTACTACAGCAGTTACCCACTATTGGATATGCCGCAGTAAGATGGTTGAAGTCGTGATATAGTTATATCCCTAGGGATATAGCTAATACCGTAATATGAAAACTGTCGGAGTACCCTAATTTTGTTACTGCCACCAATTTCGACGTAGCAGTTGGTCACAGTTCTAACTTAACCTATTGCCCTAATATTTATAATACATGCTCGTATCAACGCTAAGATACACCGGCCTGCAAAAATAAATATCACACTTTTAAAATTGCAATAACTTTTTAAGTACCTACACAAGATATACTTTAGAAACAAAAAGGACTCTAAAAAGAGTTTAATTTTGTACATAAAAACTGGCATGCCTGGGATGAACTAGGGAGGCTAGTCAGAAGCCGCAGACCACCACCTACCACCCTCAGGTCACTAAAACAGGCCCTGATAGAAGAATGGAAGAATATTCCCCAACATCGGCTCCGAAACTTCGTGTTCAGTATGCCATATCGACTCGAAGCTGTAAACAGAGCCCGAGGAGGCAATACCAGTTATTAAAAAATAAATAACATGTAAAACATACTTGTACATGTTAATTGAGTTTATGACACTAAGCTAAAAATGGCTATTTTTATGTGTATGTTTTATCTTTTTTAGACTTAAAAATGTTACTATAAAACGTTTTTTATTTTAAATCTCTAACTTCTATATTTTAGAAAAAAATTGAAATTTAAAAGTGTAGTAGGTTACCTACTTAGTTTTGCAGGCTAGTGTAGTTATGAACACTTTATTACGCTTTATAGCTATATCCCTACGGAAATAACTATATCACGGCTACAACCGTCTTACTGCGACAGGTACACAGTTACCTGTGCTACTTTACTGCTTCAAAGATGTTCATGGTGCATGGCAACGATGATGTTGGCGAGAGCAGTGCGTGCGTCGCAGTTTGGGAAGCTCTCCAGCACGTCGACAGCGCGCGCGATGTGCGAGCGCTGGAGACGCTTCGTTTGTTCTATGCCGTCGCCTTCTAGCACCGCTTTGTAAAGCTGCAAAATAAAATATGATTAAACTTCAGTACAATGCGATTCAAATAAGAATAGGAACGTCAATGACCTCTATCAGTCAAATGTTAACTGAAAAGTACGGTTTGCAAAGAAAACTTATTTGCGTATCGTTTTTTTTTGTTTAACCGAGTCTTAGTTAAATCAAAGTGACAAAAAACATCAAAAAATTAGTCATAATTAAATTTAAAAAAAATTATACTACTTTCTTTAATAAAATTAAAAGCGTAATCATAGACGTCTGTTGATGTGCTTCTGGAAACTGACCAGCCGAATGTACTGTTGTGTCTGATCAATCGACGAATTTCGACGCTGCGCTTTGTTGTAACCGAAAAACGTCTAACATACAATGCGAGTGCAACATTAAGCTTGCAACATAAACCACGCTGCATTCGGTTAGACTGGAAGCTGACCCCAACATAATTGGAAAAATGCAAGGTAGATAAAACGTCTAACATACTTACAACGCGAGTGCAACATTAAGCTTGCAACAGAAACCACGCTGCATCCGGTTAGACTGGAAGCTGACCCCAACATAATTGGAAAATTTTTATGTAGACAAGACGTCTAACATACTTAGAACGCGAGTGCAACATTAAGCTTGCAACACAAACCACGCTGCATCCGGTTAGACTGGAAGCTGACCCCAACATAATTGGAATAATGTGAGGTAGACAATGACTGAGTACTCACAGCATGATAATCAACATCCTGCACGCTCTTCTTGCCAGCCTCGATGTACTCGTACAGTTCAGGACGAGCTTCTAACGTGAAGGCCAGTGGCGCCCCCACCAGGGAGAAGCTCGAAGGTTCTGGACCTGTGAAGGTTTCCAGGTCCAGGAACGCTTGCCAGGCTAGGGCTAGGTGGCATCCGAAGAGGTAGCCCTGGAAATTAAAAAGATATGTTATGGCTTAATTTTTTTAATGTCTTTGTTCATTTAATGGTGGAATTCAGACCACCGTAGTTCTAATGCATCTTTTGTCGGTTAACTAGCTTTTGCCCACGGACTCGCACGCGTGGATGTCGGAAAATATCCCATGGGAACGTACAGAGGGCAGCATCAATTGGGTACCCCAGTTGTATTAAAAGTAACTTTGCTACAACTTTGCAATTCAAACAATACATCCCTAAGAATAATACAAAAAGTGTTTCTAATGTCCGGACGAGATTCGAACCATCGACTCATTGGATAGACAATGATTACCGCTAGCTATTACCAACTAAGCCAGTTAGGTAGTGAATATCTCAACGAATTATCAATCTACTTGGCGTTATAATCTATCTATGAAATCGCAGTGAATGAACAGTTTGTTATTAGAGGGTAGTTATGCATACATTTTACTAATCTATAATGAAGTTACCGTCTGATGAGTCTAGTTTTGCTTCACCTTTCGCATTTGTCTAGGAACCCATTTGTCTCAGTTGGCAAAATATGTCTAATAAATAAGGTAACTGTAAATTATCAAATCAAATTATTGTTACATAATATCAATAAAAAATATTATTAAATGATTATTAAAGTATTTTACTTTTCTTCATTTTTAAATTCTTTAGAAATATTACTAAAATAAAATAAAAATAAATAATAAAAAAAAATACAATAAAAAAAATAAAAAAAAACTTACCTACTTAAAATAGAAAAAAACTTTATATTAAAAAAAATATATAATGCATGACAAAAAACAATGCGTGCTTAAGATTTAAACCTCCAACCTTATGCACGGCAAGCGGTCTTGAAACGTCTGGTCTATTTAGACGTTGAATCACTTTTCGTAAATGTCAACCCTATTATTGCATGTCGTTATACGCAATATTAGAAGTATTAAAGTTTTATTGAAAAAGACAATAATAAAAACAGACTTAAGTAAAAATAAATACTAACATAAACTTATTTATTCACAAAAACAATACATTAATTATAATGAAATGTTTTTGCAAAATACAAAAACCAACTACGGACTATCGCGGATTTGAACCCACATGTCTTTTGAGGGGTACCCAATTGATGCAGCCGACTGTACAAGTGGAAAACATAGGGCCGTCCAACGGGCCGTCCGATATAACTGTGCAAACCCAAATCGCTACGATATATCGTTACCGTGTATAGTAGGCATAAAGCTACCAGTCGGCACGATTTTTTCCGACATCTTCAACAGTCGTCGTCATATTTCAGCCAATTTACACAAAACCATAATGAATTACACTGAATCACTCCAGAAACTTTACAGAAAATCCGTTCGGTACTTTTTGAAATTAACGCATTCAAACAGAAACAGACACACTTACGCGGCGTAGGGGACTTTGTTAATTACTTAAAATTTATTATGCCAGTCACGCTCTAATAACAAATAACTTTTGTCCGAGTGTCCACTCGTTCAAATAATTTCGTCGTAAAAACGTCGAATGAAATAAAGACTAAATGTTACCTCAAGATTCGAACTATGACTATATTTCCAATCCCTTAAATCTCTTAAAAAGAGGTAGGTACACAAACATTTGTCAACCCCTATTGTACCCCCTCAAAAACGCTGTACCCACATATTTCTTTATTTCCTACCAAAAGCATAAAGAACAAAGGCGGCTAATTATTTGAACAAAAAAAGCTTGTGTTACATAAATAAAAAATATTGTAAAATGTTCGTTACTAATTCCTAAATGGAATATAGAAAATATTTTTTTAAATAACCTCCGTGGTTAATAAATATTGACAGTTTAATTCTGTGGTTTTTTAGCGGTAAATATGAATTTTAAAGCAACTATAATGGGTAATCACAACAATGTTGCCAACTGAATGCTTTTTGCGCCAGATCAAGCAATTTTTTTGCGGTACAGTACAGTTTTATGTCTAAGAAATACCTACAAGGTGGTGGTGGTGGTATGTTAAATAAATGAATTGTACCTATTTATTTTTAATACTTTGTCGTTTGAAAGATATAGCATTTTTTTGTTTTATTTGTTCGAAAGAATGATAAAAATGGCGACTCAGACTTTGCGTTGTTAGCAACACTGACAGGTCTGACAGTAGTGACAGTGACAGAACTGACAGATGCTCTCGAGCCGCTGTTGTAGTCGTTGTGTGAGTTTCGTGTGTTTTAGATTGGTATATTGTATAGATTTTGCGAATATCATTTGTTGACCCGGACTGTTTATGGACTCTCGATCGATTCTTCCTCTGTGTGACCGGTGCGTGCTTTTGGACTGTGGTTATCTTCTTTGCGTGGCGAGATTGTGCCCTTCTTATCTGGACTCAGATTTTGCTTCACAACTTGGCTTCTGACTGGTGTTGGATCTTTACTTCACCATCACAATGGGAGACAGCGAGAGACCTCGTCGTCCGCGGATTGTATGCATTAACTACAACATCTGCGTTAATTATCTACACCGATATCGAGCATTGGAACTTGATACGAGATTAACAGCATACTCTGCAGCTGGGTATATCCAACAATCGTGAGTACCTACAAAGATAGCTGACTACTAACTCAGGTCTACTAGTATAATGTCAAATACTGATGACGTATACATTATTGACGATTGTGGTGTAAGCAGCAATGTCAGCGGGTTTTCTTAGAGCAAATAATTACTTACATTTAAATAAATCTCTGGTAATAACATAAACATGTGCAGCAAGTTAAATTCTCAACTAAATACAATGATACTATTACAGATCACTGCAGATGACTATCTTGTGATGTCAAGCTTAAATCAGAGACTACAGCAACAAGTTTCAAATAGTGATGAACAAGCTGGATCAATTCGGCAAGGCCACCATTTGTGTGGTTGTTCTATTTTATGAAGACGAAGTAACAGAATATGGATACAAAATCCTAATGAACAGCGTTTGTCCATGGTCAATATTATACAGAACAGGATAGCACTAACACAGGTTTGTAAAAGTTAATCAATCAATCTGCCTGCCTTTCCCCAAATGTGTTGGGGTCGGCTTCCAGTTTAACTGGATGCAGCTGAATACCAGTATTTTACATGGAGCTACTGCCTATCTGACCTCCACAACCCAGTAACTGGGTAATACAATACCCCTTGGTAAGACTCGTTGTCAGACTTTCGGGCTTCTGACGACCCGTAATAACGACTGTCAAAGATCCACAAATGACAGCCAGGACCAATGGCTTAACGTGCTTTCCGAGGCACGGAGGAGTCTCGATATGTAAATATAGTCACCCATCCACGGACTAACCCCGGCAAGCGTAGCTTAACCTGATGGATCGACCCGTGCGGCTGTTATTAAAAAAAGTTAATAATAAATAATTATTATTTTATAACACTAATTGTTGTGAGGGAATTAACATGTTCTAGAGCAGTAAGGTTAGAAGTTATTCGCCAATTCAGGGTAGGCTCGGGCGGTGCAGTGGTATGAATTTAAATCTTCATTTTTACACTATGTTATTATGAAGTTTAAACATAACCAAAATGAAAAGTGGGCATCATGAAAATAATACTGTTTAGCAAAAGTTGCATCTAAATATTACAGCATTTTATTATAAATAGCTTTTGTCCGCGGCTTTGCCTGCGCATGTATTATACATATAAACCTTCCTCTTGAATCACTCTATCTATTAAAAAAAACCACATCAAAGTCCGTTGCATAGTTTTAAAGATCTAAGTATACATAGGGACAGACATACAGCGGGAAGCGAGTTTGTTTTATATTATGTAGTGATATTATAATTCTTAACTTAAGTTTGTATTTTATTTCCAGATCAACACCATCTGATTGTGTGTGCCAATCATGTTGGTTAAGTGTGCAAAGATAAGTCAGCCGAATGAATACTCTTGACGATGCCAGATCATCTGAAATATTAGAACAAATAAAAGCAACAGAAGAAACACATCAACCATCTGGTGCCCAAGCTCAGGTTTAAAGTACAAACACAAATCAAATAATATTGCCTGACTACCAAAGAGCAGCAATTCTAAGCCTAGTTGTACTGGTATAACAGAATACTGCTGTAATTGTCTGTTAGGTTGGCGAACAATCGGGTGTTGCACTCATGTCATGACGCTTGTATGGTATCTGGGGTGGGCTAGGCATGAAGAACGTATTTTAGCTACGACGCAGTTTTTAAATGACGTTATTGTTAGTGAAGATGATGAAGAATAAATGTTTGTATTAAAAATGACTTGTTTTATTTCGTTTTTTATTCAATAAATCATTATTTTTGATTTAGTATTAAGTTGTCTGACTATCGTGTGAATTTTTGTTTGTTGTAAAACAAAAATTCACACTATAGTCAAAAAACTCAATACATAAGTACATAAAAGTTGTTTCAAATTCAAAATTCCCGCCAAAAAGACTACAAGTCTCAATATTTATTAACAACGGAGGTTTTTGTTGAAAATCTTTTCTGCTATAAGTCTAGGAACATATTACGAACATTTTACGGTAGTTTTCATTAATGTAACAAGCTTTTTTACTTCAAATAAAATGATGTATGGGCAGCTGCCATTGTTCTTTGAATTTAAGTACTCAAGAACCCCTAACTTAAGAAATGCTGGGTTTCCCATCTTTCATCCCTTATATCACCCCTTGTAGTATTGTTTTTGAAAGTATCCTATGTACTTTCCCAAGATGCTATATAAAGCCTTGCCAAATTTTGTCGAAATTCGTGCAGTTTTGTAAATTTTAAAATCAACCCCTATTTTACCCCCTTAGGGGATGATTTTTCAAAAACGCTGAACTGCATATTTCTTTATTTCCTATCAAAAGCATACATTTTAATTTTCACATTCCTAACTTAAGAAATACTGAGTTTCCCATACAAACTTTCATCCCCTATATCACCCCCTGTAGGATTATTTTTAAGACAAAAAGTAGCCTATGTCCGTCCCCAGGATATAGCCTTGCCAAATTTTATCGAAATCCGTTCAGTGGTTTAGGCGTGAAAAGGTAACAGACAGACAGACAGACAGACAGCCAGACAGACAGAGGTACTTTCGAATTTATAATATTATAGTATGGATGCGTACATTTTTTCTTTTCTTTTTCTTTTCTGTTGTCTCCTCATGTGATCCGAACAGTTCCCATTATATTTTTTAACCCACGAAAAAAAAAAGGAGGAGGTTCTCAAGTCGACACGTATTTATTTTTTTATACAGGCTGGAAGTAATATTTTAACAGGTCATTGTACTCATCATTATGAACAACTTTTACTATGGGACCAAACCTGAAATCGCAAAAAAAAATCAGCTGTTCAGTACATTTATGTTCGCAAAATTCTTCAAAATGTAGGGAACAGCTGATTTTTTTTTTTGCGATTTCAGGTTTTGGTGGCATAGTAAAAGTTCTTCATAATGATGAGTACAATGACCCCTTAAAAGATTGCCACTGTTTACACTTACACCCTGTATATGACCAGTGACCACGCATAACTTTTTACAGAGATGTCCATTTTGAAAAATTTATATTTTATTCGAGAGGCGATTTTTATTTTTTTCGGGTTGACTCATAGTTGGTCCCATATAATTAACATTGCTTGGGCAGTTTTAGAGTTAGCTTCAATAATACGTAAGTATTGGTTCCCCACTTTTTATGTAATAATAAATAAATAAATATCCTTGAACATTTCACACAACGCGATCTAACGAGATGGCTGATAAACTACTTATATACATTTTTTATTGTAAATACATACATATTATATATAGAAAAACACCCAGACTCGGAACAAATACTTGTAGGTCGTACAAATATTTGTTCCGTGCGGGAATCGAACCCGCGACATGCTGCGCAGCAGTCAATCGCTCAACTACTGCGCCAACCGTGTCGTCTAATTTCTTTTTCAGTAGTGGTATTAGAATTTATGTGGGGTAAAGTAAAAAGAGAAAATAAAAACTTTTTTACAAAAAAATACAACCGACTTCCAAAAACAACACTTAAAAATAACTAATTTCGGAAGTCGGTGGCAAAAAACGAAAATACATAATACATAAGTTATGTTTCACTTTGTAGTGTTGTTTTTGGAAGTCGGTTGTATTTTTTTGTAAAAAACTTTTATTACTTGGCTGTGTCTTTGACATTTGAGTTCATATGAGGGTCGGAACAAAATAATAATTTTATCCACATTCCTACTAATCCCACAAAGTGGGATCCGATCGCAGTAAGCCTTTTTAAATGTTTTCTCACTTTCTATTTTACAAAATTTCTGTGTGCTTGTGCTAGTGCGACCTTGATGCCAATTACTTGTCGTCAGATACTTATAGCATGTGACCTCCTTCTTGCTATTTTAACACGCTTTTATTAGCTTCACCTGTATGTATGTATGTTTGTATGTTTGTTTGTAACGGAATCTGAACTCGATTTTTACCCACTTTAAATGGTCAGATTAATTCGAAATTTTGCACACTTATAATAAATAAACTTTAAAAAAATATATGTATATACAACGTGTAATGCTAAATGCGCAAAACCTCTTAAGGGGTCATTGTACTCATCATTATGAACAACTTTTACTATGGGACCAAACCTGAAATCGCGAAAAAAAAATCAGCTGTTCAATACATTTTGACGAAGTATGCGAACATAAATGTACTGAACAGCTGATTTTTTTTTCGCGATTTCAGGTTTGGTCCCATAGTAAAAGTTGTTCATAATGATGAGTACAATGACCCCTTAAGAGGTTTTGCGCATTTAGCATTACACGTTGTATATATATATATATATATATATATATAATACTTACCTACATAGATATAATAATTATAGAACACATTTTATTTAGGAAATTCGAGTCTAAAAATTTAAAAATAAATTATGCGACATGCGACATATTTTAATAAAAAAAAAACGACATATTTTAATTAAAATAAATTATAGTTAAAAAAAACGAAAACTAACTGAACTATAAAGTAAAAAATAAAAAAAAAAGCGTGGGGTGCTTTGTACGACATTCTTACACTAACTCTGTAATTCGTAAGCACCCCACGGTTTTTTTTTAATTTTTTACTTTTTAGCTCAGTTTAATGGTATTATAGCGTGTTTTTTTAGTTTTTTTTTAAATTTATTTTATGTTATTTTTTACTAGCTTTTGCCAGCGGCTTCGCCCGCGTGGATGTCGGAAAATATCCCACGGGAACGTACTACCGAGAAATCCTTCCTTATTATACTCCTTGTCGAACATTATAAAAGATCTTTGTAAAATTTCAGCTTTTGAACCTTTGCAAAGGTTCAAGGATTTGGGCTAGGCGTTGATGACTCAGTCAGTCAGTCAGGATTTTTCTTTTTATTTATATAGATTCCTGAATGGGCCTGCTCTTGACCTTGCTAGCACAAAATGATTTTGGGACAGTCCTATTACCATCAGAAATCTACAAGCTGAGTAATAAAACAACGAGTCACCTGTGACTGCAGCTGCGGCTTGTGTCCTGCCAGCTTCAAGGCAGCTGAACAGCTCTTGCCTAACAACGCTCCAGCGGCCAACACGTGGCGGGCTGACCACTCCCGACCTGCGCATCCGATCACACCACCCATTGGTAGAGGGTCCGTGAGGATCTCCCACTCTGAAACGGAGTAGAAGAAGAAATACATATTTAAGTTATAACTGATAAAAAACCCCTCCAAAGCGAGGTTAAAAATTAATAAGTCTGGAGATATGGAACATTTTGAAATTTCCTATGCTCACATTTTTTTATTTAATTTATTTATTAGTCATTTTTAGTCAGATGTGGTAGAATTTTTTGTATCAAATAATTCATCATTATGGGCCTGCTACGATTAAGGTCCTATCAACTTACTTGGCAGATAATTTCATACAAATTGTGTTGTTTGAATTTATTCGGTAAGCTATTCGGATGCCCGAATAACCTCCTAGGCGGCCGTTTTTGGCGTTTTTCAAAATATTTCATATCTCCTGACTTATTAATTTTTTTCTCAAGGTGGCGCTGTTAGCAGCTATACTCACCTCAGATCAGATCAGATTGATGATGTGTGTTAATAACATAATAATGTTTGAAAAGGGTAATCTCTGGAAGTATTATCCGATTACGAAAATTCTGTTGATGAAACACTTTTTCAGAGTGACATAGGGTTATTTGTTATGTCAGAAAAGTGCACGGTAGGTACACGAAATCTATAAGCAGGTGAAAGCACAGGGCACAATATTTACATAATATTTTTTTGAGACATAAATATAACAAGAATTCAGGATGTTCTTAATCTTTACGAACGCGACACAAAAGCAAAAACGCCTTACAGATGGTATATCTTTGAAGGTCGTCTCTAAACGAATACAACCATTCTTGTTGTGTAAGACAAAGTCATATTCTTGATGCCACAAAAACGCGCATGCATGATATGGAAAAGTTATTACTACAACTACACTGGCAATGCTCTGGAAATGAAAGTTCACGCTGCACGGAAACCTAACCTTTCCTTCAAGGTAACCGGAACCAGTGTGACATTTGAGACAGAGAAAAACAGCTAGTGGAATTTATTTGTAACACGACTGTAATGTAAGTAGATGTAGCGAAGGAATTCGTAAATTATAAGTCCCCCATACACGTTAACACCCAAATTACAATCAAAACCATAACAGAACATAGAGTAAGTTACGCTATAGAGTTTTCATCCGCTCTTGTCATTCCAACATTAACATCATGCCATTCATTCACGCAAATAAATAAAAGAACCGAATCCATCCCAACCTATAAAATGACGTCAACACGGAACAAAACCAAGAAAACTGAAAGTCGCACTAGAACTATACAAACACAAATTGGTCAAAGAGTCACATTCGTTCCCATTGTTTGACTCTGTCACGTAAGTACCAATGGAGGGCGTAGCATAGTTCCTTGCGGTACGCCGCGCCGAGAATACTAATGTACCCTACATGTACTTCTATAATGTACGACTTGTAGATCGGAATGCGTTGATTTCCAATGTATTGTGAGCCTGATTTTGTTTGTGGGACTATAATGTTCAGCTACGTTTTGTTTGACGAGTGTGAAGAATGATTGGGTTTGTAGAACGCGGAGAGTGGTCATTATAGAGGTAAGCATGAAAGAGGAAGACTTTATTGTCGAAAGCAGGATTTCCTGCTAGTAACAGAAATAACAACAAATTCTATAAATTAGGGAGGCGAAAATTGATCTGGCTTGGAAAAATCATAGGATCATATCTGGGAACAAAAAGGGTTTTGTCTATTTTCTTCAGAGCAGCGCCCACGCTTAGCATGACCGCCATAGAAACGGGTTTTGTCGACGGAAGAATAGACAAAATGGCAGACAGTAGAAATGAAGTAGTATAGAACTCCGTGACGTGATGACCTACCCTACTTACCCTACCCTACCTACCCTACCTTGCCTACTTGCTACAGAAATATTTGTGTGCATTCTACGCGTCTAAGCATGCCAATGTGTAGTTTTGTCTATTCTTCCGTCGACAAAACGTCATCATGCTACGCTGCCGGTACTAAGAACGAGTACCTACTTAAAAATGGTTTGCAACAACAAAGCCAAAAAGGCGAAGATCTGTTCATTACGACTATTCATATCACTCTAAAAGCTTGAGCCATAAAGTTGAAAATATTAAATCCTCGATTTATCCACATCCAAAGATACAGATGGGTAACTTCACGATTCTTAAATACGCAACCTCAACCTACAATGTGATCATCTACATAGTTAGTTAGCATGCATGCAAATAATGTAGCTACGCCTAAATTTGTTCTCGCTTAAGTAAATTTGAAGTAGAGGTAATAATTAGTTAACCCACATCTTCGAAGCAGAAACGAGTTCTACTTGTACTCATTACCAATGTAGGTACTTACCTCCTTAGGCTTATTGAATTGGAGATCTATTTATTAATTGATTGAATAATTTAAATTATAAGTAGGTAACTTATAAAAACCTAAACGACTTATTAAGTAGATAATATCTTAGAATAGAATCTATTCTAAGGTCCTTCTTTTGATGACTTTAGAATTCTCATACCGAGGCACTTTTTGTTCAATATTGCGCAGCGTTAAGTATCTTTTTTTCATTTGGCTATGTAAGATTAATGGTCCAAAAGAAGATTAATTTACCTGATGCAGACTGTATCTCCTCCTTGGGCAGGGGTCGTGAAGGCAGGGGGTTGTTCTGCTCGTCACGTTCACCGAGGAACTCAGCTTCTGCCAGATCTCGTACTGCTGACGACATGAGTTCTACCAGCTCTTGATTTCTGTAGTTTGAGAAATGCAACATTTTAGTATTATTCATGCTCGTACTCTACCATTAAGCTACTGACAGACGTGCTCATTACTAGCACGAAAGCATACTTTTATTGAGCAAGTGCTCATTAGTAGCATGTGTGACTAGTAATGAGCATGAAGTGAGCATGCTTATTTCTAGTACGTTTTCGAGTAAGCGTGCTTATAGACATGCTTTTTATGAGCACGTGTGTCAGTACCTTAAATCTAAAACCCCGGCCAGGCGCGTGTCGGTACACACACAATGAAGGATTCCGAAGTTGGGATGAATTTATCCAATAAACAAACTTAACATTGCAGTTGAAAAGCATGTTGTCCCATACATCGCTATACGTTACGGTCAATTCTCCAACTGCAACTAAAATCGCAATTTTTTTTTTAATGTGGTAAACTTACAAATCGAATTTTGAACTGTTTCTTTCACTTGTGCTGTGAGACCTTGCTTTTTGCCTTTCATGATTCTAGGTCAACGGGTAGTAGGTACCCTATTATACATGTCGGAGAAAGTAAACAAAGAGTTGATTGTTATGATTTTATTGATGGCTAATTAAGTCTTAATTTAATTTGATTTATTACATTTTTACATTGTGTAAAACCTAACAAATTTAATAATAATATTAAAAGTCACTGCATTGCAATAATAACGTCCAATCAGAGCAGAGGGTAGACCTAGAGTGGGGTCGAGGCGCCATCTTAACGTTCGCCGGGTGGAGCGTGCAGTCTTGTAACGGTGGTTGATCGAGGTGGATCACAAGTGGTGAAGTTAGATCAGTGCCGCGAACCTGCTGCTCCTTTATAATTAAAATTACCTACGTAGTGATTAAAATTGTAGAACTTTAATAAAATCGCGTGTGTGTGTGTGTAAATAGTGTTTTGTGCTCGCATATCCCTATAACGCCCACTAGACCCGACGTGAACACTAAAAACGATGTCGAGGAGGACGGTGTATCTCCGACATCAGAAGTGGGATCGGTGCAGGCACAAAACGTAGACAGATCGAGTGATAGAAACGATGGGTGACGCGCTTTATTTGAGGCGCAACAAAACGCTTGCGACTACTCGTGGAGACCCTGCGCAACCCGCCGGCTACTGCAGAGAAGAATATTACGCTGCCCAAATTTGAACATGAAAATGCAGACACTGACGCCCGAGCCTGGCTAACAACAGCGGATACTGCTTATCGGACCATGATATACAGGGAAGTAGACCTTATTCTTATAATCAGTAAGTCTGTGAATGGTTCTGCCGCCACGTGGTTTTCCCAAGTGGCTGTTAAGGTATTTTGTCTTATCGGCGAGATGGCTAATTAGACTGTAGATATTAGTTGTCTTAAAAGGCGAGGAGGCCATTTAGACTGTAGATATTAATTGTCTAAAAAGGCGAGGAGGCCATTTAGACTGTAGATATTAATTGTCTAAAAAGGCGAGGAGGCCATTTAGACTGTAGATGTTAATTGTCTAAAAAGGCGAGGTGGCCAATTAGACTGTGTAGTTATGAGTTGTCTAAAAAGGCGAGGTGGCCAATTAGACTGTGTAGTTATGAGTTGTCTAAAAAGGCGAGGTGGCCAATTAGACTGTGTGACTGTGTAGAGTTGAATTGTCTTAAAAGGCGAGGTGGCCAATTAGACTGTAGTTATGAGTTGTCTAAAAAGGCGAGGTGGTCAATTAGACTGCGTAGATATGAATTGTCTAAAAAGGCGAGGAGGCCATTTAGACTGTGGTATGGGTTGTTTGAAGGGTGAGGTGACTGTTTTGATACTGTGACTGTTCACGTAGGCATTAGTGAAATAAAAAATAATAACCCTTGCTGTGTGCCTAATAGATGAAGTGTAGAATTTATTTTAAATGAAGCTTGTGTGCAAAAGATGCAACAAAAATGTTTGTTTCACTATGTCAGGAGTGGCCGAACTGTCTTACAAAAGTTTTGCTTGTTTTTAATTGTTACAGATTACAATGATGCTCGTCCCTCAACATCACACGAGGACGTGTGAAATGTCAGGACGGCCGTGTCGGAGAAAGTAAACAAAGAGTTGATTGTTATGATTTTATTGATGGCTAATTAAGTCTTAATTTAATTTGATTTATTACATTTTTACATTGTGTAAAACCTAACAAATTTAATAATAATATTAAAAGTCACTGCATTGCAATAATAACGTCCAATCAGAGCAGAGGGTAGACCTAGAGTGGGGTCGAGGCGCCATCTTAACGTTCGCCGGGTGGAGCGTGCAGTCTTGTAACGGTGGTTGATCGAGGTGGATCACAAGTGGTGAAGTTAGATCAGTGCCGCGAACCTGCTGCTCCTTTATAATTAAAATTACCTACGTAGTGATTAAAATTGTAGAACTTTAATAAAATCGCGTGTGTGTGTGTGTAAATAGTGTTTTGTGCTCGCATATCCCTATAACGCCCACTAGACCCGACGTGAACACTAAAAACGATGTCGAGGAGGACGGTGTATCTCCGACATACATATATAGGTTTTGATTTAATTACGAGCGTCAAAATATGTAGCTTATATAGCCGTATTTTTTTATTGCGTTGACTTAGAAGCTTGATATTTTAGAGCTCTACCTCCTTTCTTAGATCTATGGCTCTAAGGGAGCGTAGACCTAGTAATCGATATTAATTTCAACTTGATACCTCCACGCGTTCCTGAGAAAAGGGTCTTGACAGACTGAAACGCAGATATACTTACAGACGGACAACGAAGTGATCCTGTAAGGGTTCCGTTTTTTCCTTTTCAGGTATGGAACCATACAACACAACGCAAATAAACATTATGTAATTCAAATTCAGGAACATTTGAAAATTGTTCTGGATTAGTGCTCGCGATAGTTTGACCGACCGTACTTGATCAAAAATCACTCATTTCTGATTTTTGATCACCATGTACACAAATCGTGAATGTTTAGGCTAAGGAACTAGTCATGAATATATCTAATTATTTGTAACTTTTAGATCCCATATAAGTTCCAATTTCCAGTGTCTTTAGATATTAGCATTCTCATAAACATGTCTTACTGCAGTCTTAGACAAAACATGCAGACAATCATCAAAATTACCACCTTCATTAATAAGTGTTTTATACTTTTAAATTAAAATAATAAACGTTATGTTCTCTTGATGCGAATTATCGCTATTAAAGCCCACAGAAGACGCATTGGCATTGCGTGTTAATCCAACAATGGGCGGATTGCCATGTTCTCTCAAGTGAAGAGATGTTGCGTAGCTGGGTCATTGGGTCACCACTCACCGTAACCTATGGTCATCTGCCATATTACCACGTAGGTTATAGGCATGGACAATTATTTCGCAATAGTGATTAGCATACACATACATAAACTCACGCCTTCTTCCTATGAGGGTATAGGCACAAACTACAGAACGCCACCTGCTACGATCCTTACATATTCCTTTTGCCTCGTTTACGTTCGTACATCTGGTCATACACGCACGCCGGTTTCGGGTACACACACACACACATGACCACACACATGACCTTTCTGAAGAACATCACCAATATGTCATCCTAGGGCGTTCCCTCCCGGCGTTGCTACTCACATATGCCTTGTGGTTTTTACAAGGCATATGTGAGGTACCTTTTGTTACCTTACCACATCATTTGTAACCATATTGTAACCATAATTGTAACCATCATTGTAACCATATTGTGATTTAAAAGACCGTCCGTGGAGTTTCTTTCCCGTTCTTCTCCATAGATCTACGTTTTGGAATGGTCAACTAGCTTCAACTTTCTGACTTACCTACTGACCGACTCTTTGACATTTCAAAAGTGCCTGTAATTGGTTTAATTGAAATAAATGCTTTGAGTTTGAGTCATTCCTGAGCCTAACATTATTAAGAATATTATATGTCTTTATTAAGATAACTAGCTTTTGCCAGCGGCTTCACTAGCGTGGATGTCGGAAAATATCCCACGGGTACGTACTCCGGGAATCCCTTCCTTGCCTATTCCTAGGCTACATTATAAAGGGAACCTTTGTGCAAAACAGCTTTCTAGGTCCAAGGGTTTGGGCTGGGTGTTGATGAGTCAGTCAGTCAGTCAATGAGTCAGTAAGTCAGGACTTCTCTTTTTATTTATATAAATAGACGAGTATTTTTAAAAATTAGTATGATGGAGTTTTAATTGTAGTACTTATTTAATTATTCTGATACCATGTTCATTTAAATGTTCTCACAATCTTTCAATCAATCAATGAAGGACGATACCTAAAATCCAGACTTTTGGAGCAATTCTCTACGTGCTTCATGAATCATGACTTGCTCCACAATACAATACATTAAGTAGTACTACTTATTTAAAATAATATTTTAACTAATGAAACAAAATATTATGTAAAGCGTGGCAAAACTAATTGTATTGTTTATTACAATTATACTATTAGTATCAGTAAGTAGTGTGTAGTCTGGTTAATGTTTACATATAAGTAGATTACAACAGTGTACATAACGCATTCTAAAAAATACATTTTAAGTAAAAAATACCTCATTTGTTGTACCTCGTCTGGTACTAATTTAAATGTTAAAATTATACATGCGTACAGCTTTTGTATCATGAATAATATTCATCAAATAAAATTAAACACTAAGTCGACATGTATAAGTGAATTTAAAATGATAAATATTATAGTAACAATTATTTAGGCATTCAATGAATATTACGTTGGTCAGTTTGCATCATCGATGATTTTATTAGTTACTAGCTGTTGTTGCCCGCGGCTTCGCCCGCATGGATGTCAATACTTCCCTATTTTAATCGGATTTCGTTCACAATTTCATGGGTTTTCATTTTTTTGCGCGAAACCCTAACTATTTTTCTAAAATAAAAGTGTATAATAATAGGTCTTTACCTATGAAATTGCCGTTTTGAATGAAAAAATTTAAACGAATTTTTTTCTTGTATTTTTTATTTGTATTAATCGAAGTAATCACCCATGCAATCAATGCATCTTTGCCAACGCAGTGGCAGTTTATTGATGCCCTTCTTAAAGAAATCAGCTGGTCGGGAGGCAACAAATTCTTCAAAGGCATTTTGTACTGCCTCTCGGGTATTGAATTTTTTTCCCGCCAAGAAGTTATCCAAATTCTGGAAAAGTAGTAGTCTGTAGGCGCAAGGTCTGGTGAGTAGGGCGGATGACGGAGAGCTTCCAACCCCAGTTCTTGCAACTTGGAGACCGTCTGCTGTGCAGTATGAGGTCGCGCGTTGTCGTGCAGGAGCAGCGGAGACGAGCGATTGACCAATGCTGGTTGGAGATGTGCCAGCTTCTCCATCATTGTGTTCAGTTCTTCACAGTACACATCTGCAGTAATGCTCACCCCGTTTGGTAAGAAGTCGTGATGAATCACACCGGGGCGCTAGACCACCAAACAGTGACCATCACTTTTCTAGGGGTAAGTTTTCGTTTAGGGCATTATTTAGGTGCTGAACCAGGATCCAACCAACTTGCTGAGCGCTTGCGGTTATCAAACAGAATCCATTTTTCATCGCAGGTAACGGTGTTTCATCGCAGGTAATGCGCTTCAAAATTCCTTCATTTGTGAGTCTGTTGAGCAGTGTAAGGCACGTCTCGACGCGTACTTCGCGCTGGCGATCATTGAGTTCGTGGGGCACCCATTTGTCAAGCTTTTTTACCTTGCCAATTTGACGCAAATGGACCAATATTGTTTTGACGCTAACGTCGAAAGCTGCTGCTAATTCAGCCGTAGATTGTTTATCATCAGCTCCCACAATGGCCTTTAATTCGTAATTGTCGACCAAAGTCTTCGGACGACCGCGAGGTTCATTTTTCAGGTCGAAATTTCCAGAACGGAAGCGAGCAAACCAATAACAGGTGGTGCGTTGGTTTGTAGTGTTAGCTCCGTAAACGTCGTTGATGTTGCGTGCCGCTTGTGCCGCGTTGCTGCCACGACGGTACTCATATTCCATAATTACTCGAATTTTTAACGTATCCATGATGACGAAAAAGATTGAAATGCGATGAAAATGTAACACTAATCAATAAACAAATGACTACTTTTGGAAAAAAATCCATGTTTTTTAAATAAAATTAATTTGAAATTAGAATTCTTAGCCAAACAAAAATTATTTTGATTTAAAATGGCCAGTACTGCAGAACGGCAATTTCATAGGTAAAGACCTAATATCAGCTATCGGCCAGTGAAGGTCCCGTCAAAAACGGTCCAGCCGTTTCGGAGAGTATCCGCAACAAACAGACAGCCAATTTTTTTTTTTTTTTTGTAACTGTTAAAGGTATGTACCGTATAGGTAGGTATACGAACATTTCATATGCATTTAGTAAAAAGCTGTTATTATGACATTACAAACAGACACTTCAATTTTATTTATTTGTATAGACTAGAGCTAGTAGATAAAACAAGCAGCTGATATTTAACCGACTTCGAAAAATGAGTTTCTGTATTCAACCTGTACCTACCTGTAAATGTATGTTGTCCGCGATTTTATCAAAAACTAATTCTCAGGTCGTTTGTGCCCGGTTGGCAACAGGTTCGCCCTCTATTACATGGGGCTTAAATATACCTGGCGAAATGTGAGTGTACTATAGGTACACACGGCTACACATCAAGCTATACATTTCCAGTTTACACTGACCTCTCATTGTAAGGAAATCCTATACAATGTGAGATCAGCTTATACTGAAAATGTATAGCTTGATCTGTAGCCGTGCGTACACCTCTACCCAACCCGTCGGAGAAGCAAGTCGTGATGTTATGTTCACGGATACTAATAAAAAACATCGTGTTAACTTTCACTGTTAGCAGTCAAAGGTAGGTACTCATCAACGTTGCATAACGTTCATGTTGAAACGTAAAATATTACGTTACGTCTCAGACTGGATTGTGTGTAGAGTTTTACACTAGTATTACTGGTATATCAGTGGTCAAGTTTATGAAGACGTTTGATAGGACAGAGGTCTTTGAGACTTATGAAATAGTAGCTACTGCTCGCTACTTCGTCCGCTTGTAATTTCTTTTTTACCCAACCGTCGCAATAATGTCTGCGCGCGCTATTAGTTCGTTTTTGCTTAGCGTTCTTTCTAACTGAAAAGTTAGAAAGAACGCTAAGCAAACTGGTAAAACGGAACCCTAATGGTGCGATTCAGTCTGTCTGTGTCTGTCTATCCGTCTGTCACAGCTGGATATCTCAAGAACTACTAATGCTATCAACTTGAAATTTGGAACAGTTTTTGATGACGTTTGCCCAACTATTTTGCAAATAATTAAGTTTTTTTTTTTTGCAACAGGGACTGAAATGGGTCCTTAAAAATCGAAGTGGGTTACTAGAGCATGTGGGGTATCATATGAAAGAGCGCTGTTTGCACATTCTCAAACATTTTTTTGTTTTTAATGCGCATAGTTTTCGACTTTTAATGACAAATGTTACAAATACAATTACTGTCATTTCTACCGTCATCAAAATATGGGATCATTTTTTAACGAAATGACAGATAAGAAGTGTCATTTTACTCCAGCTAATTAAAAGTCCGAGCATAGTAAGTAAATGGGCCTATTTTTAATTTTCTTAATAAGCTAGGGCGCCCCGACCAAATGGGACAGGTAAGGTTAGACCAGTAAAGGTACTGACACACGTGCTCATAAAAAGCATGCCTATAAGCACGCTTACTCGAAAACATACAAGAAATAAGCATGCTCATTACTAGTCACACATGCTACTAATGATGAGCACTTGCTCAATAAAAGCATGCTTTCGTGCTAGTAATGAGCACGTCTGTCAGTAGCTTTAACCAAACACACGAGCCGAGCGAACGAACGCTACATTCAAATTGGTCACAGGCATAGATAATTAATAATAAAGTTTTTTTTTAATATTTTAACTGTTTTTTATATTTCTATAGGGCCTAGAGCGGCTACAGCACATCACAAAAAGACAATCTAGTTTAGTAGCGTATCAATTTAGTATCGTAAAATCCCAAAAAGGGTCTCATTTATTATATTAGCGTGTCCATTAATATTTTGTAAAGTGTGTAAATGTGATAAGCAGTTGACATTAGGCTAATGAAACTTAGATAAATTACAGACTGACCCACTAAAAAGTGAAATATGTATAAAAAACTTTTTTACAAAAAAAAAACTTGAGAGGTGTCAAGGGACACCCGGATGGAACGAAGTTCAAATATATTAAGGATGTGAAATATATGAAAATATCTGGCTTGCTTTCTATAAGAGAGAGAGAGACAGACAGACAGACAGAGAAACATGCGACGCCGCACAGCTTACAATAGCTTACTATAGCAAAAAGTGTGACAACTTTTCGTAAGAATTTTAGCAAAAAGTGTCGTGACAACTTTTCGTAAGAATTTTTTCCGTCTAGCCCCCTTTCACAACGCGCGATAAGGAACTTCGTTCCAAAAACTACCGACTTCCAAACAAATACTACAAAGTGAAAAAATAACTTTAATTTCGGAAGTCGGTGGCAAAAACTAAAATACAGATCCAAAGACACCGACTTCCGAAGTTATTTTTCAATTTGTAGTATTTTTTTGGAAGTCGGTTGTTTTTCTTTTATTTTACCACTGCTCCTATTACTGAACAGCTTTACTTATTTTTTTTCGCGATTTCAGAGTTAGTCCCATAGTGAAAGTTGTTCATATTCATGGGTAGAACTGTAGAACATCCTGTGAAAATTTATCCACCTATTTTTATTGGGACCTTATATAATTCGATCTGTCCATACATTCCTTTCGTACGTTCGTGTTCTTTTGTTTTATCTGTGTTAGATTATGGGGAGGTACGGGCAAAGCTAATTACAGATGACGCCATTATCACTGGTGCTTGTCAGCTGTCTATCTGTTGACGGTTGTCAAGGAAACGCGCTCTCACTATAAAACAATATAGTTCGGGAGGTGGCGTTAGTTTGGAAAAGTTATTTTAATAAAATAGTTTTTTCTTAGTGCCTAAGAGATCTGAGGGTCAGCTGCTCCAATAGTGGGGGAGTCCAAAGTTAGAGCATGTCAAAGTTGTAAAAAAAAACCTTATTAAAAAGTAATTTCATACCGAGCCAAAACCTTAAGGCATGGTTTTTGGGATCATCTTCAACCCAAAACAAATAGTGGATGTAATGGATGGAAGTGGGGGGAATATAATATGTCAGTCGTGTAAATGAAATTGATTATTGCGATGGCAAATCAGGGCTACATTCGAAACTAAGGCTTAAGGAACCATGGCTTCAATTTTGAAGGTAAATAAAACCATTTTTTTTTTTGTTTTTTGAATATTATACAACTAGGTACTAGAATTGAAATTTATTCGGTATAAAATAGGTCGCAAAAATCGAGCAGTAGCTCCCCCTACTATTATGTTGTTTGACAGGTAAACAGCACCAGCGACGATGTGACTCCTAGCGGGATAAATTGGCAGTGTACCTCCCCATTAGGACGTTAAAACCATAGATAGATAGGTTTTTCTATCTCCAGTATGTCAAAACTGGTGATAAATTGGTTATTGGGTTCGGCCGTTAGGCGCCATGTTGTCTTTCATTCCACGAAGTCTTTCCTAAGCTTTGTGAAAACCTCAAACAGTATTCAACTAGTTCTGCACAACATTGAAGCAAAGCATACTCTTCCAGCACTTTCTCATCAATCTTTCATCATTCATGTCATGTCTTTTACATCACAATGGGACAATACAATCTTTAATCGTAACCTTTCGAGAGAAGCTTTTAAAGTTTTCTCTCGATATCTTAAAAAGTCTATGCATATGCCACGGTCGTCAGGAAAATAGGGCTATGACCAATATATTTTAGAGAACCGGCAATTATTTTGATGGGGCCGCATTGGTACCAATTTATTATTATCAATTTATCATCGAGGATATAGGTACTTAGTCAATTTTAGTAGGTGCCTATACACAAACACCCAGGGGTGTACATAAGTACCTCCCTATATGTTACCATGTTGCTATTGTAAGTTTTATAAGAAGAAAACGAACACCTATCAGACAGCTTCAAGATGCATCTCGGTAAAAATAAAAACAACAAGCAGGACTTAGTTAAAGGGCTTAAAGGTCGTTGAGTTTATTGATGGAAGTGCAGACTCGTAAGTCAGGGCCGTTACCACTGGGCCACCCACACAGGCGCTTTTACTTGTGTAAATAATATAATCACCACTGCTCTCAAAACGGTGAAGGAAAACATCGTGAGGAAACTGGCATGTCCTAGAACTAATTCATTCATTCCAAAAATTCGAAGACGTGACGTCTACCAAGTGACGTACCAACCCGCACTGGGCGCGCGTGGTAGATTACAGCCCACTCGAAGAGGCGGAGGAGGCCTGTGTCCCAGCAGTGGGATCATTACAGGCTGATTATGAAGTTTATTGATTTTCGTTTACAGCTAAGTATGCAGTAAATACTTTATGTTATACTGATCTTGCGACCTGAGGGTACCTATCATAAATATCATAATGAAAGAGAGCTGTTTGCACAGTCTCAGTTCAGTTTTCGACTTTTGATGAAAAATGTAAAAAAAAATCACACCCCCCCCTACCTCCTAAGTTTGCTTATAGAAAAATCTGAAATTGTTCTATGTGATAGAAGTTTATGTAAAGATAAAACGATGTCTTATAATTCTTATAAAGCACATTTTTTCAGAAATCGGAACGGAACCCTCGGTGCGCGAGTCCGACTCGCTCTTGACCGGTTTTTTTAAAATATTATTATTATGTAACACCTAGACGATTATATCTTCGGTCGAGTTTACTCGTGTTGACGTCTTGTCCCTCTTTCCTGTGCTCAATTATCATACATTTTCAACACGACTAGCTCCCCTCTTCGTAATCTAAGTATCGCAATAAAGATTTATGCGACCTCTCACCTAGATAACCTGTTTTATTTACATACGTGTCGTGAAACAACAGGTTTGGATGCAGATTTGTTTTTACACAAACAACATTCTTCAATTAATTAAGTATAACTATAAACAAAGCTGTTCGTGTTTTCTCACTCTCGACTATCTTGTAAGATTTTTTACTTCCTATACTTATTAAGCTGTGCTAAGGAGGAGCTCGTGGCTAAGTAATAACTGCCGCACGGGACGATCCATCAGGTTAAGCTACGCTTAACGGGGTTGGTCAGTGGATGGGTGACCATCTTTACACACCGAGACTCCTCCGTGCCTCGGAAAGCACGTTAAGCCGTTGGTCCCGGCTGTCATTCGTGGATCTTTGACAGTCGTTACGGGTCGTCAGAAGCCCGAAAGTCTGACAACCAGTCTTACCAAGGGGTATTACCCAGTTACTGGGTTGTAGAGGTCAGACAGGCAGTCGCTCCATGTAAAATACTGGTATTCAGCTGCATCCGGTTAGACTGGAAGCCGACCCCAACATAGTTGGGAAAAGGCTAGGCAGATTGATTGATTTTGACTTATTAAGCTGTGCCCCGCGACTCCGTTTGCGTGGAAGTCGTAAGGTACACAAAATAACAGCCACATAAGTCCCCTCCCCCGACCCACCGCGTTGCATCGCCCGCCCGCGCTATTACTTCGTTTTTGCTTAGCGTTCTTTCAGACTTTTTTTCTTTTTGATAGACATCTTCAAGAATTTGGCTATCACCAAATGGGTATTCAGCACCCTAATTGCGTAACTCATTATCCATCGGAGTTTGAATCATTTTGAAACAAATTGCTAATCCATTGCTTCATAATACGTAACATATTATGTTCGATTTGTCTGCTCGACAACGTAAATAACGCAATGAATGTTGTTGAACTGTCAAAATGATAACAAACCCGATTGATAATGTGCTACGCAATTAGGGTGCTGGTCACAATTCAAGAACTTTACAACATCAGTTTCTTAAAATTCAGGATCATTATTAAGTACCTCAACACACTTATACGTTCATTTATAAACGTTACCTACTTAAAGTTAAAAAACGTTTAATCGTCGACACATGTATGGTTAAGCAGACGTAAAACATTTCCTACTTAACTTTAAGACGCAGTTAAATGCCAACGGCCTTGAGTGAATAACTTTCGTGTTCTGTGCTGAGCTCATGCAACGCGTCGTACGTCCACCCTGTAGATATAATATTTCTATGATCCACCCCTATATCTATGGTCCACCCAGTAATAGGATTCGCCCATCAAGGAGCTCTGTCCCAAATTAGACGTACCTAAGTATTATTAATTTATTATACATAAAACAAAAGGTATAAATCATTAAATTATCCTTAAAATGGTGAAAAATTCATAAAAAAAATACGCTACTGATAGTTTTTGCGTGATTCTCAGTTTATTATCGGCGTTAGACATAACTTTACAAATCAATTTCACTATGTAATATACTTAGACATAATCTAAAATATTCAGATAATCACTAAGTTGTTAAGAAAATGCTCTAATTTAACATATATTTTTTCCAAATCATTTAACACTACTAGTTTAGAGGTGATCTTCAGTTTAAAATAATTAAAAGTTGTTTATCGTCGCCTTAAGCAACGTTTATAAATAAGGCCCGCTATCAACAACAAACAGCTCACTTACCTCAAATTAGCCAGCTCTGAACAAGAGTTGGCCAGCAAATAGTCTCCACTCAGCAGAGCTATCTTGTTGCCGAACATCATGTCATCAGGTTCCGCAGCTATCGGCTGCCGGGAGTTCATGTTGACCAGGCCTTTATGCACCAGGTGAGAGGTCCGGATCATCTCTGTTACTTCAGCGAGAGCGCGTTGACTGGTGGGAGGGAAATATGAAGATGAGTTATGGAAATCTTTTATACATCTACATGCGTGGGTGCATTAGAACGGTGTGGTCAAAAAGGGTGTCGTACACACCATCAAACTGAATAACTTTCTCCATGGGACCAATACAGTAATCGAGAAAAAAATATCAATTGTCCCGTACAAACCTACAATACCCGCTCGACCCAAATGTATGCGATGGGACGGCTGATAATTTTTTCTCGACTACGATGTTGCTCCCATGGAGAAAGTTGTTCAGTTTGATGGTCTCGGATGCATGGCTTAGGATCGTAAATTCTATCACGTTCCCATTACTGTTGTTTTTAGGGTTCCGTACCAAAATGGTAAAAAAGGAACCCTTATGGTGCGAGTCTGTCTGTCTGTCTGTCTGTCTGTCACAGCTGGATATCTCAAGAACTACTAATGCTATCAACTTGAAATTTGGAATAGTTTTAGATGACGTTTACCCAACTATTTTGCAAATAAGAAAGAAGTAAAAATATTAATACATTTTTTGTAACAGGGTCTTAAAAATTAAAAGTGGGGCTACTAGGGCATGTGGGGTATCATATGAAAGAGCGGTGTCAGCACATTCTCAAACATTTTTTTAGATGAAAAATGTAAAAAAAATACAGTTTCCCCCCCCCCCCCTATCTCCGAAGTTTGCAAAGAGAAAAATCTGAAATTATTCTATGTGATAGAAGTTTATGTAAAGATTACAGGAAAAATAAAACGATGTCTCTAAGTAGCACACTTTTTCAGAAATCGGAACGGAACCCTCGGTGAGCGAGTCCGCCTCGCTCTTGACCGGTTTTTTAGCGTTAGAATATGACAAACGTTAACTGCGTTGTGCGTTACTAGTTACATAGAAAGTTAAGTTAACGGCATTCGTGTGCCGACTCCACGTCCACATGTGCATAGATAAACAATTCATACGAATCGAATGCTTAACTGTGACCAAAAGGCGCTAACCCATCCGCGTCACTTTACGCATGTACTGATGAAGCACGTAGCCCGTAAACATAATCGCAGTCTTCATAAATTTGCTTTTCGATTTTATACCAGTTATATTTTAAATTATCACGTTCATCATCATGCATCGTTTATCGTTTTCTAAAATCTTTCTATTCTGTCTGATGAGGAGGCCTATGTCCAGCAGTGGACGTTTTTCGGCTGAAATGATGATGATGATGATTCTATCTGATTGTAGAGCTACGATAAGAAGAAAGGACCTACTAAATACAAAAATTACATCTTGGTCGAAATGCTCGTCTTAGCCTGTTAGCGGCCGTCGCACAGACACTCTAGTGCTTATATGCAATAGTTCAATGAAATGGCCAAGCCATACAATCTGTTAAATACGACGAAACGCTTCGAGAAAAGGTAGCTTAGTGCTTTTTGTTTTTGGCTCGTCTTGACGGGAGACTTTCGTGCTCCCAGATAGCGGAGTATTATTATTTATTACAGTCTCAACTAGAATATTTTCAACTACTTTTCCTCACTGTTGGCCACACACGATGATAACGTCACCGCGAATATTATCTCTGGACAATACATCAGCATCATGAGCATGAATATCACTTTGCATTATAAATTAAATATCTTTACAATTAATCACTGAATACACCAGTCATGTCCGTCGTATCCTCAGGAAGTTTTATGGATAGTTGTTCAGTGATAAATAAGGAAGTAGAATTTTCACTTTCGAACCTTCGACCGGCCAATGCCCTTTCGATAATTTGTAGGTGCATTGTGCAGCAAATTGCACGCTTTTAATATCTGCCTTATAAAATATAGAGGTCGTTTAGTACACACGGCTACACATCAACCTATACGTTTCCAGTTTACACTGACCTGTCATTGTAAGGAAATCCTACACAATGCGAGATCAGCTTATATTGGAAAAGTATAGCTTAAAAATATTGAATGGATTTTTTTTTATTTAGTTACCAAGTGTAACTCTACGAGACAGGCTCGACCTAATGTGGAGTCCACTAGTTAATTTATTAAAGTTTCCTTAATTCTCTATAATTTAAGGAGTAGTTTACTTTTAAAGAAATGTAACATCATTATTTGGTTAATAAACGATTTAAATAGTTATTTGTGTTATATACTGTTTAAGCATTTTAATGTATATGAAACAAAGATTTCGAATGGAAAATTAAATGCAAGTTTTTATTTGAATTGACATAATAATTCATGAACTATCAAAATAGTATTTAAGTGGTATTGGATCAGCCTTAATCATAAAATAAAATTCAAGTTCATTTAGAATCTCCTGTCAAAACAATTGCCCATCAGTCACCTGTCAAAAAAAATATGTACCTGCGTATATTGTAATCCCCATCTCAGTATGTATTAAAATTATAGTTAGATTCATAGAATATTTTGCTCACCTGTGCAGAACTCCAGCTGCCTTATCCTGTTCCATATCCGGGATCTCCGGGCTATGACCGGCTGCCTTCGATACCAGCAGCACGATGAGACCCCATGCTTGCATGTTGTTCTTCCCATTGTAGATCAGGTTCCTAAACAAAAAATTATGGATTTAGATCTTTTGTTTTTTACAAATAAACGAGTTAAAAGGAGTAGGTATGTAAGGAGTATTTATTAGCAGGTGGCGAGGTGTAGTTTCTGCTTACCCCTATGGGAAGAAGCCGTGAGTTTATGTGTATGTAAGTACGTATCTTTTTTAGGGTTCCGTACTTCAAAAGGAAAAAACGGAACCGTCCGTCACAGCCAATTCGCTCCGAATCTAATGGACCGATTAAGTTTAAAATGGATTTCTGTGACCAAACAAACACGTACGGCTAAAGTAAATAAATTAATTTTGGATATGGTGGGGGTCAGTTTTAAAGAGCAAATAAGAAAATTAAAAAAAAAAGTTTTACAAACTGTACCGTGTGACATATCAAATGAAAAGGCTCAAACTTTTTTAAGAAAATAGTCGAAAATTGACCATTCTCCTCTGCGAAACTACTGAGCCTAAAATTTTGAAAAAAAAATACAGAAAATAGTTCTATACCTGTAGATTACAGGAAAACCTATAAGGAGTTTGTGGTCTTAAAATAACATGGTAAGTAAATCTCTCAATATTGTGAGTACAAACTTACATTTAGTGTTGGAATGTATGGAGAACATGTTTTTCAACTATAATGTTAAGTTTGTTCTTGAGACAATTTCACCCCAACTACGGAACCCTTCATTGTGCGTAGTCCGGCACGCACTTGGCCGTTTTTTTTATTTTAAGAATCCTATTTTCCTCCGTTTACTCTTGGTCAATGTCAGCCAGCTGTTGCAGGAGTATGTCGTGACTTCTGAGACTTATTATAACTTTATTGAATTGGGTATTATTTTTATGTATATTTTACCTTCACAATCATAGTAAATAAGTAGATATAAGTATAGGTAGGTATATACAGTCATTCTGACCGCCGAACATTAAGATATTACATAAGGATCCTTTGGTTACATGATGCCATTAGAGCTGCGACCCTTTTTAAAAGAATATCTTACGACATAATACATTATGTCGGTTCACATGTATAGTTACGAGACAACCAGTATGGCCCGAAAATATAAATAAGTTTTCTTAAATAAATCTAGGTCGAATTTAGAGATTGTGCGCGTATTGACAGATTCTCGCACGGTCATTTTAACGTTTCATAAGAAATATTTTGCACCCTTTTGCAAGAGATCAAAACCACAACCTGTGTTGCCAAAAATTGTAGAACATAAGAACAAAACAAAAGGCGTTTTGCTGGACTGGCAGAGATGTTAGTTGGAGAGGGAAGAGAAGATGAAGAAGTAAGGGACAACTTTCTTCAGAAGACGTAAGTAGAGTTCATTGGGGTAGTTACGATAATGGGGTAATTCCGATTGATGATATTTCTACAAAACGCAGCACCATTTTATTTATAGCGACAGCAAAGCAAACGACGCGACGGCGGCTGATAAAATGGCGTCTAATTATTATGTTGCCAATGTGTAAAATGCCGCTGCGTTTGTTAGAAACCATCATCAAACTGAATTACCCCAGTATCGTAATTACCCCAATAAACTAATTAAAAAGGCCTATGACGTAAACTTACCCAGTGCGTGATGTTACAGTAAAGGATGTTGAAGAATTACTAATACCAATGTAGCATAAGTGATTAAATGAGCGATGATGTGAAGTGTTGCAATAAGGAATGTGCATTGATCGCCGATCGGTAGTAATCTCTGCACGCGATGTGTTGCACACGATAGACAAAGGTAACTCGTTATTTCCATGTACTACTATAATAGTACAGCGAACAACGAATGTGAAGAATACATAATTGTGGTTACAGCTGATGTTCTTTTAAAGTACAGAATAGCAACGAAAGATTCTGGTGAAGATCTGCGTTAAACATAAATTAGGTACATGATACGAGCCCTTGTCAAAGCATATTTGACGACAATTTGGAGGGCCTAAGTGCACTACATCAGATCCGAATGTTGCCTTATCAGAGCATTGCTGCAGTTTCCCAAATTAATTTTTTTGGTTATGAAGCAGATTTTAGAAGAAAATGAATTTCTGAAAATGAATTTCTGTTTGGCAGTCCTAACTCCCAAACAAAACTTGAACTACGTATAAATATTGATATTGAAGTCGAGAACAATCTGAAACTTATATTAGTCTCATTCTTGTGCTGTAAATGCACATTGAATTCGTTAACATTTACAAAATTAAATGCAAGTTTCGTAAACCAGTCTCTACTTAAATATGGTAAGTGTACCTATATTAAGAACAAAAAGTTTTGCCGTGTCTTACAACAATACAATAACGTCGTAGGTATACTTACGTCTTATGGAAACCTGATGCCGGATTCCGGAAGGATATTATGAATATGAAAGCCTTTGTTTTTGTAAACAGACAGGACGGCAGAGGCTTATCGAGCAGAATTTTGTATCCGGATATAAGTAGTATGTAAATTCGTCACTCTTTTATTCACATGCGTTTCGTCTCTCCTCATCACATGCCCATACCAACCCAAACGATTTCCTTTCAACTTTTCTGTCACTGACGCCTCTTTCAAACTTCCTCTTATATACTCATTTCTTACTTTATCCATTCTCGTCACTCCACACATCCATCTCAACATTCTCATCTCTGCTGCATGCAATATTTTTCATCCGTCTTCACTGACCAGAATTCCGATCCATAAAGTACGACAGGCCTTATCACGGAGTTGTAAATTTTCCCCTTTAACTTGAGGGGCTTCCGTGGGTCTTGTTCCTGTAACCTGTCGCCATTTCATCCATCCTGAGTTGATCCGGTTTGTTACGTCTCGATCTACTTCGCCATCCCCTTGGACAAGCGACCCGAGGTACCGAAAATCGGAGCAGATCGGTAAGGGCGCTCCGGCAAGAGACATGGGCACAGGACCCGAGAGGCCGCCCAAATCACAAAACAGATACTCCGTTTTGGTCCGACTTACTCTCAGGCCAACGGTATCCAGTCTTTCCACCACACCTCCAATCTACTCTTATCAGAAACAAACTTAACATTGTAGTTGAAAAACAAAACATGTTCATACATCAATAATACGTCACGGTAAATACTCTCCAACGTAAACTTGTAATCACACAAAAAAATGCGAATCATCATTCTCCTGCCCTTATCCCAATCTATTTGGGGTCGGCGCAACATGTCTTTTTCTTCCATACTTCTCTATTAGTCGTCATGTCGGTAGTCACCCCCTTCCTAGCCATGTCATCTTTCACACAATCCATCCATCGTTTCTTTGGTCTTGTCCTATTCTTATTATTATATAAATACCTACTCTATAAATGTGAATAAACTACAAATTAACAATTATCGGACTTTTTCCTTTACTTGTGCTGACCTTGCATAATCATTATCAGCCTAAAATGAAACATACACATGTACACAATGAAATCAAATTGAAGAAAAAAAAAAATGAACATATTATTAAGTCACTAATTAATTCAACCTTTCCGTGTGTATAAAACTCGTAGGTTGTACTCTACAGGGTGCACCAGAAAGGTTTGGTCAAATGTAAGGGTGTGGTACAGACCATCACACTGAACAACTTTCTCCGTGGGACAAACATCTTAATCGAGAAAAAATTATCAGCTGTCCCGTACAAAACTTCAATACCAGTTGACACAAATGTATGGGACGGCTGATTATTTTTCTCGATTACGATGTTGGTCTCATGGAAGAAGTTGTTCAGTTTGATGGTCTGTACCACACCTTTCTTATACCTACACTCTGTATACCATATTATTATCTATTATGGTCATTAAGTTTGTGACCAAAATCGCTGTTTACAGTAGTAATATTACAGGATGGAATCGATGTCTAATGTTGTTCCGTGATTGACTAGCGGCCAAAATACGGCAATATGCCTGAAGGGATTTGAAACATGACAAAAATATCAAAAAATGTACATAATTATGAGCCTTATTAAATAGATAGACGGCAGCATACAGTTGGACCAGAAAAAAAAATGTTCTAATTTTTTAACTCTTGGTTTGACGGGGTATTGAAGTTTGTACGCAAACGAAGTACCTAACCTAATGAACTCTACATAAAATTGTAGTCACATGATTAACCTTCGAAATTATGAAATATGTAGTAAATTTACCGTGGATTACGATGGATGACCACAGAATATGGTCAATGGTCCTTTTACGTAGTCGCGGTCAAGCGCGATAAACCTCTAGGGAAGTAGGTACTCTAATACTACTTAATCTGTGGGTACTCTTATAGGTTTTGATTTATTTGCGAAATATCAAAATATGTCACATAAATGGCCTTAGTTTATTACTGCGTTGACAGAAGCTTGATTTTTTTAGAGCTCCAAGAGACGTAAAGACTAAAGACGTAGAGACGTATTTGATATTAATTTCTTGATACCTCCTGAGGAAAAGGGTCTAGCAGGACTGACAGACAGACGGACAACGAACCTATAACGGTGCCTTTTTTCATTTTGAGGTATGGAACCCTAAAAACACCTTAAAACTATAAAAACAGAAAACAATACTTGGAGACTAGAGTAATCACAGGAAACCGTAGGTAAGTCAGCAGGTATATTGAAGAGGTTTAGTAGGTCTATGGGATATTAGGAACATGACGTAGACGCGATGGACTAGGTACTAGGTGTTGTCGCAGAATTGTAGACTATGAGATGAAAAGGCCGATAAAAGCGCAGACGGCAGTCAGTCCAAACCACCCCAGTTTTATAAATTAATCTTGAATTATGTTATTATGACACAGACATATTTTTTTGTGTGTCTTATTTTAAACGGATGATTTAAATTAGGTAGGTCTAGGTACACATTACACAACACATTTTTAGACGATAATGAATGGGGACATGCTTGCATGTGTAGATTGAGTAAATAGTAGATTTCGGTACATACTACTTTCTATTTAGCTTCAGTATATAGGTATAGTTGAAAGTCGGGTTGTTCACTAAAAACAAATGACTTAAGTAATAAATTTTATGACCGCCGTTTGTTTTTAGAGTTTTATTATCGTACTAGCTGTGTAATTAGTTCTTCTATGAGTCTGTGATTTTTTAATGTTTTGCTTACTCGAGTAGTCAGCCTTAGCTGACCCACCTTGCATAATGGTTGAGATTTTTTAGCAAACGGATCGATAGAATTTTATAATTCTTTTATTAAAATACCTATAATAAATAAAATATAAAAGAATTATAAAATTCTATCGATTCATTTTCTAAAAAATCTTACAAAAAATAATTACCTATAGGTACTAAGTTTGCGCCGTTTGTCTGTATTTTTAATAGGTAAGTGTTTATATTCGCTTTTACATGACAAAATAAAATAAACCTGAAAATTGCATTTTCCAACGCTTTCCAAGTCAGTCGGCGTTCCCACGAGCGTAATAAAATCGCGGCGGGATCTTATTACGCTCGTGGGAACGCCGACTTACCTACATTGTCAGGTTGCACGGAATCCGTCGGTCGCGATTCCGACTCGCACATGACCAGTATTTGTTTTTATTATACGGGTGAAATAATGAACTTTATTGAAATTGCATGCATATCTTTGTTGGACTTGTTACCTATGTTTTGGTAACGCAGTCATAAAACGTCTAACCACAGATGTCTAACTACCAATTTGTATCTAGTCTAATTAAACACTTTATGAAGTAAAAGCTGGTACAGTAGTAATTGCTATGCAAATGTTATTGTAGGATGTAAAGAACTGCTACTTCAAAACAATAAAACATCGAAATAAAAGTTAATTTGGCCATCTTGAAAAGCGGTCAATAACGCGCCAGCGGTCAGCGGAAAACTTTTGGCTTTCCGCATTTCGGGTCAGGTTTTTGATTTCCGCATAGTGCGTGTTAATAGAGAGATTTCTATTGGTAAACACGCACAATGCGGAAGAAAATAATAGCAATAAAAAAAAAAAAAAATATCGTAACATGCAGTCAATTTGAGGGGGCTTGTGGATAAGTACGCTTGCCGCGGCTTCTTCTCTTTACATACCAAGACCTCTCCGTGCCTTTTGGTCCCGGCTTTCATTCGTGGATCTTTGACAATCGTTACGGGTCGTCGGAAGCCTGAAAGTCTTACAACCAGTCTTACCAAGGGGTACCGTATTACCCAGTAGCTGGGTTGTGGAGATCAGATAGGCAGTCGCTCCATGTAAAATACTGGTATTCAGCTGCATTCGGTTAGACTGAAAGCCGACCTCAACATAGTTGGGAAAAGGCTAGGCAGATCATGAAGCAGTTAGTTTGCCATTTGGCTAGGTTATTGATTTATATAGGTAATTATGTTGGTTCATTTGAATATTTATAGAGGTTCGAATAATATAATGACGTTTGCCACGTACTTAGCAGTTTTCAGCAAGGGATGGTTGCTCCCGACCAACTTGCGTAGGTGGAGTGCTACGTTCGCAATCTCGTCGCTCAATACCCAACGAAGACTCAGGAAGGAAGTCGGATATCCAACAATCTTCTCCGCCTCACTCACTGCTCGATTCCAATCTGGCTTCGAGTTGTGTTGTGCAACACTGGCTCGCTGCGAGCTGCATGTATTCACTTCCCTAGCAGTACAAGGTCCCCAAAGTTTCGAAACAAACGCACTAGATGACTGAACTTTCACTAAATCGCACTTCACGACACGACACAATCGGCTCAGACTCATTTTCCGAACTGCAAACTGCACCGACCCAGGAATACCAGACTACGCAATTCGAATTTCGAAAGCGCGAAAGTAATTATTTGTACGCCAAACACTAGACTAGCACAAAATTACGTTATTTGCACAGAATTTATGCATTAAAACGTATGTCTAATCCAGTAAATTCAAAATGAAACCCTCGAGTAAAACTTTGTAGCAAAATTAAATTTTATAAGCAAGTGTTGCATAAAATAGATTTTATTTCGTAAATTATTTAAACGACGAATTACGAACGTGTACAACTTTCGCGCGTGATCGGTTGACTGACCGAATGGTGAATGAAGTCTATGAACTGGCGTCGGATTCGCTAATCGGGGATTGACGAATGACGTTTACTCAATAATCTCATTGAAATGCATTTTCTGAATCACACAGATCATACAATACAGAATTATACAGAAAAAATCCACTAGTTAATTACAGCATCTTTTCAGTTTTCACATAGCTAGCAACGTTTTACGTTTCTCATTTTGGTAGAAACTAGAAACTCCAAAATCTCAGAATTATTTAAGTAGGTAGCTTAGACTTAAACAACCTAGATAACACTAGATAATTAATACATTAGTACGACATGCTTCGTGAAATTGATTAAAAATAAATTTGTTTGGGTGTTTTTCATGCATGATTGAAACAAAACATGAAAACTTAATAAATGGTGGTCTCTTCATCTACAGGTAATAATAGTAAGTATGTTACACTGTGAAATTATTCGTTGCAAAACTTGCCGCAAAATTACTTTCATAACCGGGGTTCTGGAAGAAACAAAGTCATTTTGTCGGCAGTTAGGTACTTATCACTAAAGCGCCTATTACATTATCCAATTTCCAGAGCGCCAGATGTGCTAGCTTGCTTCATTTGTATTGTGTAAACTGCCTTTACACAATACAAACTTAGCACGCTATCTCATCTAGCGCTTTGGAAATTGGATAATGTAATGGGCGCTTATCAGCTTACCAAACCAAGTGCAGTAGGTACCCAAACTGCCGGCAAAGAAGTGATGTGTTACATCGCAATGCCCCAGGGCTTCTTGCACCGAGCAAAAGTTACGGTGGGTTTAGGTATTCAGAGCAAAGCAGAAGATAATCTATCAGTCATCACTGTTTTATGTACTTACCTACTTACGCATGGTAGAAAATCATAGGTATCATTTTCTACCTATTCAAGTACTCACAGCAAAATAATACAAGAGTTCCATTTACAAAATTGCTATTTTCTTTATCTAGGCGTAACTAAATATGCATTCAATCAAATTGCTCTAGGTTGGCTCTAGGAGTCAATCAGACATGCGGGAAACAGCGACTCGCACACTATTTTGAGACAGATGAAGTTTTGAAACGCTCCTTTTACCTTTACTGCTCGTGGACCTGCACCATTAAGGGAAAATAAATCGGAGCCACCTCTTCTCTTTAAAAAATAAGTTATTTTAGAGGATACTTGTATTGTACTTAATGCAACCATTTTATGAGAAAACATAATTGGATTTGGTTTGTGGTAAGGTTTGTGGATTTAGCACCCATTTCGTCATGTCATCTTGTTTATAGTTTCTCAGGCAGGTCCGCTATCAACCATGTAGGTACTCTGTACAGCACATCTAATAAAATTGTAATAATATTAGGTCTTTACCTATGAAATTGCCGTTCTGCAGTACTGGCCATTTCAAATCAAAATAATTTTTGTTTGGCTAAGAATTCTAATTTCAAATTAATTTTATTTTAAAAACATGGATTTTTTTTTCCAAAAGTAGTCATTTGTTTATTGATTAGTGTTACATTTTCATCGCATTTCAATCTTTTTCGTCATCATGGATACGTTAAAAATTCGAGTAATTATGGAATATGAGTACCATCGTGGCAGCAACGCGGCACAAGCGGCACGCAACATCAACGACGTTTACGGAGCTAACACTAAAAACCAACGCACCACCTGTTATTGCTTTGCTCGCTTCCGTTCTGGATATTTCGACCTGAAAAATGAACCTCGCGGTCGTCCGAAGACTTTGGTCGACAATTACGAATTAAAGGCGATTGTGGAAGCTGATGATACACAATCTACGGCTGAATTAGCAGCAGCTTTCGACGTTTCGACGTACTGTGAAGAACTGAACACAATGATGGAGAAGCTGGCACTTCTCCAACCAGCATTGGTCAATCGCTCGTCTCCGCTGCTCCTGCACGACAACGCGCGACCTCATACTGCACAGCAGACGGTCTCCAAGTTGCAAGAACTGGGGTTGGAAGCTCTCCGTCATCCGCCCTACTCACCAGACCTTGCGCCTACAGACTACTACTTTTTCCAGAATTTGGATAACTTCTTGGCGGGAAAAAAATTCAATACCCGAGAGGCAGTACAAAATGCCTTTGAAGAATTTGTTGCCTCCCGACCAGCTGATTTCTTTAAGAAGGGCATCAATAAACTGCCACTGCGTTGGCAAAGATGCATTGGTTGCATGGGTGATTACTTCGATTAATACAAATAAAAAATACATGAAAAAAATTCGTTTAAATTTTTTCATACAAAACGGCAATTTCAGAGGTAAAGACCTATTAGATTGCTGTACAGCCAGTAGCTGCTGTACACAAAAGTACAGAACACAGCGTGAACAGCACACTCAGCACAGAGTACTTTTTTATTTAGAGGGTGAACAGTGAGCTCTTAGATCGATTATAAGTATGTACATTTTGACAGATCAGTAATACCATAATATATTGAAACCTAACACAGTAGTTTTTATACTACCGAAAACTACTAAATATGAAGTGTTTTTGTAATTAGTTCTGATTTATGACTGTTGACTGCCTCGTTGGTCTAGTAGTCGCAAGAGCTTCTGCAGAGCGAGAGGTCCTGGATTCGATTCCCGGGTCGGGCAAAGTGTTATTGGATTTTTATATCTGGAATTTTTCAGTAGCAGCCCGGAGTCTGGATTTGTGCCTGGTTGATGGCAATACGCTCGCCCCCTAATACATGGGACTAAAACGTAACTGCATGACAAAATGTGGTTGAGTATCTAGGTGCACCTCTGCCCAGGCCCGGCTTGGCCATAGGGCTAATCTGGCAAATGCCAGATGGACCGTATGCCTGATGGGCCGGTGTGGCCGATTGGCGGACGACTTTTTTTTTTATTTGAAAAAAAAAATATATCAATTCAAATAACGTCCTCTACCGTCAAGTCGAGGACCTAATTCAATTTACGTTACGGCTGGTGCTTACTACATGCCCTGGGGCTTAGGGCGGCCAGGAGCCCAAGACTGCAAATTCGCCACTGAGTCGCACATTGGTTCATCATAATCCATCGCAATATCTTCTCATCTCATATACCGCAGTGTCTCAAGACGAAAGTCTTTGACCAGTGCGTGTTGCCAGTGATGACCTACCAGCACTGAAACGTGGTCGCTCACAATGGGGCTTACTAGAAGGCTAAAAGTCACCCAAAGGACAACGGAGAGGCCTATGCTTGGAGTTTCCCTACGTGATCGAATCAGAAATGAAGAGATCCGCAAGAGAACCAACCAATTGCCAAACTTAAGTGGCAGTGGGCAGGGCACATTGCTCACAGTACAGATGGCCGATGGGTCTGAAAGAACGTAACGTTGGAAGGGCTCCCACAAGATGAACTGATGACCTTGTAAAGGCCGCAGGAATCCGCTGGATGCGGCAAGCACAGAACCGGTCGACGTGGCGGTGCGGTGCTTGGGAGAGGCCTATATCCAGCAGGGGACGTCTTTCGGCTGAAATGATGATGAACCATTTTAGTCGTTGCAAACATCTACATTATCTATCCCAGTTTAGAAGTTGTAATAATTAACTTCGTTAACTAGACAAGAATCATTAGCATACAGCTTACGTCACATATTTGAAAATCGTTGGGTTTCCTACTTTCATCGAATTCTCTAAATTATTCGTATTCTCATGTCTAAACATAGATCGATATTTTTGCATTCGTCGACTTTCCTACATTCAACAAGTTTTCGGAGTTGTTCAAGTTTTCTACATTCATCGAGTTGTTTAGAGTTCTTCGAGTTTTTGGAGTTCCTCCAGTTTTTTTTCATCGAGATATTTAAAAAGCTCAATTTTTTCGCGACTCCTACATTCCTCAAGTTTTCTACACTCTCCAGCTCTACAGCTTCTTACATCTATCGACGTTAGTTTCATCTTGTTTTCTACTATAGAGTTTCCTGCATTCTTTGAGTTTTTTGAGATCTTCAAACTTTTTACTTTCATCGCTTATTTTGTGATCTAGACGTTTCCTACATTCGTCAAGTTTTCTAAGCCCATCAGGTTTTTACGATCATGGGATTTCCTACATTCTTCAGCTTATCTTCGTTCTTGTAGTTTCCTATATTCTTCATCTTGTCGTCATTCTTCATGTTTCTTACATTCTTCAGCTTATCTTCGTTCTTGTAGTTTCCTATATTCTTCAGCTTGTCTTCGTTTTTGTAGTTTCCTACATTCTTCAGCTTGTCGTCGTTCTTCAAGGTTCCTATATTCTTCAGCTTGTGTTAGTTCTTCAAGTTTCCTACATTCTTCAGCTTGTCGTCGTTCTTCAAGTTTCTGACATGCTTTAGCTTATCTTCGTTCTTGTAGTTTCCTATATTCTTCAGCTTGTCTTCGTTCTTGTAGTTTCCTACGTTCTTCAGCTTGTCGTCGTTCTTCAAGTTTCCTATATTCTTCAGCTTGTCTTCGTTCTTGTAGTCTCCTACATTCTTTAGCTTATGTGCGTTCTTTAAGGTTAGTAAAATCCTCAGATTGTCTGCGTTCATTAGGTTTCCTGAAGCAGTCATCAGATCTTTTACGGTCTTCGCCTATCCCGTCTTTTTTTGCTCCTTGATGGAACGTCTACCACGGGTGGAAAGCACTTTGAGCTAATAGTCAAATAGCTTGCTTCACGTTGTTTCGAGCCGTCGCGTCGTGACTCGTTACGGCCAACATTTATGTAGAGTTACAAAGCAGTGGAGAAAACGGTTTTTTTAATGAAGACATGTTTCTGGAGTTTTAATTTTAATAGGTTACACAAACCCTGTTTATACATGTTTTGGGGGGAAACTTTCTACATCGTACGGTTCCAGTTCCAACGGTAGTCGTTTCCTGTGACGCAGGACATTGGCTTAAAAATTCCATGTACTGTACACTATTTTACGAAGTATTTGTTTTGCGGCTGGAGTATCCTCACAGCAACTTGTTTTTGCTTCTCCTTAAAAGATAGCCGTAGCTGCTATAGTTTTTTTTTCTTACTTTTTAGAACATAATTAATACATAAATTGATGCTAGTACGCACGAGGCTATCTCGATAAGCAGTATTATATGTAGTTATATTATAAATAAAATCCACATATTTTAGAGGGCCGACCGTCTCTAAAATGCCTGGGCCGGTTTCAGGTCCCAGTCCGGGCCTGCCTCTGCCTAACCCTTCGGGGAATCCAGGCGTCAGACGTGAAGTTATGTCTAAATTCTGATTTATCAATGATTTGATTTGCAAAGGTGTCGTTATAGTAGAAAACCTTGTACCATTCACGTCATTCACTTCATGTCATGAAAAATCGTACCTAATTTTTTAAACAACTTTTTTTTTGTATTGTACGAAAAGCAGACATTTCTACGGCAACACTGATTTTACCCATTGACCAATCAAGACGTTTCTTCGTTTTATTAAGTTCATTCAATCCCAAGCGCCAACCAATCCACATCGAGGCCCTGAAATAGTTCACATTCGCGGTTCATCAATCAATCGCTCATGCCTCATTCAGTTATTCGTGTTCTGCCGGTTATCGTAGTCGTCTGTAGAGCGGTCACTACGCGCTTGCCGGTATATTTCAGTGTCCTATTTGATCAATTTCTCCATCCAGCACATCTGTTGTTATTTGATAACATTTGTGTGTGAAAGTGAGAACTTAAAGTTGTGTTGGAGGCGAGAAAAGTTCATTTAATTTACCGAAAGTACTTTGAGGTAAGGGATTTTTTGTAGCTTACTTAGATTTTTTCACGGGCTATCTCTGGCCCCGGCACGTCTTTCGCAGGCACTAGGTGCTTCACGTGTAATGCAATGCATACGTGGTGAAAAATCTGTACTACCGGTCTAAAATTACAGCTCAATCAGCGTTCTATCCACTCCGCTTCTCTATATTTTTTTTAACACATCTATGGGTTTCTGAATCTTAATCATGTTTCTATTTCGTGTTAGCCGGCTGCACTATAGGTAGTTCTTTTAATAACGTAATGTAAAATAAATCGGCAGTGTTTACTGTTAAAAATAGTAAACATCTCTGTACGTAAATAGCCATCTAAAATATTCGATCTATCTACATTATTAAATAACTACATAAACTTAGTGGGTAAGATTACACACAATAAAATTAACATCTGAGCATCTGCGGTAATTGCTATCCCGATAAGTTCGATTTTCAATTGATTCCAATCAAATGCGAAATTGCGAATCTCTTTTTTTCTATTTAGCAAGGAACCGGACTTTGTAGCGCCAGCAATGACCTGAGATTTGGCGGTCATTGATCTGTCAGCTGCTTCACATTCCTAATTTAAATTCAAAAAAATCTTGCATACCTACTTCCTATTTTCGGTGCTGACAAGGTATGATTTGTACAGAACTGTTTTTTATTTACATTGCCATTATTAATGATAATAATAATATTGTTTAATGTTCATTATGTAATTATCTTGAACCCTTTGCCCTTGCCAGTGTTTTTTCCTGCTTCAATGACTAGGTCAAGCATATCATTATGTCATACAGTTTATCATGTGATGCAAAGGGAATGCAACAATAATTTTATTATAATAATTATTTCTGGTGTCTTCATAATGCATTTGTGTGAAGAGTTTATGTAGGTACCAATGATAATTGAAACTACATAATTACGACACCTATGTGTTTGTGCATACACATATTCCACATTCTGATTGCTTGGAATAGGTAGTGATTGCCACTATCCACATCATCTTAATAATCTACCATCATAATTTTGTGAAGACCGCCCCTAAGACGACCCACTGACCAAGAATTGTGTTTCAATTGACATAGGTAAAATGTGAATAAAAAAAGAAACTTACAAAAGAAATTCCAAATTCAACCTCTACCATGTATTGTCCTTAACCGGAAATTTTACAAATAAGCCTTATTATGACACAATCCTAGTAATTAAGATAAACACCAGACTAAGTCATCTAACATCATTATACCTCAATTATCCAGACACCTCATCTTTGCAGACAGATTATAATTTAATCTTAATTTAATTTGAACATACTTAACATTGTCAGACTTTTTGTCTGGCTTTCATTTGCACCTCAAATTGGGCAATAATTATAAAATTACTGTTTGTTTACTTGTGTAAATGTTTGCAAGTTATGCTCTTGGTACTAAATTAACAAAAATAAGATAACATCATGTCAATGTTTGATAAGTGTACAAACATGATATAAGTACCTACATTAAGTATAATTTATGTTTTTAAAAGAACAAACCTCTCACCCATTTTATGAAAGTCTTTTGAAATTATATGCAGATATCATATCTCATATAAAAAATTAGTTTAAAAATTAAAACACAACTACTGAAAAATTACAATCAAAAAAATATGAAACAAGTAATTATTCTCATGTGAAATTAGAAAAAGACAGACAAATTAAAAATCCGGTGTCACACGTCATTTAAGGTCATTAACCTTTTAACCGCCAGACTTCATATCAGGGCCCCAAGTCTGCTATTTTTTACATTCCAACACGATCCCATTGTCACTGCATTGTCAGTTTGCTAAAAGTTCGTAATCTGCTAAATTCATAATTTCATACAATGAAGTGTCAGTGGTTGACCATTGGAAAGTCATAATGACGCCATTATGACGATATTATATTAGTAGATTACCAAACTTGTCAAAATCAACAATTATGAAATCAATGATAGACCATTCTGACACTATTGTAATAGCAGACTTGGGGCCCAGTTGTCGTGCCCCCAGCGCCAAGCACAGAAAATTAAAAAATCTTTTTGATAGAATACAGCTTATCGAAATTAAAAAAAAACAGATTATAGGAGCTGTGGTATTTGGTCGTAAATATACGACCTTGGCGAAATGGACACGAAAATATTTGTCGGATTAATCCGACGTAAGCGGTTAAAGGGTTAACAATGATCGGACTAGGTAGATTGAATTGGGGTCATTGATCCGAAACGTATATATTAATATGGGCATTCCTCCGGAATTTCGAAATTATGGTTGATTATTAAAATAAAACCGGAACTTATGTAGAAATTGTAGTAATATTATTTTTGATAAAAATTGGATGTAAAATGTACATATTTAACAATAAACATTTATCCTTATTGTTATTCATTCCACCCTTAATGTCAATGACCGTGACCACTATAACAACAATTTATAAAAATTTGTGGCAATAATTAAAATGCTAAAAATAAAATATTAAAAATGTGTATTTAAAGCTTCGTCGGAATTCAATTGTTTTTATTATTCAACAGATAAATAATAAATTAATTTAGTTTTGATACCTTCCTTTAAATTTTGAATTGAGTTGTAATAATATCACTACCAACACTAACAATATTTAATTAGATCCGGAAATACCGGAATTACTTTCCGGTAAAATGGCTTATCCATGTTCTTCTTTCTGTGGGCATTTATGATACAAGTACCAAAAATCAATCTACCTACTCCGATCACTGGTCATTAATCAAACAGATTATGTGTGACTCTAGATTTTTAATGTCTGTCTTTTTCTAATTCCAGATAAGAATATTTTCTTGTTTCATATTTTTTAGTGTGTGATTTTTCAGTAGTCGGGTTTTTAACAATGATATGTATACATAAGTATATTATATATTTTTGAAATGTGCTAATTAAGCCCTTTCATTTGATACCCAACACGGCATCATTAGAAAAAAAAAACAGTTATTGACTTTATGTCCTCTAGAGGGCGCCACATTCAATTGAATGTGACGTCACATAGCCATTTTTTTTTATTGGGGGAAAAGTGTACCTGTACTGGCTAATAAGATACTAATCTAACCGGCCTGTATTGTCCAACTGCAGGGCAAAGGCCTACCTCACCCTTTTCCACACAATTCTGTCTTTTGCTAGTGCCAGCCAGCCCTTTCAGTAGGAGTCAAGCACAGATAAAAATTAAAGAACACTATTGTTCTTTAATTTTTATGCTGATCACTCTTTCATGTATGCCTGTGTTACGCAACATTCATTTGCTGAATGAAGGAAATTTCCACCCATTTCACATTGTCTGCTATTCAATTCACATTGATTAGACGAAATCATGTGATAATTGAGTTTGGTCATGTTCAAAGACTTGATATGAGTTTTGACTCAATGACCCTTGAATGAAAAATAGGGTTGGATCTAGAATCGTTTGGCAGGAGGAGGGGGTGAATGGGGTGAAGGTTGGTAGGGGTTGGGTCCCTGATTATAACGCTACCACTCTCATTACAAGGTAATGCATATTTTTTGAGAAATTAATAAAAATTATTTCTAACCTCAAATCAGATAAACAGTGAAACGAAATGTCAAAATGGGCGATTGACAACCAAATTTGTATCAATATATTGTCTGCGGTGTAAAATGTCGTGTAAAATACGTGAAACGAAACGCAAAAAAAAAGTCAGTGTCATTCAGGCGCAGATTTCCTGAAAACGATCTAAAAGGTGGTTTTTTAAAGCTGTGTACCTATCTCATAAACCGTAAATAATTTTGACATGTAAAAAAAATATGATATTTTCAAGTCCTTTTCGCATACAGTGATGGAAGCCAAAACATAATTAAACATACTTTAATGCACCAAAAAAATCTTTAAACATACCTCCTAATAATCTTTAAAAGCTGTTTATCCCTTCACTAGCAATTATAATTATAATTTAAAATATACCATGAAATGTCAAATTCCAAACTGCATCCAGTGATGGATTACTTTTTATTAAATAGTTAATTTCTAATTTTATACGATTTTATTTGCACTTTTACGACATAATTCCGGTGCGCGTGAGAATCTTCTATCTCGTGCGTCAAACTAGACAGCCATAACGCCATTTCACTTACACACCGAGCTAAACCAAGCTTGGAACCAGGGCCTTCAACCTAAAAATTCTGCTCAGAAGGAAGTTAGTGTGCACCCCACTTTATAGTTAAAATGTGTCGAATCTGTCCCAAAACCGAATCGGGGCACCCCGACTTTACGTAGTCTTTTGGCTGGCATACTAGAGTGTATATAAAAACCTGGAGGCGCGGAGGGAGAACAGCCCCCGCCCGCTGTAACAAAGGTTAGTCACCCATGCGAGCCGCAGCGGCTGAGGTTGGTCGCCGGAGGCGACCAGCAAACCGAAGCTGCGGAGGTGAGCATGCGTGCCTGTCCTTTGTTACGTAAAGGCGAAGGGGCAGCACAAGTGTTTAGAGGTTAGGTTACAATAATTAGTTTTTTTTTTTCAAGAATGGTGCTTACCTTTACATGGGAGTAGTGGGGGAGGGTGCGTTAGGGTAAACGATTCTAGATTTTAACCGTATTAAAATCTAGAATCGTTTGGCAGGAGGAGGGGGGTGGGGGTGGAGGCGGGTACCCTGAGCCCCCCCACCACTCCCATGATAGGGTAGGTAATGCACCGTTCTTGAGAAAAACTAATTATTGTAACCTAACCTCAAAACACTTTAAAGTTACTTTTACTATCGTATGGCAGAAGTAGGGGTTGAGGGGGGGTGGGAGAATACCCTAACGCACCCTCCCCCATCACTCCCATGTAAAGGTAGGTAAGCACCATTCTTGAAAAAAAAAACTAATTATTGTAACCTAACCTCTAAACACTTAAGTTGCTTCTGCAACGTCTCCGGCGCTGCGGGAAGTGCAGCCCCTTCGCCCTTACGTAACAAAGGACAGGCACGCATGCTCACCTCCGCAGCTTCGGTTCGGCCGCTGCGGCTCGCATGGGTGCCTAACCTTTGTTACAGCGGGCGGGGGCTGCTCTCCCTCCGCGCCTCCGGGTTTTTATATACACTCTAGTATGCCAGCCAAAAGACTACATAAAGTCGGGGTGCCCCGATTCGGTTTTGGGACAGATTCGACCTATTTTAACTATAAAGTGGGGTGCACACTAACTTCCTTCGGAGCAGAATTTCTAAGTTGAATGACACTGACTTTTTTTTGCGTTTCGTTTCACGTATTTTACACGACATTTTACACCGCCGACAATATATTGATACAAATTTGGTTGTCAATCGCCCATTTTGACATTTCGTTTCACTGTTTATCTGATTTGAGTTTAGAAATAATTTTTATTAATTTCTCAAAAAATATGCATTACCTTGTAATGAGAGTGGTAGCGCTATAATCAGGGACCCAACCCCTACCAACTTTCACCCCATTCACCCCCTCCTCCTGCCAAACGATTCTAGATCCAACCCATGCCTTTGTGTCGCGCCACAGATTAATACAGATGGGACACTCCCGCAAAATCATTTAAATAAAAAGCTACTTGTGCTGCGACCACAATAAAGTGCAATTCAGGTCGCACAACGCTTATTACCTACAGTTATATTCACCTACAAGTTGCCTCTCTTTCTATCGCGTAACTCTTATACCTTCTTGTTATACCTTCGTTAGGGTTGTCTTCTTTTACGACGCGGCGCGTGAGTGAGTATCAAACTAACGTGCGAGCCGGCCGGTGCGCGGCAGCCCACACTGAATTGACCCAGTGAGCTGAGCTCGCCACGTACTTGTATCTTTATACCTAACCTGCGGAGTGTCCCAGTCTAATCTGAATATTCGCGCGCGATCACAGATTAATACAGATGGCACCTGTTATGACCTGTATTAATCTGTGGTCGCGCCGGTCGCGCGCGATTATATCGCGTGTCGCGCCTGTTTGCAAGAGCCTTTACGCTTTCAAGGACACTAAACGGGACATAACAGAAGTTTTATTGTTATGAGTTTATGACGTCTATGGGCGTTTAGTGTCCTTGAAAGCATTGAAGGCTGATGATGGTTGATGGCATTTGCCCACTATTGCACGAAACTTAATAAAACTGTTGAGATATCAGTGTACTCTCCAGGCGCGATGAAGATAAAGGCAAAATGATTATCATCAGTCAACTCACCACACCACCGTGTATTCTTTAATTAATTCATGACATGATATCGTGGCAATTAGGTACCCCTGAAACGTTATCAATGCAAGTGACAAATTATTCCATAGGTACAGACGCCAGCAGGTCAAGCCACCCGAAACTGTCAAATTTTCCCATTCAACCTTGAACCTAATGCTTTAGCGATAAAGATCAAAATCTATTAAAGAAATTTGACAGATTGTAGTAGCTTGATGTGCTGGCGTCTGTACCTTACGCAAAATTCAAAAGCGATATTCTCACGAAACCCTGACAAAAGACCTTTTTAATAACAATGTTGTTTCGAAAAGACTACGTTCGTAACATCATAAAATTCCTATCAATACTTTAGGAGAAAATCGCTTTTCAATCTTGCGTAATTGTAAGGTAAATGCTCGTGACTGTACTATGAGCAATAGCTCAATCTGTCAGTGTCGTCTGTGTAAGCCTTGTGATTTGAGTGCTACCTTGACTTTGTTTGTCGGCGGCTCGCCTAAATTGGATAAGCTATACCGAGGCGTGATTACAAAAGCCTGTTGATTTCGGCCAGGTTGGTACTTGTCCCAACCGCTTGGGCTTTTATTAAAGTAGACAACCTCACTTTAATCCTCAAGGGGCCGAAATGAATAGACAAAGCCGGCGTTTTATAATACTGCCACTACAAAACCCTGAGAGGCAGGTGTAGACCGAGTGGGAGCTTTTATTGAAAGAAAACAAAACAAACATAATTATCTGTAGATTTATAAATTTAACTAGCCCGTGGCTTCGCCCGCGTGGATATCGGAAAATATCCTACGGAAACGTACTACCGGGAAATTGTAAAGGGAACTTTTTAATTTAGACAAGGAATAAGCAAGGATTTCCGGGTAGTAAGTTCCCGTAGGATAATTTCCAATTTCCACCCGGGCGAAGCCGCGTGCCTCTGCAAAATTTCAGCTTTCTAGGTTCAAGGGTTTGGGCTGGGCGTTGATGAGTCAGTCAGGACTTCTCTTTTATTTATTTATTTACCTTATCCAATTTATAGAGCGCTAGATGAGCTAGCGTGCTAAGTTTGTATTGTGTAAAGGCAGTTTACACAATACAAATGAAGCAAGCTATCTCATCTAGCGCTCTATAAATTGGATAATGTAATGGGCGCTGATAGATTGATAGACAATGCAGTCGTGTTTTGTTGATGATACTTAAATTCAAAAACAGAACGTCATACGAACAATAAATAACATAATAGACCAAGGAATGATTCAATACCTATTATATTTTTCTTACAATGCTATTTATTATGTCCTTGTCGAAACATAATTTTTGGGTTTCCACAAAAATGAGAATTATTTATGTGCAGGCACGTTGAAAAGGGTCTGACGCAGGCCGGGTTTTTTTACCAATACTACCCGAAAAGAATAGAAACCTGCTCAAGCATATAAATCTCGATTTAGAACTGTGACAGTCAAAACTTCAAACAATCTCCATCTCTATTCATTCACCATTGAATGAACAAACCTGCTCAGAGATATTCACAGATTCTGGAGTGTAACTTGTGGTGCTGCTCCACAAACAATGGGGCACTTAATATCGTGTCCAGCGTGTTCTGTTGTCTGCACGCTACTGGAACTGATGGACGCTACTGAAGGTAGTACCACATTCGTAGCCAAATTCTGCGCCGACTTAATCTAGATTACCATCGACACGCTAAGAAAAAGAATGAACATTTACCTCATTATCTGCCTAGCCTTTTCCCAGCTATCTTGGGGTCGGCTTCCAGTCTAACCGGATGCTATGAATACCAGTATTTTACATGGAGCGACTGCCTCCACAATCCACAACCCACTTACTGGGTAATACGATACCCCTTTGGTAAGACTGGTTGGTCAGATTTCTGGGCTTCTGACGACCCATAACGACTGTCAAAGATCCACGAATGACAGCCGGGACCGGCGTAGCTTAACCTGATCAATATACCGTTACTACTTAGCCACAAGCCATAAAAATTCGTATCACAAGCTGGCAATTTTTCTTTTAATCATGCTAGATATAAGTAATCTAGATGTATCGCAAAGAAAACTCAACGATCATAAACACGCTAGTCAAACCGGATCATGTGCTAGTCACAACGATATTGTTTATAGTAGTAATGTCAATGAACCTGCTATTTCTAGGACAAGGCGAAATGGTTTTTGTAAACCTTTGAACATGACCATTGCACGTGCTTACACGCCATACCTAATTAGTTTATTCGTTCTATGAATGAATTGCACTATGGCTAATGCAATTTACCTATTCTAAGTTCATTTACCTACGTTAGTATTATTTATTCTGTGGCAGAACTAAAATTTTGAATAAAAAATCTCAATTTCTGAACATGAATAGCTGAATAGGAATAGCTTCTAAAACCAATGTCTATCTATGTAGATAGACATTAGTTATCCTATTTTCGGGACTAAGTTGACGTGGCAGAAACTGACATTTCTGAGTAAATGGAGTAAATAGAACATTTTGTTCAATAAATGAGAAATGCCTCGTTAGATGAAAACATTAAATTATGCTGTTCATATATTACATTTCCACTATGAAAAATAGGCGGCGTTTGTAAATATGGAAGAAAAGGTGAAGAGGTGCGAAGTATAATATTAACATTTATTTGGCAACAACAAACAAAAATCAACAAATTATGTGCACCTAGTTTTATAGCCCTAATGTCTAACACTTTGTTCCAGGTATGGAGTGGGAAGGGCCGCCCAAGCAAGGCTTGTACGACCCTCAGAACGAGCACGAGGCCTGTGGAGTCGGATTTGTAGTTGCTATCGACGGAAAACGTACCCATAAAGTAAGTACCTCGCTTGCCATGAAAAGCTTTAGAACGCTTCAAGTCCAGAAAAATACTGTTTTACCAGAGATTCTTCCAGAAAACTTTACGGCTCTTTTTACTTTAACAAGTACTCGTCTTGCAAAACCATCGAAACCCTTCAAATTATTCTTAACTCCAGAAATAACTTCACAACCCGTCCCTTGTGGAACAAAACTTCACCGGTTTTCTTTAACAAGCAATTATCTTGCAGAACCATCGAAGCCACTCAAAGGCTTTCATCTCAAGAAATTTCTTGCGCAACCATTTCTTCCACAAAACTTGAACTTTTCTGTTTTCCTTTTCAATTCCTAATTTATAAGAAATCATTTTTGCGATCCCTGGCGGAGTTACGTTGAATTTATTGAGTTTTAATTAAGTTTTTGAACTTTGTGTAAAAGCTCAATAATGCTTGCATTGTTCCATGTTTGCATGCCTAACAATATCCTAACTGTCAATACTATCCGAAAGCCAGACAAGCTCCATAAGCCCTAGCAACGCCCTAAGCCGAAATTTGATCTCGACTAGGAGCACCCCTAACTCTTGTTGCCTAGTAACGTTAATTAATTTGCGCTTGGCATTGTCCAGTGAATCTATAATCAACAATATTCACCCTTTGAAGCTATCCGATGCTAATTGGTCAGCTTACATCCAGAAAGATAAGACATAGACTAGCTGTAGGCGCGTCCCTGGGAATTTGCACAAGTTTACTTGAAATGCATTACGGAAACGAGATTAGCAGTGAGCAGATATTCCATCCACAGTATGGATTGTGAGTATAATCTAGGTTGAAGCCATAACCGAAAGAGAAATAAAATGTGTTCTTGTTTATACCCCAGGAAGAATCCTTCAGAAGCATAAGTAATTATATTTTCTGAATTGCATTTGGCAAGCATCCTTTAGCCATGTCGAAATTCTACGCCATGGTTTTATGGAGAAAATGGTAATTTTAACTGCCTATTACTTAGAAACTTTTCAAAGGAAAAAACTGCGTTGTGGAATTTTTCGGCAGCCATTCTTACATTTGGCAGAGCATAAAATGAACAATATTCGCTATGATTTGGAGCTACGCATCACACACAATGTTAAAGGCAAAAAAGTTTAGGTCCAAATTAGATTAAACATGAAATCAAGTACTCAATTACCATTAGCACACAATTTTTAGGGTTCCGTACCAAAATGGTAAAAAGGAACCCTCATGGTGCGACTCAGTCTGTCTGTCCCTCCCCCCCAATCTCCGAAGTTTGCAAAGAGAAAAATGTGATAGAAGTTTATGTAAAGAATATAGGAAAAACGATGTCTCTAATTAGCACACTTTTCAGAAATAGTAACGGAACCCTCGGTGCGCGAGTCCGACTCGCTCTTAACGGGTTTTTATGGTTTCATTTTGCTTCGGCTTTTGTAAATTTTTATTAGCTCATGGCTTCGTACTAAAGCAATCTTATTATACGTCTACAAAACTGTACAAATCTAAATACAAGCAGCCATTACCAAAGCAGTTCCTAATTTAGTTGTCTAGACTGCTTAGATTCGATCCAATTTTTTATTTCAATTGCATTTAAATTCTCCAACGAGACAAATGCTCGTTGGAGAATTTAAATGCAATTTGAATCTAGTTGATTCTAATGAAATCGAATAGAAGATTACTGCTGCTGTTTGTTAACTTCTATTTTGAGCGTTTTGTGTAGTCGTCCAATTTGCTAAGACTAAATTCAATCAGAAGTTTAATTAATGTATGTACTCGTAGAATTATTTAGCCGCCAGAGATTGCCCTGTCAAAATTTCAATCCATAGAAAAAAATCATTCAGTTTTTTCCCGAATTTTCCATTTTTCCCGGCAACTTCAAATTTGTCTTTCCGCCAGAACCTTTAACATATTAAAACGAAAATTGGGCAAATTGGCTCAGCCCCCACGGCTGGACCGATTTGGCAGCCGTTTTGAAATAATGCGCTTACCAACGAACACCATATTTCAATTTTATTATGTAGACCAGCTGCACCCCGCGGTTTCACCCGCGCAGACCGGGATAAAAAGTAGCCTACGTGTTAATCCAGGGTATAAGCTATCTACATACTAAATTTCATCCAAATCGGTCCAGACAGAGACAAAATTATGATTTAAATATAATCATCATGTGCCTAGCGTTTTCTTAACTTTGTTGGGGTCGGCTTCCAGTCTAACTGGATGCAGCTGAATACCAGTATTTTACATGGAGCAACTGCCTATCTGACCTCCTTTTCCTCAACCCAGTTACTCGGTAATACGATACCCCTTGGTAAGACTGATTGTCAGATTTTCGGGCTTCTTACGACCCGTAACGACTGACAAAGATCCACGAATGACAGCCGTGACCAACGGCTTAAAGTGCTTTCCGAGGCACGTAGGGGTAACGCGGCAAGCGTAGCGTGATGATTTAAACATGTTTAACGCTGAACGTATTTAGTGATTTGTGGTTAATTTACGATATTGAAAATGAACATCTATTTACGCAGATCGTACGAGATGCAGAGACGCTCGCAAAACGCATGGAGCACCGAGGTGCGTGCGCCTGCGACAACGACACCGGAGACGGCGCGGGAGTGCTAACCGCTATCCCGCATCAGTTCTACTGCGCTCAGCTCAGGTAAGAGAAGTAAATACTCGTATAAGTAGTTACGCAATCGTGACTCATCCAGTATCTCTGTCGCAGATGGATTGTCGAATCCGCTGTTTTACAAAACAGCTCCGTTATGTAAAACAGCTGAACAAAAGCTGTTCAGTTGGATTGCCACTGCGTTACGTTTAACATAACTGCTACACACGTTTAGACGCAATGCAGAATGGTTTATCTGCAGTCTCAATAAGCGTTTGGTGTGGCTCCTACTTCTACTACCGAATCGGTCGTAGTAACTAAGCACATGTGTGAGCACTATGTAGCTAATATAAAGCTACCTTTTACTGGGTTCGTCTTTCACTGACTTGAATGTGCCCTGGCGGTTGAGAGTATGTCATGCTCACTCAAATGTCTCGCTGGTGGTGGCGTGTGTGTTGCTGTTGGATCATTAAGTTCCCTTCAAAATGGTTGAGCTAATTGGTGCTGATCCATGCGTCATGTTCGTGAACGGGCGCCGTCAGTTGGGACTGGTCGTCTCTTAGCTGCCACGGCTTATTTTTTTTATTTTTTTTATTTTTTTATTTAGTTGTTTTTAGTTTTTATCTTTTTTTTTTAATTACGGACGCTTTTAACGTGCACGTCTTTCTACATTGTTCTCACATGTATATTTTCAATATGAACGATGTAAAAAATACTGGTATTCAGCTGCATCCGGTTAGACTGGAAGCCGACCCCAACATAGTTGGGAAAAGGCTAGGCAGATTGATTGATTGAACGATGTAAAAAATATTTTATAAAATATTTGATTTTAAAAGAGTGTCCGTGGAGTTTCCTGCCCGTTCTCCTCCATAGGATCTACGCTTTGGAATGGGCAATCTAGCTTCACTTTTCTGACTGACCGACCCAAGACCGACCCTTTGACAATTCAAAAGTGCCTGTAATTGGTTTATTTGAAATAAATGCTTTGAGTTTGAGCAAGCTAGAGCACCCTGATCAATTGGTTTAGGTTAGGTTATAACTGTGACCAAACGCGCACGAGTCGGCCGAGCGGTGCCGCGGTAGCGGCCGGCGAAAGCTAATTCCAATTTGGTTGCAGTTACTTGACTATTTAGTGTTTTTAGGTTTGACTTACATAAAACTTTGCTAGAACTTTATGTTAAAATTGTCCCTAGAATCACTGTTTTCACTAGAGTTAGGGTAATTTTGACTTTTCTGTTTCGGACGCCTTTATTGTTGTTAGGACACACAGAGCAAAAAAAAATTATAACTGAATTCTACAATCTGACGTTTCATTTCACGCTGTTTTACATAACCTCTAGTCGTTTACCCGCTGCATTGATAAATGCAATACGTTTATGCAATTGTGCGTGATAAAGTTCAGTAAATAAATATGGAAAATCGCTAAACGTCGTTCAGCTGTTTTACATTACCGAGCTGTTTTGTAAAACAGCTAGCGGTTATGTAAAACAGCGGATTCGACAATCCATCTGCGACATCTCTATTGCCGTGGCTTGAACTGCGAGCTAGGGTGATTGTTCGCAATATCGCGTAGGTTTGGCCAGGTACGTCACAATTCACGTAGTGTACGGCGCATATTATGTTTTTCGCTGCGCTACCCCGCTACGAATATAGTAGCGAAAGTAGTAATGTGGGTATGTCAACGATTTTTAAAATAAGAAGGATGAAAACAAAAAATTGTTGTTATTTTACGCGAAGACCTAAATATTCACGTGGTCAAAACAATGCGCCACTAATGTACTAGTTTAGTAAGTACTGAGACGAATGATTATTATAGGTCGTTACCGACATCCGAGTGATGTTCTCTGTAGGTAGGTAGGTACAATGAGGTGTGTTTATGTAGTGGTTGATTAAAGATTTATGTACATATTTTGGTGCATGAATCGAAGCGCCATCATTTAATTTTACATATAAACTAAGACACAAGTGCATCACAATAATCCAAGTGTACAAGTGGGCACAGCATTATCACACACCACTTGCGTGTTAAAACAAAAACTTTTCATTACTGAAGAAATCGTTTCTTAAAACGTCAACGAAACAGCAAAAACCACAACACGCTACTTCAGCATAGTTTTAATTGATTAAAACTCCAACTTTGTGGAATTTGGCAAGTTGCCAGCCATTATGAGAACAATCGTGCTTACAGCCTTACACTTGGCATTTCGCCAGCTGGTCGGAAAATCGATACGACATGACAAACTGGAGCAACCGTTCTCCAGAGCGTGGGAAATGTACTGGGAAAATACTCTAAGATTATCTTTACGTAATCTTAGGAGCTGACTTGTGGGTCTTGGCAAAGAATTCGACAGTCCTTCACGCGTAAGGTGTCTTTGTTGTAAAGAATATCAGCAGTGTTCTCTTGCTGATAAAAAGTATGAAAATATACTGCAAGCACCAGTCAAAAGTAATGATGGATGAATGATAGGTGCTAGGATAATCACGTTAAAATATTGCTTCAGATAAGCATACTTCATTAAGTATCAAGTAGGTATGTAAAGTACCTATAAAGGTGCTCCCTCACCAGGAGCATTTGCGAGTAATGTAACATTTACAGATTCGACTTTGAGCATTACAATACAATACTACCTCCCTGACTGATGAGCAATCGCGTGTAATGTAACATTTAATTACAAGTGGAGCGCATTGATGTTACAAGTTGTATCAAGATTATATGTTGTATCATTACAAGATGCGCGCTGTAATGCTCGATTTTCCTGCCTCACTGATGTAATTAATGCTCGAATCTGTAACGTTACATTACACGCGAATGCTCCTGGTGAGGGAGCACCTAATTCATTAATAATACCGCAACATTACGAGTATGTAATTATAGAATAGAACCAGTTTAAGTGCTCTCAGTACGTTCAAGTTCAATATTTCAAACGGCTTTAAAGGCCACGGTCATTCACATAACTGAAACACGAGTAAAGAGAAAACATTGTGTGAAACTGCACTTACATAGTAAACATTTATCGTTCAGATTGTAAAGCACACACCAGTGTTTTAAAAATACAAGCTATTTTGATTCGGTAGTTTGAATAATGCATGCACTTACCAAGGGATATCGTATTACCCAGTTGCTGGGTTGTGGAGGTCAGATAGGCAGTCGCTCCATGTAAAATACTGGTATTCATCTGCATCCTGTTAGACTGGAAGCCGACCCCAACATAGTTGGGAAAAGGCTAGGCAGATTGATAGTTTACATTGTAGCAATTTTAAAATATAAACAAAAAAAATATTTGATGCATTGACTCAATGGTGAGCATAAGTTATTTCCAACTACCGTTAGATAAACAAGGAATACATTTAATGTAAGTAAAATAATTCAAGAGACCGAAAAGAGCTGGGAACAACCGGCAACCGAACAAATCTTTGGAAAACTGATTATTATATAAACTAAGTGCATGGCGGACCACGCACAATGAAGGGTTCCGTAGTTGAAAAGAAGTTATCCCAAAAACAAACTTAACATTGGATATTAAAAAAAAATATGTATGACATAAAATTACAAATTCACAATTTTCGGACTTTTTCCTTTATTTGGAGACCTTGCTTCTTGCCAAATTTCATTATTCTAGGTCAACGGGAAGTACCCTATAGGTTTTGATTTACTTGCGAGAGTCAAAATATGTCGCATAAATGGCTGTATCTTTTTATTCCGTTGCTTGAGAAGCTTGAGTTTTTTAGGACATCAAGAAACCATAGACGTACGTATTTGATATTAATTTCAACTTGATACCTCTACGCGTTCCTGAGAAAAAGGGTCTTGACAGACTGACAGACAGACAGACCGACAAACAAGTGATTCTATAAGGGTTCCGTTTTTTCCTTTTGAGGTACGGAACCCTAAAAATACCAGAGGAACAACAATTCAATCATAGCAAATCCATTGTTATGCGTTACAAAGACAACAACAAACAGCAGACACACTCAGCGTGACAGTTGTTCCGTTATCACATAGGTAGTATAAATATCAATCAACGAGATCGTGCCTAAGCCTCTGTCTGTATGTTTGTCGATGAGTATCATAGTTAAATAAACAGGATGAAATTGAATTCATGTGCATCCTCTTAACAACACACACATTGGACATTTTAACGAGCTATGCGAACATAAATGTAGGGAACAGCTGTTTGGTCCTATAGTAAAAGATGTTCATATTGATGAGTACAATGATCCCTTAAGAGGATCCCCATGAATTCAATTTTACTGCTCGCCTATAACATCTATAACACAGTCAAACTATTCGCAAGATACATACTTTAATTGGATGTCCTACTGAAACGCTAAAATATGTAGTACTAGCTGCGCCCCGCAGTTTCACCCGCGTAGACCGGCGTTAAAATTACCCTATGTGTTAATCCAGGGTATAAGCTATCTACATACCAAACATCCAAATCGGTCCAGACCTGTCCAGACGTTTGAGCGTAAATTAGTAACAAACATACAAACACAGACTCAGTCACAAACTTTCGCCTTTATTAGTGTCATATAGCATAGCACAATCAGACGGCCGTTTTTTTTTTCTTTCAAAAAATTCTACCTCACCTGAATAAAAATGTAAGCAATTTTCAAACAAGACATTTCAAAATGTTTCATATCTCCAGACTTAGGATTTTTATCTCAATGGGTTGGCATTACTGCTCGCCTCAACACGATTATGTGTAACGTTACATTTACGATCCATCCATAGAACTTGTACCCTTTGCGGTTTGCGGTATAGTAACATCATTACTTACACTCAAAGAGGTCGCACCTCATAGACCTCTCTGAGAGCGCCAGACAGCCACACTGACGGTCGATACTGTAATATTCACAGACAAGTTACCGCCAAAGAAGGGATTTTAGGTAATGTAAAATCATGAGTTATGAACATGAAACAACCGAGCTCAGGTCTGTGGTTTGTGTCGGGGAAGCTCAAGAACTCTTGAACAATCTTGGATAACATCGTGCAAGACTGCAAGAAAAAAGATTTGATGCTTCAGTGAATGCTGAATCTTGGTTTCAGAGGAAAGAGAGGATAAAATGAAGAGAAATAAATGTATGATATACAGATGTGACATTAAAACAGTATGAAAATGGGAGTTGTCCTTCAACAGCAACACTCCATATTTTATGGAGCAACAATGATAAATGTAACAGCGTCACTTTGCATTGAATCCTGGATCAGAGGCAAGCTTTCCAGTAATTTTAATTCTCGTCTTCGGGCTATATATATTTCTGCTTTTGGCCCATTCTCCAAATAAGCGTCCAAATCGTCCAATACCTATTTTTATATCTTGCCATTTGCTTGCCCCTCGAGCATTGCAGTTCAAAGACGTCAATTACATAATAGTCATCGTACGAGATATAATAGACCCCCCGATCATGTGCTCGTAATATCAACAGTCAATTTGTCTGACCCAGTCACCTATCGCCAACAAATAGATAATGACCGCCGTTCTGAAGCAGAGCTACGCAGTTGTTTGATTTATCTAGGCAGTAGTGCTGGCCAGGAGTTTATCGATAAAAAGCCGTGGGGTACCTATTTGTTTAGTTGTGATTATCTGCCATATCATCGTATATCATGCTGTAAACGTCTACTGCTGAGGGAATCCATTGCTTAAAATCACTTGGTTGACTATGTCTAAAATGGTATGAATACCTACAATGATCGTTGAGCTTTATTTTAATATTTTGTGAGTTGTCTTTATGAGTTGTTTCTTCATCCGTTTGTATTCCATAATTTCTTGTACCTACCTCAAAATTGCGCCATAAATAACCCGTATAAATGTGTGGTTTCAGATACATGTTATTGTAATCGGGATCATCTAAATATATTTACACAGTTACTAATGTAATGCATTAATCAATAAGTAAACACTACTGGCGTACTGCAATAGCTTAGTTGTCTTCGCAGAATAAATTACGGAGCCTTATGGAATTATTGAGAATCTAAAATGCAATCTAACAGGAAGAATTAATGTTTATTATTATGTAAGCTAAAGCGCAGTTTAAAGGCCTAGTAACAATCTTGACATTCAACTTCTTTGCATTCAATGATACGTAGAAATGCAGTGATAAGTAGAAATTATCGTATTCGTGAATAAATAACTGGGTTCGAAGTCGAGACAGCTCTCCTCACCACTAGATATCAATGTTTGTGTTCTAATATAGGACAGCCTTGCTGCAAGACCTTGAGTGTTATGTTGTTTACATTCTTTTGTTTCCGTCCTAAATACATTCTAAATATTTTGTAAGCGATAAGGGCGTGGGAACGTGTCTCTTCAAACTGTATTTTGTTTCATTATTTGGTAATGCTTAATTATTTTGGAAAATAGAAGCCATCTCTGCATTAAGACTAAGGAAGGAGACCCTTCTTGTCCATGGAATGATCTACACATGACTATCATGAATGCAAAAATGAGCCTTCTTACTAAAAGAATATGTTTTGGAAACTTTCCGAGTAACGAAGTCCGACCTGTAAAGATAATTTTCAGCCACGAAAAATAGATTTTCTGTGATTGAAACAACAAAGCACAACTATTACCTACCGTATATAAAGTTGTTTTCCGCATCGTTACGTAATCACGCGATTACATTGCTTACCCTGATAAATAGACCTTGGCTTTTGAAAAAAGGCAGCAATTTAACTAGTAACACGCCTTAAAATTACACGACCATCACTTTATGAAGCTATTCAGCTCATACCTCCATAGAACCGCAGATTCAAGGACGCTTTCAGAGTTCTAAGTAGTGACACAGTTGTCTCTGTTTCCGTGGGATCGATTCTCGTGTCTCTTTTTATAAGCTCAGTCGACAGTTGGAAAACGATGTCTCGCTGGAGAGCGGGAATGGAAGAATTTCATTTCATGACATTGGCTACTTCGCTTTTTGAAAATGATAAGTAGGTATTTATGTTGACATTCATACTTATTTCTATTCTCGCATATGATTTCGTGGTATGAGATGGCAAGTACCTATCTACTTGTAGTCAAATATGGTTAGCGATTTGGATGACTTTCTTTATAGTGATCGAAGGTGTGGTTGAAGTTCTGGCTGAAGTTGGTTCGTCGATTCTTTATTTATATTTTGGAAGCATTTTTGAAGACTACAGCTAGCCTCGTATTGAATTCAAACCATGTTCTGTACTATACAACATGTCCCAGAATTGATGGCACAACCGCTTAAGGGGTCATTGTATTCATAATTATGAACAACTTTTACTATAGGACCAAACCTGTAATCGCGGAAAAAATCAACTGTTCAGTAAGTATATTTATCCACGTACATCAAACTCGAGAAAATGTACGGACCAGCTAATTTTTTTCGCGTTTTCAGGTTTGGTTCCATATTAAAAGTGGTCCATAAGGATGAGTACAATGACACCTTATGCGGTTGTGCCATCAATTCTGGGACATGTTGTATAGTACAGAACATGGTTTGAATTCAATACGAGGCTAGCTGTAGGACATGTTGTATGTATAATCATAAATTATAGTCGCTTTTCGTGTCTGTCTGTGTGACTGCGTTGCTCTTCTAAACTACGCAACGGATTTTGATGCGGTATTCACTATCATTTAGAGAATTTATTCCGGAATTTTCATACAACTTTTTATACTGTGAAAATAAAATCAGTTGTACATTTTAACAAGATTTATTAGTATACTCGTTGGTTTAAGAAACCTCGAAATTCTATCAACTTATAAAAACCGTGCAAAACAGGGAGGGGACGCTAGTTCTTTATAAAACTCCTATTTGTGATAAATCAATTTTCTCTAAACCCTTGGCTTCGTATTATTGGAGGTCGTATTCGTATCAAATTCAAGCGCAATTTTTTCCACATTATAAATTCCGACGAATAGTTAATATTTGACCACAAATTCTTGGTATCAATCGAACGTAATGATAGTTCAAGAATTTGTAGCCAAATATTATCTTTTAAAATTACGAATGGAGTTGCAGCTCTAGCACTTAGTATACGAAAAGAGAATAATTTGATCAATTCGTATGTTTTATCAGTGCGTGTTGTCTTTACATTAATAACATCGTGTCTCCAAATACGGATAGTCTCTTTTAAGTGCTAAAATGTGAATCACACGCTCATCATAATCAGCCTATAACGTTCCCACTGCTGGGACACAGGCCTCCTCTCGGTGCGAGGGCGTGGTCTGTAATCCACCACGCAGACCCATTGCGCATTGGTGGTTGTCACATGTCTTCGAATTTTTGGTTCTAAGGCATGCCGGTTTCCTCACGATGTTTTCCTTCACCGTTTTGAGAGCAGTGATGATAAAATTATTCTTACACAAAGTAATGCGCCTATCAGGCTTCGAACCTTACGACCTACAACTCGTAAGTCGCGGCTGTCACACGCTCAAAGGATTACAATTAAAAGTACGAAAATAATATCGTTATTTTGTTCGATCATAATTATTATAAACAAAACGTAAGTATTCCAAAGATAGGATAACTCTATCGGTCACGATCATTTCTTACTATCACCACAAAATTAACATCCAAGCAAATACTCCAAACATGCGCCCAGCACCTGATACCAAAATATTTACTTTAGATAGCATAATCCCTAAAACATTCGAATTCTAGATGGAACTGGAAAACGTCGTAAAAGTTATATCTTCGTGTGCAAACATGGATAATGGAAATAATAAACATGATCTTGAAACTCGTCACACGGCGCTATAAGCTTATCTTGAAGTGGTGTGGAGTGGAGTATTGTACTGCTATCAATTGCTTATGTTTTGAAACCATTCACTTCCCTAATTTTGTATTAACTATTAATTAATGTATTATATGTATCTAGAATTATTTCGATTCCACGCGTTACACTGACATGTTGACTATTGAAAACCCACATTTTTTTATGAAGAACAAAGTAGAAACAACAAACAAAAGCTAATGGCAAACCAATATAGATTTTCAGAAGCCACATTCCTGAATGCTCGTTACACATTAGCTCTAGCTTTAAAATCTAGCGATTTAGACACTAGTAAATTTGGACTGGGTACGTAAGCAAGCATTCACGTCTGACAATTACGCAATCCTATCCTGATTCGGTTTGCCTTAACCAAATTGATCTGGTATTAGTTTAGTATGGTTACACGTATTATATTCATATTTGCGCTAGCTTAATATAATGTCAGGTATCCATGTTAACAGCATCGATTAACGCTTTCGAAGGTCTTCCACGCTCTTTTTAGTGACGTTTGTAACTGTTACGAATTGTGGACATTAAATATTTGTTGCTTGCTTTATTAGATCACATAGTTGTGACGTGATTATGTTGTTGCTCGTTATGTACGGAATGAAAATCCCATAATTTTCCATACTACGATTCATTCACATTTACCGGTTCAAATTCCACTTTTCCGTAACAATGACATTCATCGTGAAGTTATATGACAAATATTTGACGACAATAGGATCTGTCTCGTCATAAATTCTATGAATTATTAAATAAATATGGCCGTCATACTTTGCAATATTTTTGATATCGAAATCAAAATCTTCGAGTATAATCATTCTCATGAAGTCATGAGTCAGTACAAAAATAATGCAAGGTAGGCTCATACTTAAATCTTTAATTTTTATGATTTGGATTCCTATTACGACTTCTTCCTTTTTATCTGCTATGCTATTGTTGCAGATTCTAATCTAAGCAGCATCTCTCAGCGCTCTACGTATATTGAATTGATTCACCTTATCGAAAGGATTCTGTTTCTTTCTTCAGTAAATCAACTACATATGTTGTCCTTTCATGTATTTGTTTCACATTTACATTTGAAACTAATGTGAGTAGTGTGAGTCGCATGTTAGCTTATAGTCAAAGAATTAGTGCCCATTAGAACAGTTCTTGTATATTGCACTACGTAGTAATGACAAGGTCGGACTTGTTTATATTGTTTATCTATAATAGAGAATTTCACACTGCTACCATGTCACGTCCATTACATTATCTTACATTTTATTGTATCTTCTCTTCAAAGATGACAATAATATCATTTGATTGACAACTTACATCTCGTAGGAAAATAGTTAGTTAGCAAATTAGTATTTAAACAGCTGCTTCTATTTTGGCACGTATGAAAAATGTTCTGGCTAGTCATGGTATTTTATTATTAAATTAAACACTGCAACATTATGCACTCTCGTAACTTAATTAGACAAATGTTTTGCTGAAGATAAAAACACAAGACTGGTACGAAGATTTCTTGTTTTTGTAAAACCTAAAAATATAATATTTCGACAAAAACTTCGCTAAAGTAAGTAATAAGTGCCATGTACTCACGTTAATAAATCCACTCTGAATTAGACTAAATTAGAAAAACGAAGATTGAATACCGACCATTATAAAATATAAGCTGAAGGAAACTGGTTATTGAAGTACAGTTTAAATCTATATATATAAAATTCAAAGTCCTGACTGACTGATTGATTGACTGACTGACTGACTGATATATCAACGCACAGCCGAAACCGCTGAACCTAGAGACTTGAAATTTTGCACATAGATACCTTATAGAGTGTAGGCATCCACTAAGGAAGGATTTTTGGAAATTCCATCCCTAAAGGGGTAAAATAAGGGATGGAATTTTGTATGAAAAATCTTATTCCTTGAGTTAATAGACTTGAAACTTGGTATGAATATTTATCTATATAAATTATAAAGATTGTCAGTTTTAGTTTTCCTAAACTACCCCCTCAGGAGGGATTGGGGGGTGTCAAAGTTTGTATGGAGGAATTTTAACGCGCGGTCCGATTAACTCGAAACTTAGTATTTATACTTAAGACCAAAAATGAAGAATAACGTGTATCAGGGTTTTTCGAAAATCTACACTTAAGGGGGTGACAAGGGGTTGTCAACTTTACAGGGCAGGTTTTACTGCGGGGCTTGATTAACTCGAAAATTGGTGTAAATAATCTTTCAGTGAAGTTATATGCCATCCCTGTGGGGGTGAAAACAGGGAATATAGTTTACTTATATGAAAAATCTTTTTCATTTACTTGGCAAAAATACTTGCCTAAGCAAGTAATAAAGTTTGCAGAGGGAAGGGTTGAGGGGAGTGGGAAGTGGAGGGCATGGTAAGGAGGAAATTGTGGTGAGGAGGGACATGGGAGGATGATGGAGGGAGGGGGAGGGGGATAGGAGGGCGCAGTGAGGGGTAGGGTGTGGAGAAGGGAAGAGGGAGAGGGCAGGAGTTGGTGATGATAGAGGGGACGGAAAATCGGTTGGGGTGGTATGAGAGAGGGTGAAGGGGAGGTTAGCGGGAAAGAGATGTGGTGAGAGGCGTGAGAAGGATGGAGAGGGTGAGAGGGGGTGGTGGTGAAGGGGATGATATGGGAGAAGTGAGAGTGGTTGGGAAGGGGAGGGGGTGAAAGGGGGAAGAGTGCCTTCACACCTTAAAGTTGCTTTTTATATAGCACTGATTCATTGAAGAAACCCAGCCCGACAGAAATTACCGAAAAATAGAAAGCCAGAATCTCGGAACGGCACAAAAAACAATAAACTCCAGTCGTGCGTCGGAGCTCACACACACCCTTTTTTTGTTCATTGGAACGTGCAAATCTCAGAGTCGCATCGCACCTGTCTGCTGGGAGCCTTTAATTAAATTCTGTAAAAGCTGACATATTGGCTAGAAAGGGGATGACTACCGAGACGACGACTAATAGAGAAGTATGGAAGAAAAAGACATGTTGCGCCGACCCCAAATAAATTGGGTTATGGGCCAGAGATTGAGTGTTAATAATAAATTGTCGATGTGAGAAATCTACGCAAATTATGTCAATAATCATAACGAAGATCATTCATTACTTAATAATGTAGTATAGAATTGTTCCGATGATAGAATTATATGTGACTGCAACTATGCAAATATTACAGTGGTAGTTCTAAGAATTACCACACACAATGAGCTAGATGTGAAGTTGTTTGTCGATCCGGTATTCATTGTTCAGCGTATTTCAGAACTCGCAGAGGGGATCAGAATGTCAACAATAGATACCTCCCAGTGACAATACTGCGACGTTCTGAAGATAAAAATGTTTACGGAACCCTATCTGTTCTGTGAACATTTGTAGCCACTATGAAACAAATTGTTAACGGTTCGTGTTCTACAACAACTTCCTTGAGGTATCCCTGGAAAAATACACGCGACAAAGTAATCAAATGATGAAATGTTATAAGTTTTACACTTTGATTATCTGTTGACTTGTTTGCCTATTCAGTCATATCGTGTCAATAATTTTGGATGATATGATTTTGATTGTTTCTTTCTACATTTGACTAAACGTCATTTCATATTACACGTTCATTGTTTATTCCTGTGTAACAAGGTTTTTGATCATGTTTTTTATTGACATCATCTTTTCCCCTATTTGAATTTGTAATTGTATCAGTAGTTTGTTCATAAAGTACATAATGATCACGTGAGTAAACAGTGGTCTCAAAAAAGTGATCATTTTTATCTTTATAGTGTTATACACCTTAGGAATGTAAGAACATGCAACTGTTATCTCCAAAGCCTTGTAAACTTTATTTTCACCACTATAAACATTATGATTATCATGATACATTATCCGATGTAATTGCACTTACTGGAATATTATATTTCCTAATTCCATTCTAGAATTACCTACATTATATTATTATAGTAGGTAATAAGTACTGCTATTTTGATCTTCTGCTGTTTCGGCGATTATATTACTACTTTTATTAGGTTGCCAGGGGGCTCGTAGCTGATAACAGCCGCACGGGTCGATCGAAGGTTAAGCTACGTTTGCCGCGGTCGGTTCGAGTATGACATATCGAGACCCCTTCCTGCCTCGGAAAGCACGTTAAGCCGTTGGTCACGGCTGTCATTCGTAAATCTTTGACAGTCGTTATGGGTAGTTAGAAGCCCAAAAGTCTGACAACCAGTCTTACCAAGGGCTGTCATGTTGTAAGTGGGTTGTGGAGGGTAGATAAGCAGTCGCTCCATGTAAAATACTGGTATTCAGATGCATACCGTTAGACTGGAAGACGATCCCAACATGTTCGGAAAAGGCAGATTGATTTTATTAGGATGCCAGTGAATTTTATCATCCATAAAGAATGCTTTATAAAGTATGAATAATTTATGTTAACTGAATATAAGTACCTTGCTACAATGTGGTTTATGCGGCATGGTAGTAAACCTATTATGCAGTTGACTGAAACAATATTTTGTTCATTCATTATCGTTATAGTAGGTAGTTACCATTCATGTAAGTACTAGATATCGTGACTGTCAGTGGTTACTGACAGTCACGACATGAATTTCTGACTACAATGCTCGCTCTGAACGAATCCATTCTCCGATGAATCTCTGCTTGGTTGGAACATCATTATGATTTGTACTAGAAGGCCAAGTGTGATATCAGAACGGTCCTTAGGTATATTCAAACATAATATTTAATACAAAGAACGACCTGTTATAGGCTGGTTATTCAGGAACCCGTGTATTTTTGTTACAATTTACCGGCAGTCTTAAGTCTTCCCATCCTTACAGTAATTTCTAAGTTGTCCGAGAATACTCCTTAAAACTCGTTACGTCACTGTCTGGGGTTTTGTCTGGCGTTACATCAGTCTACGAGACGACGACGCTCCGTCATTCATTACTCTCTGTTCAGACTTCAGACATGATCGAAGAGCCCATTAGCGCTCCCTTGTAAGATCGATACAGGGAGTGCCGTGTCGAATTTGTTCGGAAGTGTACCTATATGACAGCAGGAGCCCAATTTAGATTTTCATATACGAGTTATTTATATAAATTGTTAATTAAAATACTTGAGACGTTGGTATTTTGCTTTTGCGAATGAATTACGCGTACCTATCAGCATATTTTTTATTGCTCTACGTAGAATTTGCAATAGCAACTTCTATATTATTTTGAGAGACAACCTCAATTCTTGATTTATTTTGTAGTTTTACCTTTCCGTTTTCTATTTACATGCTAGCTAAGATTTTCCTCGTCCTAGATTGATCATATTTCCCTTTGATTTCCACGAGTTATTTATTAATTTTCATGCTCTTGGTGCGTATAAAGATTATATTACCGAAGCCTTGATAAAAGATTACCATTGCACGGCGACACGGTGCCTCGGATCACGCACTACCTGCGTGGCTAAGGTTACCTACCTGATTAGCACATACAACTAGACATACATTAGGTCCGAATGTAGGTGTTACCTTAGGTTTAAAGTCACTGACCTTAAACATGGTAGAATTAACATTAGTACACAGCAAAGTTTTCGATAACAGACGTTTCGTGAACCGTTAAATGCTTATGTTATTTTCATGGTCAGCATTTTACACTTTATTGTACTTGTTTTCTTTACAATTTATAGCAGCTCTAGAAATACATTTGTATTAATTTATTTATCTTCATTTTCTTCTTGAAAAATGCTAATAAGTACCTTCAAGAGGTCTGGAACTGTTATTTACCTTTAAAGAAAGAACCAACATTTTGAATTCACGATTTGGCTCTTGTCCATTTATAAGTGAGTCTTCATTTACAAGTTCTACAGGAGTCATGATGATCCACCGTGGCCACGGTGCTAGCCTTGGCCACCGTGGTTCATCATGACTTATCGACACATCATACGATACATTTATAGTTCCACCATCGTTCAGCTTGCCTAGTGTAAAAATCCAAAGCATATCCAAGTAAAGATTAAACTTCCAACACTTGCAGATTGTAATGTTCACCATATAATTTTTACAGCTGATATTAAATAAACAATTGAATTATAGTATCTATAAAAAAATATTGTTATAGATATAATCACTATGTTTGCACTCGGTCACCACGTGGTGGTCGCGTGGGGGATTCCGCTATCTTTATTTGTATTTTATTTCCATTACTTATCTGTGGCTGTCTGTGGTCTGCATCTACGATTAGCTGCGATAGTTTGTTAGCTACTGTTTCTGTGTGGTGCTGATTAAAGTTCATCGATCCTGCCTGTCCAAAACGCGTGTTGATAATATTTTTTATTGCCATCCAGTGCCATTTGTTCACTCTTTAGGGATAGCTATCATCGATCACTAATAAACGCATTTGCTGACGAGTTGACGACTGACTTTTACTTCTCAACTTCCTGCTTTACTTACATCTTACTTATTTATTCTTGTCATGGGTTTTATCACCTGACCCTGACTTATCACAGGGAAATTAGTTCTATCTTTTTGTAACTATGAGAGAAAATCAACATAATTAAAAGATTAGAATCTCGATTCTCGAATTATCGCGTTTATCAATATTGTATATTACATTATGATGGAATTACAAGTAGTTGTGTAGGAAACAATCGTACTCTGCGATTAGATAACGTATCGTTTCGATGATCACTGGATCCTGGATGTTACGACTGATTGCCATTCAAAACAATCGAGTAGGTAGGTAATCGATATTGCGCTGTAGTGTCACTGGCAAAAATAATGAACTCTCAGATTAGTACTGAGTTCATTGAATCTATATTATAAAAGAAAGTCGTGTTAAGTCGTGTCGGCTGAACCGATTTGGCTGAAAATTGGTGGTGAGGTAGGTAGCTTAGAACCAGGAGACGGACATAGGATACTTTATAAAAAAAACGGACAAAATGTGGGATAACAACGCCGGGCCGATTTAGATGAAATTTTGTGATATTTGAATGTGTTCCTGGATGGTTTGAAAACACAACTGAAAACAAAACACAACACCAACGAGAAAACCAATTCTAGTTTAGTGTTTATGTTAAAAGAAGAGCACGACTAAAAACAATGATCCGTTGATAAAAATTCACTACGCATTATCTTATGTTGTTGCTATTATTGTATAGGCTGACATCATCCTTTTACTTAAAATAGACGCAAGACAGATAAAATACGTATAGACGAAATACTTACTTACAAGATTAAAGTAATTAACTCATCGATTGCCGGAAACTCGGATCTACGCGAGACACAATGGCTTTTTAATTGTTTCTATAAGAGATGATGACTTTTTGAATTAAATAAAGTATTTGATAACCCCAGAAGATGAAGTCCAAAAGATTTTATTAACAGAAAAAAGATTAATAACAGTTCAAGATAATTGAATAAATAATTAATTAAGCAGATAAAAAAACTTGATTTTATTCCGTTCTTAGGAGAAAGAGGAACCGAAAAGATATTAAGGCGCAGATTTCCTGAAAATGATCAAAAAGGTGGTTTATAGGGTTCCGTACCTCAAAAGGAAAAAACGGAACCCTTATAGGATCACTTTGTTGTCCGTCTGTCTGTCTGTCTGTCTGTCAGTCTGTCAAGACCCTTTTTCTCAGGAACGCGTCGAGGTATCAATTTGAAATTAATATCAAATACGTAAGTCTATGGTCTCTTAGAGTCCTAAAAAACTCAAGCTTCTAAGTCAACGCAATAAAAAGATACAGCCATTTATGCGACATATTTTGACTCTCGCAAGTAAATCAAAACCTACAGGGTACTTACCGTTGACCTAGAATAATGAAATTTGGCAAGCAGCAAGGTCTCGTAACATAAATAAAGGAAAAAGTCCGAAAATTGGTAATTTATAATTTGATCACATAAAAAAAATATTTTTGGGATTTTAATGTTAAATTTGTTTTTGGGATAAATTCTTTTGAATTACGGAACCCTTCATTGTGCGTGATCCAACACGCACTTGGCCGGTTTTTTAAAGCTGTGTATCTCATAAACCGTAAATAATTTTGACATGTAAAAAAATATGATATTTTCAAGTCCTTTTCACATACAGTGATGGAAGCCAAAACATAATTAAACATACTTTAATGTACCAAAAAAAATCTTTAAACATACCTCCTAAAAATCTTTAAAAGCTGTTTATCCCTTCATTAGCAATTATAATTATAATTAAAAATATACCATCAAATGTCAAATTCCAAACTGCATCCAGTGATGGATTACTTTTTATTAAATAGTTAATTTCTAATTTTATACGATTTTATTTGCACTTTCACGACATAATTCCGGTGCGCGTGAGAATCTTCTATCTCGTGCGTCAAACTAGACAGCCATAAAGTCATTTCACTTAGGCTGCCTGTCCACCGGAGCGGAGCGAGGCAGCGGAGCGGAGAAACGGAGAAATATTAACCAATAGGAGCGCGAGCGGACGGCGGAGTGGAGCGGACTTAAGATTCTATTGGTTAATATTTCTATGGACAGGCAGCCTTACACACCGAGCTAAACCAAGCTTGGAACCAGGGCCTTAAGTAGTGAATGAATGTTACCGTAAGGGTGCGTTTCCACTGACGCGGAGCAGGGCGGAGCGGAGAGGAGACGTGCAGGAATCGACCAATCATAATGGTTGAAATCCTCATCGCGTCTCTTGTCTCGTCTGTAATTGGACGATTCCTGCACGTCTCCGCTCCGCTCCGCCCAGCTCCGCGTCAGTGGAAACGCGGCCTAAGGCCGCGAGCGGGGCGGAGAGGAGCTTAGCGGTGCATGAATTGACCAATCACTATGCTCGAAATCTCCGCTCCGCTTCAATGGAAACAGCATGAGCGGGGTGGAGCAGAGCTGAGCGGATATTCCTATAGCGAGACGATGCGGTGCGGAGGACAGCGGGGCGGTGCTGTGCGGAGGACAACGGGGCGGTGCGTGACTCGCGCGCAGTGCCTCAGTTATCATCGTTACGTCATTAGGTGCATACGTATCAAAATGGATGAGAAGTTCATTGAAAGTGTTAGACAATTTCCATGTTTATGGGATACACGATTGACTACCTACAAATGTAACGAAACCAAAGATCGCAACAAAAGTCGCAACAGTCAATGCTACTTCATCTGATTCGTTATCTTCGTCTTCAAGTAGAGAAAGATATAAAATGATTGCTTTTTTCTTTAACGACAACATGACGTATGGTCTTTCTGAGAGATTGAGTGTAACTAAGCGCAGAAATGCGTGATTCCAAAAGTATGCTTCGCTCCGCCTCACTCCACTCCGCTGACCACTTTTCACCGCTCCTCTCCGCCCAGCTCCGCTTCAGTGGAAACACTGACCACTTTTCACCGCTCTTCACCGCTCCTCTCCGCCCAGCTCCGCGTCAGTGGAAACGCGGCCTTATGCAACCGTTTTGGATGACAATTGACAACTCCTGAGTAACGCAAGGTATTGTTGGCAACCGTCACTAGTGTTAGTAAAATAATAGCAGTTTCGTATTTTCATTCAAGAATTCTGGTGACTGAATGTCATTAAATGCATGAATTAAATAAAAGAAATTGTGAATGACGTTAGTTGTGGCACGATGTGTCGGTGGTTAGGAAAACTGCAGTAGCTTTATCGGTTTTATTTCCGTTAGATTATAAACTGTCGAAAATTTGTAAATTATATTATTTTTCGATAGTTTATAATCTATCCATGGCACAATTTATCGGTTTCATAAATTGTGTCAATTCTAACTATTCTGCAAAAATCTTATCGTGAATACTTAGGTGAAGTTAGCTCTTGAAGTGAGCTGTCATTCCATCTGATGCTAGCAGCTGTGCAGTGCTCAGCAGTTGGGTGTTATTGTTAAATGACAGCTCACTTCAAGCTTACTTTACCTATGTTTTCACGGTGAGATTTTCCCAGACACATCGGCTTTTGTAAAACTTGATTGTGACGTAACGCACCTTGTCGCTAATACTAAATAGCTTGCCAAGCTGCAAGCAACTTGAAAGTAGCGCTCGCTCGGCTCCCTACGCACGCTCGGCTCGCGCGCGGTTAGTCACAGTTCTTATCTAACCTAACTCATTTCACCTAATTTACAATTTTTCGACAGTTTATAATATAACGGAAATAATACCGATAGATTATAAACTAACTAACGCAATCTTACGGTGACAGCTACAATGACATGTTAGGTGGTACATGAATGTCAGTTTCAATTTATAAATTCCGTTCAGATAAACAATCATATTCATGATATTCTAGAGTTTTTGGAAGCTTGCCAGCAAGCATTTTAAAACTGTTAATAAAGTTATTATCTTTTAGATCCTCTGCAACGGCTGCAACTAATCCCACCATGATAGTAACATCAGGTGTAGGTATTGAATGTTCAGTAAATTAATATCAGACTAAAAGCCGCGATTGTATACTATAGGTATAGACTATTAAATGAGTAATATTTGTATATATAATTATAAGTATTTGTAATCACGTTCTCGAAAACGGCTCGAACGATTTCGATGAAAGCTGCAATTTATGGGTTTACGTGGCCGAAAAATTAGTCTAGGTCTTGTATCTGAGAAAAACGTTTTCTCTATTTTCACCCGAGCAGAGCTCGGTCGACGGTTACTGTTCATAAAATATGTTGAAAGTTCATTCGAGACGCTAGAAAAACAACGCCCGCGCAAATTGATACTAGATTGCCGACGGTATGTTGTACAAATTACTTGTAAGGAGTTTGATCCCGAGCATAGATAATACACTATATAAAGTAATAATCCCGAGAGCACTACCTACGTAACGCTTTTATTAAATTCATCCACACTCTTTAAAAAGACTTCAAACATTTCTCCTCGCTTGTCGGTTAGGAAAGCAATTTCAATCTTCAAAGTTGAAGCAGTATAAAATTGAAAACATAATAACGGTGCTCGTTGGTTCAAGAAGCTTCGCTGAAAGAAAAATTATATTTCATAATTTTTCTTTAAATAACTTGAAAGTCTTTAGTTAAAATTTTAAACTCCAAGCAACTTTTATGATCCTTTATTATTATTAAGTATTTTCAATTTGCTCGAAACTACCGAAAAATTGATTATGCATATAAATTCTGACCCGACTTCAAATTAGTTACATTGCAAAATAACTTTATCATCGAAACCGTCCACGAAACGAAATCCACTCATCATAAAAGCGAAATAAGAATAGAACATGAATACTGTAACAGACAGGTTTTAATAGCAAACCAAACTTCTCCTAACATAATCAGCCTATAACGTTCCCACTGCTAGGACACAGGCCTCCTCTCGGTGAGAGGAAGTGGGCCGTAATCCACCACGCGGGCCCAGTACGGGTTGGTAAATGTCACATGTATCTGATTTTTTGGTTCTAGGACATGCCCGGTTTCCTCACGATGATTTTCTTCACCGTTTTGAGAACAGTGGTGATGAAATAATTTACACAAAGTAAAGCGCTTGTTTGGGATCGAACCTACGACCTACAACTTGGTAAGTCGCGGCAGTTGTCACTGGGCCACCACTGCTCTCTTCTCTTCGAACTTCTCTTGGTACATCTAAATTGATGTTCGCCCTACACCTCATCACCTCACCTCACCATCTGATATTATTTTGAATTATTTATAGGACGATCAATAACGCTCTTAGATTCATCAGTCATTAAATCATCACCTAATAGCAACGATTTCTTGAGACAGTTATTTTTCTTATGGGTTTTTGGTATATCGCACCTTTGGCGTCACTTCTGCAATTTTTTCCAAAAACAACGAAAAAAACCGCGATAATCGACTTTATGTACACAGTAAAAGTAAGACTGAGAATCGCCTTATTACTCTAAAACAGTAGGTACAGAGTTATTAAAAAAATACGTCAAAAAAAATAAAAAGTGCTCTTCCTGTAAAGTTGGAAAACATATAGAAGTGACTAGCGTTGAAAATGCCGAAAATAACAATTTGTTTTTTTCCACGAAAATTGTGTTTTTTTTTTCGTTTTTTTCGCATGTCACATAGAAAAATTAACAGAAGGAATCTTAAGGAAAGAAACGGGATTCTTTCGAATGTTTCGGTTAATGTTTTGAAAAGTTGAAAAAAACATAATTATTGAAATTGAAATATATTTTAATAGGTGAAATACAAAACAAAAAAAAAAAGAAAACATACGGCAGGTGAATAAAAATAGGTAATAATAATGATACTGGGATTGTGGCCCAGAAGAGCTAGATGGATCTATTATCCCCATAATAGATCCATCTAGCTCTTCTGGGCCACAATCCCAGTTTCATTGTCTGAAGAAGAATCGTCAGCTTCACCAGGCTCGAGCTCGAATTCGATAGCTTCTTTTTTAGCTTGCATTAAATGTAAATTTGATCGAACGTAAACAAGTTTATTAAGTCGCTCTGGAAGAAGTCGGTTCCTATCTTTTGTATGCGTTCGACCAAATATTGACCAATTTCTTTCAGATGCCGCAGATGACGGTGGAACACTCAACAATCTTAAGGCAACACATGAAAGTTGTTTAGAGTGACAAAATCTGTTCCACCAGTCGCCAGGGTGTAAATCGTTTACTGGTTGCCAAATTATTTGAAAAAAAAAAAACATGAAAAGTTTCCCGTTTCTTTCATATTCTTTGGTTTTTTTCGGTTTTATTGGAAAAAAACATGATGAAACAAGATGAACATGAACATTACTGGCAAATGTTCTTGAAACTTTCGAACGAAACATTGAAAAAAACAACGGAATTGGAAAGAAACTGGAATTTTTCGTGCTTTTTTCAACGCTAGAAGTGACCCTTTGGTCCCAAAGGTGCGATATTTACTAGTTAATCATCGTTTATAATTTAGTTCATGTTCTATAAAGCTTTTTGTAAATGGTAGAAAATGCGGAATCTATTTTCCGTTTGCACGTAGGTGGCAGATCTGTGCAGTTAAACACGCTAGTTTCATCTAATAATAGACATAATGTTCAATTTCGAGTTGTCTCAGCTAACTGCATAGGCGGTGTCACGTTTTCAGCGGAATTCCAACGTCGCCGTCTTGTCGTCGTGGTGTGTGTTCTTGGATCATTATCTTATTTCCAGTAATGTTCTCTATGTGTGGTTCACTCACTATCCAATAAAACCCGTCAATATTGTATAATGATATATTTCTCTCGCCTCCTTTCACATACTTGATGTTCTTCTTTTCATATTCTATAATACCCCTAGTACTACATTATCTAACTTACTATTGTTTGGATATCCTGTAAAAAATAATATACCTATATCAATCTGCCTAGCCTTTTCCCAACTATGTTGGAGTCGGCTTCCAGTCTAACCGGATGCAGCTGAATACGGGTATTTTACATGGAGCGACTGCCTATCTGACCTCCACAACCCAGTAACTGGGTAATACGATACCCCTTGGTAAGACTGGTTGTCAGACTTTCGGGCTTCTGACGACCCGTAACGACTGTCAAAGATCCACGAATGATAGCCGGGACCAACGGCTTAACGTGCTTTCCGAGGCACGGAGGCGTCTCGGTATGTAAAGATGGTCAACCATCCACGGACCAACCCCGGCAAGCGTAGCTTAACCTGATGGATCGACCCGTGCGGCTGTCATTACTAGCCACGAGCTCCACCTATAATATAGGTACCTATATCTACAATTTAATACAGCCCTCTCGTCATATTTAATAAGTTTTCCACATGCAATCTTGGCACGTTTCAATTCAACTGTGACCTTTACCGCCCTGGAACACGATCCTATTTTATCTCCCGTGACATTTAATGAAATGCTTCACAATCAAGTGGGATTTGCTTCGTTGCTTTCAGCGTTTGCTTGTAATTTTGCGCTCGGACAAGTTTTAATGAGCATTGATCTGCTTTTTATGCTTGCTTTAGTGGCCTGTAAAAGGCCTTGTCCATTCAAAAAGACAATATCTTCGTAAAGCTTGCTATTATTTAGTTATTTTTCCATTTCGTTGGTTAAGTTTGCTTTTCTATGAAAAATTTACTTTAAAAAAAAGTAACAACCCATTTCAAAACCTAAAAAAATAAAATGACTTTCTTATAAAACTTAACAGCTTCTGAAGTCGGTGCCAAGTTATGGTGCATTGAAGAATTGAAGACACCGACTTCAGAAGCTGTTAAGTCTTTTATGAAACTTATTTTATTCGTTTTAGGCTTCTTAGGCTTTGAAGTCGGTTTTTACTCTTTTTAATGTATATTTATTATAGATACAATACATAAATGCATACATAAGAATAATTACCTGATGTATTATATAATAAAACCTTCCTGAAAATATGTAGATCACGTTAGTGAAAGAATAATCAAAATTAGTTCATTAGTTTTTGAGAAAATTGCGGACATACAAACGTACATCCTGACTGACTGACTGACTGACTGAATGATTGACTGACTCATCAACGCCCAGCCCAAACCCTTGGACCTAGAAAGCTGAAATTTTGCACAGAGATACGCACAGAATAAGGAAGGAATTCCCGGTAGCAGGTTCCCTTGGGATATTTTCCGACATCCACGCGGACGAAGCCGCGGGCAAAAGCTAGTAATAATATATGGGGGTCGAATACAGAACCTCCTTTTTTGAAGTCGGTTAAAAGGAATAAATCCCACACAAATAGACGCTGATTTTCAGTGCCTATCTGGTTCTTTAATGCCCTAAGACAAGGTAAGGTTTCGTTAAACCTTTCTTTATCAACGTCCTTCGACACTGCAAGTTTTTGGCAACATTTTTCAATGCAGTTCACTTTTCCTTTCTCATGCGATACGCTTATTATAAAATATTTTTTCATAATTATTGATTATAGAACAGGTCCAATCTGGGTCAGCTGTCGGTCGTTCACATTCTCCGGACTGCGATAACCTGTACACGATGTTGTATTGATTTCATTGACTCGCATTGAAGTTCAGTTGCGTCACTGTAAGTCACTCTGTCGTTGTTATCTTTGCATAAACAGGTGGAGTTGGAGGTTTTATCAATAGACATGTCCCTAAGGACAAAGATGGGTTCACTGTTCATTCAACTTAAGTGGACTACAGGACCTAAAGCGCGGTCACTGTCGGACTGCATAGAAAAGAAAGAGAAGCGCGATGACACAACGGTGGTAATTTCTTGCAAAATATTTATCAATTATTTTATTTACAAGAAATCTGTTGTCAGGTCTAAAAAATTAAAACACTATTATTTTAGTATGTTGCTTGTAAAATAATCTGACAAAAAGATTGCATGTAATTAGTATGGATTTTAATCGTTAAAATATTTTTTTAGAGGTATATTCGTGATTTTTTCTATAGTATCAATTTAGTTGTATTATGTTAACACACTATCTAACTAGCATATATATCCTGAAGAATATCATATATTTTCTGATTTTGTTTACTACAGTAGATCATAATACTTTTAGGCATTATAAAACTTGCGTTTAGGTCCTGTAGTCACCTTAAGGAATTATTGGATCCAATCTAAGGATTTTAAAATGTAATCATTTCTACAAGCAACAATGCAGCATCACTTAATCATCAACGTTGTCATTGGTTTGTCCTTCGTTTTTATTCACTGAAGTTTTTCTACTATCCGTAATATTTTAAAACAATCTGCTTTGAAGATTATGGCTGAAAACAATGTTCAAGAAAACAAATTATGAAGCTGACGTATTATTTCTTGTTCGTGCAGTTGTTCAAATAAAACATCATCTGCTATTATCGCTTTTCCTCCGACTCTATTGTAGACGTGTACACTCATAAATTTTCAGTGTTTTGATTGACTTTTATTAACCGACTTCAAAAAAGGAGATTCTGCTTTCGACCCGTATGTTTGTATGTCCGCGGTGTTCTCAAAAACTGATGATCCAATTTTGATGATTCTTTCACTAACGTATTCTACATACTTTCAGGATTCTTATGTACGTAGTTATATGCATAAATGTACTGTATCCCCGGCATTTCTAAGCGGATTTTGATGATTCTTCTTTTCGTTCGTCTTTGGCTTAAGTAATTCAACTAAAAATGTAAAAATAAATTTGCATGGTATGAGGAAACAATAAGCATAGCCACAAATTGTAAAATTGTTAGGTATATAAATGCGAAAACCAATTGAATTAGTTATCATCGTGATTGTTCTCATTCTTTTTATGGAGCTATGTATTGTTTATGCAACGAAAATACAACAAAAATTACAATAACGTAATGTTTAATAATTCCCTCGTGAATTTATTAGATGAATCATGGATGAAGCTTGCTCAATTTTACTTTAAAACAAAACCGACCGACCGACCGAAGGTTTGCATGTTACTGAGGAAACAATAAACATGGCCACAAATTGTAAAATTTAAGATGAAGCTTGCTCAATATTAATACATTTCCTTTAAAAAAAATTAAAAAAACCGACTTCAAAACCAAAAACGAATAAAATAACTTTCATCAGCTTCTGAAGTAGGTGTCTTCAATACTTCAATGCATCTTAGCTTCGCACCGACTTCGGAAGCTGTTAAGTTTTTATGGAAGTTATTTTACTCGTTTTTGGTTTTGAAGTCGGTTTTTTTTAATTTTTTTAAAGGAAATGTATTAATATTGAGCAAGCTTCATCCATGCTTCATCTTAAATTTTACAATTTGTGGCCATGCTTATTGTTTCCTCAGTAACATGCAAACCTTATTCATTTATAAGTGAAAATGCAAGCATGTTTTCCCTAAAACCTTTTAATGCTTGAAAAACCGGAGCTGCTTCTTTACATAATCATGATATAACCGGTGAATTTTGGCAATTAATCACAAAATCACTGCACATACAAGTTCAGCGTCCGGGGCGACACTAAGTACTATTGTAAATATCCCAATTTGGCCGCCATCTTGGCAATTTTCCAACCGTTCCTGCGGCGTCTCCTATATGGCTGACATCGATCACGCCATGTGCTCAGTCACGTGGTTGGATTCCGCACATCATGATGTTGATTTAATGTTGTTTGTGTGGTAAGGTGATGCAATTAGCTCACGACAGCTACCTAAGTACCTACCTAAGCGATCTGTTTTGTATGTTTCGTTGAACGCTTGAGATGTTGTTTCTTGTTAAATGATTGTTTTATTGATGCTCAATTCGATATCTTTATGACCAGCTGTGTATGTACAGTTTAAATTTACGTTCTTAAGACTGGTAATGGTAAAGTTGTCTTTTTCACTAGACAACAAAATATAGGATCTAGTCCAGGCAAAGCTTGTCTCATAATCTATATCTATAAAAGGAAAGCGTTACTGACTGACTGACTGACTGATCTATCAACACACAGCTGAAACCACTGAACGGATTGGGCTGAAATTTGGAACACAGGTAGCTATTATGACCTAGGCATCCGCTAAGAAAGGGTTTTTGGAAATTCGACCTTTAAGGGGGTAAAAAGGGGGGATATTGTTTGTATGAAAAATCTTATTCCTTGAGTTAATAAACTTGAAACTTGGCACAAATATTTATCTAAGTAAATTATGATTATTGTGATTTTTTGTTTTTCTAGACTACCCCCTAAAGGGAAATTGGGGGGTCTCAAAGTTTGTATGGAAAAATTTTAACGCGTAATCCGATTAACTCAAAACTCAGTATTTATACTTAAAACTAAAAATAAAGAATAATGCGTGTCAGGGTTTTTCGAAAATCTACCTCTAATGGGGTGAAAAGGGGTAGTCAATTTCACAGGGGAGGATTTTACTGCGTGGCTTGATTAACTCGAAAATTGGTGTAAATAATCTTTGAGTCAAGCTATGGAAATATCTCAAACCATTTTTTTAAATTCCACCCCTGTGGGGGTGAAAACAGGGAATACAATTTACATGAAATATGTTTTAATTGACTTTTTCCTTTGAAATTTGGCACAAATATTTGCCTAAGTTTGTCATTATTCGTTTTTTAAAACTACCCCGGAGGGAGGGTTAGAGGGGAGGGGCAAGGGAGGGGTGGTGAGGAGTGTGAGGGGGAGGATGATGGACGCAAGGAGAAAGGGCAGGAATTGGTGAGGAGAGGAGGAAGACATGGTGAAAGCTGAGGGGTGGGTAGAGGTTGGTGAGCTGGAGGTGGAGGAGAGGGGGAGAGGGAGGGGACGGGGTGGTGAGAGAGAGAGAGCGAAGGGGAAGTGGTGAAGGGGGTGTGAGAGTGAGTGAGAGGGGGAGGGAGAGGTAGCGGAAGGGGATGTGGTGAAGGAACGAGCTAAACTCTGGAACTACCCTACCAGTCGGACTTTAAAAAATCTTTTTGCATTAATGATAGCCCAAATCTTATAGAGGGCATATTGAACATCACTCTAGGACCCTTAGGTGCCGAGCAAAAAGAAAAAAGTCTGAAAGAACGCTAAGTGAAAACGAAGTAATAGCGCGGGTAGGCAATGCTATGCGACGGGGTGGGTCGAGCAAAAAATAAATTTCACGCGGACGAAGTCGCGGGCAGAAGCTAGTTCTTTATAAGCCAACTTTACAGCTGTGCCCGCTTATCTCCATTTCAAATTCTATCTTCTTTGTAGACTGCGCCATTTTTAACCGACTTCCAAAAGGAGGATGTTCTCAATTCGTCGGAACCTATGTATGTAGTATGTTCCCCGATTACTCGAAAATGGCTAGACCGATTTGGATTTTTCTTTTTTTGTTCGAAAGGGTATACGTCCCAAGTGGTCCCATGATCATCAAGTCAGGATCTGATGATGGGATCCCATGGAAATCGAGGGAAACCCTCAAATTTTATGGGCACACCTATATCGATTTCGGAATTTTTTATAGTAACTCGTGCATTTGCTCTCGGAAAGTACCATTCGGTGAGCTGGAACTGATGATGAAGACCACAGAGGGCCATCGGAAATACTCAATTATATCTAAGTATATAACAGGTTGCGATTCGATTACTTTAATATGGTTTATGCTCGTCAAAATAATGGTTATGGTAACTTCACCATGAGCTCCATTTCTCCTGGTTCTTACTAGGAGAACTCCTCAACAATTAACGGCCCTGCATCGGGAAAAGCAACATTTTGTAAAACGTGATGAGCAGCTGACATTGGGTTATTGTAACTTAGATAAATTACAAACTGAACCACTAAAAAGTGAAAAATAAAAACTTTTTTACAAAAACAAAAACCGACTTCCAAAAAAAACACTACAAATTGAAAAATAACTTTAATTTCGGAAGTCGGTGGCAAAAAACTAAAATACAGATCCAAAGACACCGACTTGGATAATATTAATACAATTTTTATATCATTTCATTTTTTTATACAATAAATAATACAATTCGTACTACATTTCATCTACATTTACGTTGGTTGTATCTATCGCTTTATTGTCATTCTTAAATTCCCCGTTTTATCAAGGAGAAAGAAAGGAAAAAAAAGAAACCAAAAAACCTTTTTCGGTCAGATTAAGAGAACCCACCAACATTTTTGTCAGATTAAGAAAATATGCTTTCAGGATACCGAGATAAACCTCCCCTATGAAAATCTGACGCGCTCGAGTATTTCAAAAAAACTTTTTTTTTTTGCATTTTCAAAAATTCATCGTAACTTATCGTCACGCCGAAATCGTCAGTTTTTTTAAAGGGAGCTTCCTTGGGGCCTACTTAACACACCTTCCGAAAATCTGACGCGCTCGAGTAAATTTTTTTTTTTTGCATTTTTGACTACTTTATATGCCTACCCCCACCACGCAAACCGGCAGATTAGTATACCGTTGTTATCAGAGGCACTTGGGGCATACGTAGTATGAATATCTGACGCGCTCGAGAATGCCCAAGTAACTGTTTTTTTTAACATTTTTGAAAAACCGTACACGCCAAACCCACCGCTAAAATGGTTTTTGCCATACGAGCTTTTCTTTTCGAAATAATTTTATCTTTCGATTGTGATAGGTCTCGACGGCGCCGTTGAATTACGCCATTTAGCTACCTCGCCTCCCTAACTATAAAGGGTCTTCAACAAGGACGGGTCGATGTTGAATTTAAATAAAACAAGCTGTATGTGAGATATTAAAGAAATTATTTTTTTATTTGAAAGGCTCATTTATGCCATTATTTATGAAATATGACAGGCGGCGTCATTGGTCCGCACTTTTTCAAAAACGATGACGGCGAGGCCATTACTGTCAACGGCGAGCGCTAAAGATCAATGAATAACAATTTATTGGTGACGTGAATTGGTCACAAAGATCGTGCGATTTGACCCCGCTATACATTTTCTTGTGGGGTTTTCTCAAGTCGCAGGTCTAAGCTGCAATCAACCGATGCCCTGAAAGTCAACATTACGCAGGCCATCGCTCAGATTCAGCCGGATCTATGCAGTAGAGTAATTGAAAGTTCGAAGCCGCGGTGGACATTTAAACGATGTCATATTTCATAAATAATGGCATAAATGGGCCCTTAAAATAAAAAAAATAATTTCTTTAATATCTTACATACAGCTTGTTTTATTTAATTTCAACATCGACCCGTCCTTGTTAAAAGACCCTTTATAAGTACACAAGGATTAAAGAATGTTCTACATTAGAGACACATTATAGGGCGAAGTGATGCCTCCTAAACTAGGCCAAAAGCCTGTGTTTTAGGAACCAATGTTCCTCCAGATATTAGCATAGAAGTATTGAGTGACAAATGCTCTACATTCCGGTCATGTACTAAACAAATAACTGACAATACCTACGTAATATCGCTTCCTGTCGCCACACAGCAGCTCCCGAAAGAATTCAATGAATTCCGGCCCGAATTCCTGGCGAGCCGTTAATACACATTGCTTAGTCACGGTAAAAGTGTTCAGCCGGCGAACTGGGTCACGAAATACGCATAAGTTACATAATAGTTTCCAAAACGTTGTTGAAAATATTAAAACACAAGCGCTGAGAGATTACCCATCATCGGCAAAAATTACTAACTTCCATACCAACTTTAATCCCCTATTTAACACCTTTAATATTCAAAAATAATTTCTTAGTGCTCACCTTCGTTATACAGGCTGTTAGGCGGAGGGTTAGACAAACAAGGGGGTTTTGTAGGTAGACCTGCTTAGGAAATTCATATTTAGATTGAAGACCGTGAATATCCCTAGCGTTATTAGGGTTCCGTACCAAAATGGTAAAAAAGGTACCCTTATGGTGAGACTCAGTCTGTCTGTCTGTCTGTCTGTCACAGCTGGATATCACAAGAACTACTAATGCTATCAACTTGAAATTTGGAACAGTTTTAGATGACGTTTACCCAACTATTTTGCAAGTAAGAAAGAAGTAAAATTTTTTTTTTATTTTTTATAACAGGGACTGAAAGGGGGTCTTAAAAATTCAAAGTTAGGCTACTAGGGCAATATGAAAGAGCGCTGCTTGCACATTCTTAAACTATTTTTTATTTTTTTTAGGCCGCATAGTTTTCGACTTTTGATGAAAAATGTAAAAAAAATACCGTTCCCCCCCCCCATTATCTCCGAAGTTTGCAAAGATAAAAATCTGAAATTATTCTATGTGATGGAAGTTTATGTAAAGATTACAGCAAAAATAAAACGATGTCTCTAAATAGCACAATTTTTCAGAAATCGGAACGGAACCCTCGGTGCGCGAGTCCGACTCGCTCTTGACTGATTGAGTTTTTTTCTCATACCTTTTAGTTCACAACTAATTATTCAGTTCTTATTTGCATCTACCATAGCCTTTGCCAAGGATGCTTCATATACCAAAAACATATTTAAAAAAATTATTATGGTTAGAACTATAGATTAGAGATCACCCCTGCTGGTTGTCGTGATGAATTGAAAATTCAGAGCGTAGTGAATAATTTTGGGGTGCCATGACGGGACGATTTGGAGCAATTTAGGCCAGCCTGCAGAAGCCTGTTGGCATTACTTAGGTCGAAAATACAAATGCTTGTAGCTAGTATAAAACTATGCAAGTATCTGGTATGCCATGTGCCATGCGTCATGTTCGTGAACGGGCGCCGTCAGTTGGGACTGGTCGTCTCTTAGCTGCCACGGCTTATTTTTATTTTTAATTTAGTTGTTTTTAGTTTTTATCTTTTTTGTATTACGGGGGCTTTTGAACGTACACGTCTTTCTACATTGTTCTCACATGTATATTTTCAATAAAAATAAATAAAAACTTTATTTCATAAAAAAAAATACAGATGAACATGTTTTTAAATAGTAAGACAATTTAAATAAGCTACATCTGAACACAAAATGGGAAACCCTGCCTCTCAAAGTAGGTAACCCTGTATCTTGAGAGACAGTGATTCAACATAAAATGTGATGCTACAATAGTATAAAAGTAGACTGTGTCGATCTACCCAAGCAAATGGAGAGAAAAAGAAAAATTAAAAAAAAAAAAGATAAAAAGCTAAGATAAAGTATAATGAAGTTTGTTTGCGTGTGTGGGAGGGTGTGTGGGTGTGTGTGTGTGGGGGTTCGTGCGTGCGTGTGTATGTGTGTGGGTGTGTTGTGTGTGAATTGGAGATATGTAGGTAGTTAGACCACGTACTTAAGTAAGGATTCTGTTTGAAGATAGTCCCGCTCCAGTAGCCATTTTGTTAATTTTAATTTTATTTCATATTTATTTAGATCGACAATGTTTAAGTTTTTGTGAATTTGTTTGTAGATGTATGTACTTAGTGTGTAGTATTGCTTTTGAGCGAAGGAGGTTTTATGAGGGGTACTTAAGGCTAGTAATATGAACGATGTAACCAATATTTTGTAAAATATTTGATTTAAAAGAGTGTCTTGCCCGTTCTTCTCCATAGATCTACGCTTTGGAATGGGCAACTAGCTTCATCTTTCTGACTGACCGACCCCTTGACAATTCAAAAGTGCCTGTAATTGGTTTATTTGAAATAAATGCTTTGAGTTTGAGTGTGCCATAACAACTTCTGATTGGTCAATGTCACAATAGCATGCCAGCTACTTGCATAGCTTTACCAGTTACAGGTATTTTAGCCCCTAAAAGATCTAGTAAAGGTCAAAAAAGATGAGACGTTTCCTAAATCTGATATAAGTACCTAATAATATTGGACTGCCACAATTAAGGACCAAGCAAGACCAATATTATCGTATCCAGTTTATATTAGGATTACGAGCAGCTGCACTTGATTTTTTCAACACTCCACACTAAGCTTATGTTATCTAATTTTATTGTGTAGGTACTTTCTTTTGCCCAGTGCTCCGCCCGCGTGGATGTCGGGAAATATCCCACGGGAACGTACTACGGGAACTACCGGGAATTCCTTTCTTATTCCTTGTTTAAATTGGTAACCTCTGCGCAAAATTACAGCTTTCTAGGTCCAAGGGTTTGGGCTGGGCGTTGATGAGTCAGTCAGTCAGGAGTAGTCAGACTTCTCTTTTTATTTCTATAGATAGAAGATACTTAAATCCTCCAAGCATTCCAACGTAGTAGAAAAACCGCATTTTGATTCCTTCGCGCTTGTGGTTTATTTGCCATCAGCTATTTTTATTATGCACGTAGATTGACTTTGGCTTGTCATAAAGCATCGTTTACCTGTAGTGAATGGGTGTTGTGGTTATACTCTCGATTCGCCGAATGTCACGCTTATTTTGGGAACTTTCCAGACTTTGGGGACTTAGGACTTTCCGATTTAAAGAATTTTGTGAGGAGTTGTTGCTGTTGCGTAGTCTTTAGTTATCATAAGAACGGATTTAAATTTGATAGATGTTTTAAATTATTACTGCTACTGCACATAAATTTATCTTACGGCTGTTTCAATCAACAAATAGTTTCATAAAATTAATGAATGATTGGGCCTGTGCACGCTACACAGGGCAGTAAGTAATAAGTCTTGAAATCAATTAAATCTGCTACGCAGTTTCTTTCATTTTAATTGCTGAATCAATAGATGCACTTGATCCAGCAATTAAATTCATTGATTAATTCCTCAGATTCTCAGAGTTCATATCTTAACTGAATAATTACGTATTTATGTATGCTGAACTTCACAAGTTCATTTGAGGAAACGCGGTCACTTGGTCCTTGTCGTTCATTCCATTCCGTACTAACGTATTCCTCTGGTTTCTCTTAACTCCAAATATTTTTTTGCGATATAATGTTTAACTACCACTGCCATGTTCCTATCTATGTTTTGTTTTGTATTAGTGTTTGTAGTGTATTTATATTAGTTTTTTTTTTTCTAAAATGAATTTAATTATTTGACTACTGACATTGACTTGTATATTACTGTGACTACTGACTAGTATTACTAACCAGGGAAATAACAGGAATAAGTCATTACTACGTCTACCACACTAGTAGTACAAATTCGATTCTTCCTGTTGAATGAACCACATTTATTTTATTACCACAAAGTCCACAACTGAACTGTATGAGCTATTGCACTCTAGCTATTTATATTAATGGCTCTTTGAAAAGCGATCAATATCAATTACAATCAATGACTTTAGATTTGACTGATTGATGGACTGTGACAGAGAAAGTTTACAGCATTGATAATAAAATACAATAGGTACGCTTTTCATGCTTCTTTACAAACAAACTCCTGATTTTATTTAATTAACCTACACCCCAAAACAATCGTTAAACAATTAGTGCACATAATATGACGCAGATGCAACTTCTCTATCATATAATACCGCGCAGCCGGCTTGTTGGTCAATATTGCGGTCTGAACGTGACGTAGGTGCGCGCGCAGTCGTCCCTGTGACCTTTACGTGATAACGGGTATTACCGCAGTTGGTAGCAGCTTCCATGGTGGTCTAATCATGTCCTTATCATGAGTTATCTAGGAGGTAGTTGTTAGGCGATATTACAATGCCGAAATAAATGATGAAGTTGTTTGTTATTGATTAGATTTTTGTTGTAGCTAACGCTTTGAAGGACGTAATAGAATTTTTATTGTTATTACTGATATGGAAATACTTCCATTACAATAAGATTAGACATTTAAACAACCCTTTTTTACAGTCCGTTCAACCGATTTTGATCTTCTATTTCGTAGGCCTATGGATGGCATTAAAGACAAAAAAGTGGTTACAATACCAACTGTTTACTGCAGCTGCCATTTGTCATGCCACTAACGCAATTGAAGTCAAAATCGATTGAACGGACTGTAAAAAAGGTTTGTTTAATCTTAGTGTTGTCCTTTAAAATTGCTGTTGTTTTGTCTAGTTTCATCGACTGACTATTATTGTTTCCTGTCAAAGTCTTGAAGAGTATACAAGTATTATCTCCGGGAATCATTAGTTTCTGGAAGCTGTAAATAAAATAAGTAGGTACCTACCTGTAGGTACTACATAATTTACAATATCTAAGAGGCACTTAATAGGCTTTGTGAATTCACCGATTCTGCTAACAAGGTTCGGACAGAAGATACTTTACATAGCTTTTTGCAGGAATTTTTGCTTAATGAAACTCGAACAAAATACAATAGGTATCACAGTTGTTTACATAGTAATATGCGCACTTACTATCGGCGTCACCACGCGATAATTTTAAGGACGCATTTTGACATAAAAATATATGGTTTTACGATAAAATACAAACTTTGACCCCAGATGTACCTTGTTTACTTTAACCACACCATAAGTTATCAGAATGTTAAAGAAAATATGCTGATACTAGTACTACCAAAATATACCTTTAAAAACAAATCTTGCAACATATTGGATAACTTTGTAAGTAGTCATGAAGACGAATTTCGTTGAACTTACAGCCGTTGCCATCATTAGTAAGTTGTTTTATAAAGACTTTATACTGTTTCTCACGGATTTACCGAGTTGACAAAACCAACGTGGTCACACAAACAGACATGAAAAGCCAATTTTCAAGCTCTAATTTGTAATATGTATAATAGATATCTAAGATTACCTACAGGTAGAGTACAACTGGAGACACGTTCAATAACGCTCCTTTTCTGTTATCCCCAGAGATACGCACCAGATCGACTTGCCTCCCTTCGGCAGATATGCCACCGGCATCTTCTTCCTCGACAAGCTTCACCACCAGGACATCGAGAAGAAGTTCGGAGAACTTGCTGTGAGCCTCGGACTAACTGTGCTGTGCTGGCGCACCGTACCTACTAATAATTCCACCATCGGTAAGATACCAGAAAGCTACATGTATATATATAGGGCATGTGTATATGTATAGGGTGCCCTCATATTCTTTATGTTAGGATCATTGAAAGGAAACCATTTAAAATCAGGCAGTTCATTGTCAGTTGTATGTTCTATGTTTTAACATTCATAGCAACCATTTTTCATAATCAAAAGGGGATAATTTAGGCATGGGTTTGGAAAGGTTCAAATCATTGGCTGAGGGATTCTGTGGCAGGGACTTTGCCATCCTGCATGCTCATATTGCCATTTGATGTCAAATTTTTTTGAACAACAGTTGATAGGTACTTGATGATATTCTACCATGATTGTCAAGTATCATAATTTACTTAGTTATTTTCACGAGTCTCCAAGAGATAACTCTTGAATTTATAGAAAAGTAATAAGCATTTGAAAAAAAAATCCCTTATTCTTTTTTTAGTAAGTCCATATTTTACCAATAAGCAAAGTGCTAGATACTCTACATTGTGCTGAAGTTTTAATTAATCAGACTCGAAACTGAGAGCTTCCAGCTCAACTTTTAATTACATTGCCTCGACTTGTTATAAAAGTAACGTACAAGCAAATCAGTGACTTAATAACTGTTCCAATTTTGTAATTAATTTAATTGACGTGTTCTAAAAATTATGACTTTTTTATACTGAACATTTGCTAGATGTGACTATAATAAATCAGTAATATGAAGTGAATTATGCAGTGTGTCTTCTGCATAATAAAATAATTACAAATTAGAACAGGGACAGAAAGAAGAACTGAGAGCCTTTTTTGATTAACTCACACACACATAACATCAAAACGTTTTTCTAATAGGGCACAAAGTAACGACCCTGCGTAGTAAATAAATATGGCTATGGCGCCGCATCACAGCCAATAGGAGTGGTTGACTAGTTGAGTTGAATCAGTGTTTTAATTTAAAACATTTTGGACTGATTGGCTGGGCGGCGACACGAGTAGCGGCTTGTATTGATTTTGCTACGAGCTGATATTTACTAGATGGGATATTTATTCTGTAACTATTGCATATCTATTTTGTGTGTAAATCTAGTTATCTAGCTATATTCATCAAAGGGTTAGGGCAGAGGTGTACTTATCTATTATAATACACACACATTTCGCCATGTCTATCAAATCTAGCAATGTATACAAGGTGTAACTTAAAAAACGCACAACCTCTTAAGGGGTCATTGTACTCATCATTATGAACAACTTTTACTATGGGACCAAACTTAAAATCGCGAAAAAAATCTGCTGTTCCCTACATTTGTCCGCATAACTGGTCAAAATGTAGGGAACAGCTGATTTTTTTCTCGATTTCAGGTTTGGTCGCATAGTAAAAGTTGTTCATAATGATGAGTACAATGGTGCGTTACCTTGTATACTTACATATTATGAACATTCAATTTATTTAAAAGAAGCATTTGCTTCAATACAATACAATATAATACTTTTATTCCAGACAGAGTCCATGGGTATAGTAACAATTCATGCCATTATTGGAAAATGATAAAAAGGCTCTCAGATTCTCAGTAAAGCTGTCAATAGGCACAAAAGACATTATCATTTATATTGTCCTGTCACTACCTGACTTGTCTACCGATGTTTGTCGCTCGATATAAGCCCAGTTACGACGTTGCGATTTTTGTTTGCGACTATCATTGCAGGTCGTAGTAATGTCGGGTCGTTAAAACGCGGCTGAATGCGGTCATGCGATGCTTGACCAAACGGTTTGTGCGATTTGACATCAGATTCGGTACTATGCGTTTTAGAATTACTAAAGGCAGTACTGCAAATTGCTTTACAAGGCATAGACAATTTGTATTACAGCATTGTTTTAGTATTTTATTACATATTTTGAATGATTCTATTACGCATAGTAGGTTCTTATACAGTTTTCCATAACGTATCCACTACGTTCGCTTTTAGAATGATTTCATTAATTATAAAGGCTATTATTTTGCATGGATACAATATTATGATTTGCGTTGCAAATATGTGGATACGCTTGGAAAATTATTGTAAATAATTACAGTACGTAGGTACTGTCATAAGCATCGAAGCAGATAAAGTAAATAATCTAGAATTATCTAAGTATAAAAAGTAAAAAAATAATTATATGATTTTGATGTTTGTCCGTACTTACGCACTTGTTTAAACCAGAAAGATTTTGATAAAAAACAAACAAATAGAATAATTTGTAACTTTGACTTAAGATTCATTAGACAAACATTATTCTTAGATATTATGTGTTATTTGTTTAAATTATAGCTTGCATCATTCACTTTTTGTTGAATCTTGAGTTAAATATCTCAATAAGTCAAAAAAAATGCAGCCACCGTCATTAAATAACGCTTAAATGGTATGTTGTCCTTATCATGTGCATCATTCAGGTTTGTCATAAATGTAGCCATCTGTTCAGTTAAAATTACATACAGTACCAATTGCATTAAACATTTATGACATTTCTGGATACCATTTGATTTCTCTGCCATTAAAGTGTTCTAAAACCTTAGCTTATAAAATAGGATATAAATCTGCTAGTATAAAGTTGACACATTCCCTTGGTGAAGTTAGTAATGGGCTCTTTTGGCTCGCTTTCAGGTCAGGTGGCTCGTAATTCGGAGCCATTTATGCGTCAAGTGTTTGTTACCGGAGATACCGACGACGAACAACTAGCCAGACAGGTAAGAACGAGACGGAGCTACGCACAAGAGTGAGAGAGGGTATGGGGAGTATGAACTTGCAACATTACCCGTTGCGAATTCATCCTCTTGAAATAAGTGGTTGTAAGCGCCGTACTAGCCTACTAGGACGTAAGGAACTCTTATAGGTGTTTTTTCAGATCGTTGCGTGCACACTGGCCGGCCGGACGCGACCACTTCGTGCCAAACGTAAATTTTATATACCCTTTCATAATCCCTACGGGATGCTTGTATTTAAAAGTTGGTCGTACACGTAGGATCAAAATTCACTGAAATAAACTTGCAAAATATCCTGGCATAATAATGTCATACGTATCAATTTGTATGTTAATTATCACATCACGACATACCTATCTTGGAAACTTATTCACACGTCAGCATTCATACGTTTATTTAATAAAAAAATAACACCATTTTCGAGTGTATAAATCTGAGCCATCTTTTCCATACAGGCATCCCACCGTGTGCTGTATTTTCCGTATCTGGAGTGTGTACGCGTGTTTTCAGATATTCGTGCTGCGCAAGCGCGCGTCGCATGAGCTGGTGGTGCCAGGCGCCAGGTTCTACATCTGCAGTCTTGCGCTGAAGACTGTCGTCTACAAGGGATTGTTGACTTCGCAGCAGCTATGGGTGAGTGGGAACTGACTGCTTTTTATTGACATTGACAACCCAGCGGCTTGCAAAGCAACTGGAGACACATGCTGTTAATATGATCAGAACACTGGACTGAAGACATCATCACAGGTAAGAACTCTTCGTCTTCTTTAAGAATTGGCGAGGTGAGGGAAAATGGGGAGAGAGGCATTGCCCTAAAGCCAGGCAACCAAATAGAATATTTTAGAGGTAGATCATCATCAGCAGCCTATAGCAGTTCACTGCTGGAAATAGGCCTCTCCAATTGCACGCCATTCAGCTCGGTTCTCGGCAACTCTCATCGAGCTGGTACTATGCAGCCACCCTGCGAAGACCGTCACTCCACCTAGCCTGAGGGCGTCCTACCTTACGTTTGCCGATTCGCAATCTCCACTCAAGAACCGGCTACCCCAATGGTCATCGGTTCTACAGCTAATATGCCCGGCCCATTGCCACTTCAGCTTGCTTATTTTATGAGCTATGTTGACAACTTTGGTCCTCTGCCAGATCACCTCGTTCCGGATTCGATCCCTCAGAGAGCCTCCAAGCATAGCCCGTTCTCATAGCTCGAGTATTATGATGATAATTATATATTTTTTTTCTATGCAGGAGTACTTCAAGGATCTGACCAACCCAGCCTTCACCACGTATTTGGCGCTGGTACACACCAGATTCTCTACCAACACTTTCCCCAGCTGGGAAAGGGCACATCCTCTGAGGTTGGTATATTGATGATAGCATAGCAGTAGCACCATATCAGACGAAAGACGTCCACTGCTGGACACACATAGGCGTCCCTTAAGAAACGTAGGAAGACCATCAGCCCTTTTTCCTATTTAGATCAGGAGCTCATTTATTTATTTATTGAGCAAGGCACACAAACGACATATTTACAAGGGTAGTAACAATAGGTAATCACAAGTCTTCAATACTGTGTCATGCACAACATTCATAATAATTTATTAACTATTCAATTAATTTTTTAAATCATTTCAATATTAACAATAAAAAGATACAGAATAAAATTTCCAAATATGATTAGATTAAGTATATAATAAAATAACATAAAAAATATACATTTCGTCACATTGCATGAGAGCAATACAACCGTACAACATCACAATAAAACGGAACTGGAGGATAAACTTATCAATCTGCTGTTTGGCATTATTTTCCAGAGTCCTCGCTCACAATGGCGAGATCAATACGCTACGAGGTAATGTCAACCTCATGAAGGCTCGCGAGGGCGTCATGAAGAGCGAACTGTTCGGAGAAGGTGGGTCAATAATACTATCCTACTTACTTTTTCTTGGTCCTTTTCTGTTACATATTTTTAGCAAGATTGCAGCCAAGAAGCCCATCCCAAATAAATCATATTCTGAAAACTGTTTGCTCTGCTATCAAAAAGACTTCTGAATCAGAGCCCACCCCAAATAAATCATATTCTGAAAACTGTTTGCTCTGCTATCAAAAAGACTTCTGAATCAGAGCCCATCCCAAATAAACCTTATTCTGAAAACTGCTTGCTCTGCTGTCAAAAAGACTTCTGAATCAGCCATGAATGGGCAGCAGTTATACATGATAAAAATGTCTAAAACTTGTCTCCAGATCTAAAGAAACTCTACCCAGTTGTGGAACCGAACCTCTCCGACTCAGGTTCGGCCGATTGCGTGCTAGAATTCCTAGTACACGCTGGCCAGCGTTCCTTGCCCGAAGCAGTAATGACTATGGTGCCTGAAGCGTGGCAGAATGACGTCACCATGCCTAAAGAGAAGAGAGACTACTACCAGTGGGCTTCATCATGCATGGAGCCTTGGGACGGACCTGCCTTGGTTTCCTTTACTGATGGACGGTACATTGGTAAGTGATATAGAACTTTCTAGATTTCCATAGCCTGAAGCCGTGATGACTATGATCCCTGAAGCGTGAAAGAGAAGAGAGACTACTATCAGTGGGCTTCCTCATCCATGGTGTATTGGGATGGACCTGCGCTGGTGTTTTCACTGATAGACGGTACATTGGAAAGTAATATAATACAGTGTGTATCAGAAAGGTGTGGTACTGACCACCAACCTGAACAACTTTCTCAATGGTACCAACATCGTAATGCCGAAAAAATAATAAGCTGTCCCTTACAAAACTTCGATACCTACTCGATCCAAATGGACAGCAGGTTATTTTTTCGCAATTACGATGTTGGTCCCATGAACAAAGTTGTTCAGTTTGATGGTCTTACCACACCATTAAATTAACCTCTGATACACGCTGTATAGAACATTCACAGCTTTGTATAAGATGTCAAAGAGAACTTTTAGATCACCAAGCCACCAACCATGACATCCAACCTATTAGCGGAGTTAGTCGCTTCTTCGTTACTTTTTCAAAAACCGTACAGTCATCATCTGCTTACCCAAAAACCACTGTAAAGTGTGGTTCTACGAAAAGCTCATGCTATTTTGGTACCTAGTTCAGCTTTGAGCAGTTTGTCACCTTCTTTAAGGTGAATGAAATAAACGCAGTGGTATCAAAATATGATTCGCGACACTATCAAATATTATGTCATAATTATAAGCATAAGAATCAACAATACATCCAACTTATAGAGATGTATTAATGATTCTTATTGTTATAATTATATAAATACATATTTGTTATTGTAGCGAATCATATTTTGATCAAGATACAACCTGACACTGAAAAAAAACAGTGAGTTGGAAAAAACGCAAGAAAATTTGAATTTCGCGAGCTACCACACACTAGGGATCCACTTCATCCACTTTAAGATAGGGTAACATTAACATTTAACATTTTCATGGCGACTGTTACACGAACTGAAGAAATAGGATATATCGCAATTACTTTTTTCTCACATAATAATATTAATGTTTTCAGGTGCCATTTTGGACAGGAACGGTCTTCGACCCTCTCGTTTTTACGTGACTAGCGAGAATATACTTGTAATGGCTTCTGAGGTCGGTGTCTATGATGTGGACCCCGACAAGGTCATACTCAAGGTGAGATAAAACACTTTCTGCACTTTTCTTTCGATTTAGTGCTATTACGATGTTTCTACTTACCGATGGATTCGATTGAAGGGGTATACTGGGTCGTGATGATGCTTAAGTGATTTTGGGTCAGTCGAATTCGTGACTCCTAGATATCTAACTTTAGCAATTTAATTACAGATTAGACTTAATGCTACTGCTAGTCTAATCGGGCCCTATAAAATAAAATACTGCTATTCAGCAGCATCCGGTTAGACTGGAAGCCGACCCCAACGTAGTTGGGAAAAGGTTAGGCAGATTGATTGAGTCTAATCGGAACCTATCGCTGCGGTATTCATTTTTTAAATATGGCAGCATTATGCTGAGATAGAAGGCTTTTTGGCCTTGCACAGGGCTTTTTAGGGTTCCGTACCCAAAGTGTGCTAAACGGAATCCTATTACTAAGCCTCCGCTTTCAATCCGTCTATCATCCGGCTGTATCTCATGAACTGTAATAGGTAGACAGTTGAAATTTTCACAGATTGTGTATTTCTATTGCCACTATAAAAATAAATAACGTTTAAATTAAAGGGAATCCCCATACAAGAAACGTGTTTAAAAAAAAAATGTATGTAGTGTTAAATACCTACTGTACGGTGGTATGCACTTGGCCGGTTTTTCACCGTGCGTATCCCAAATTAATTTTTTTTTTCTTTCTTTGTTTTAATCTGTGATGAAATTATAGCTGAAGTACAGTAACAGCCAGAAGTCGACTAGCAATCTCACAAAACCATGGCATAGCAATATTAGTTTACTTATGACCTTCTTCGGCGCCGCAGCCCGTATAGGTATAAGCGCCGCAGCCCGTATAGCGCAGGCGATAATGGTCATTGCGGTGTAAGTGGACTTCTGGCCATTGACTGTACACTAGATTCTAATAATTACTTGTATTGAACAAGGTGTACTGATACCTTTTCCCATGTTCCAGAGTCGTCTGAAACCCGGTCGTATGTTGTTGGTCGATACTTTGGAAAAGAAACTGGTTCAGGATGCTGAACTCAAGATTGAAATTGCTCGCAGCCGACCTCACTCTGAGTGGCTGCAAGATAAGGTAGAAAGTAGTTTTTTTTAAGTTTTTTTTTCCACTAAATATCTATTAAATTTTTTCATATCCCTATATTGGTTACTAAAGGTTACTTCATACTTCATATTATTATTTATGTTTCATATTATGTTTATTCATGTACAGTGGGCTGCATCAATTGGGTACCCCAGTTGTATTAAAATTTTAATACAATTGGGGGTAACCAATTGATGCAGCCCATTGTACCTACCATATAAAATACATTCAACAACACATCCACATTCTTAACATTTGTTTCTCTTTTCTATGCATTACCGTACGTGGGGAATACATATATACATTTTATCAGATGGTGAGTTTGGTTCGACGCATGGGGAGTGACGAATTTCGAAATTGCTGTTGAGAACTGTACAGGAAGTGGGGTGGCGCGCCCTATCTTTATTTTCGCCATACAAACCGAGTGGGATGGATAGATGTTGATTTGTTCGCACGATTTTTTATCTGGTCTGTGTAATTTTTCAAAAACGGATTAGCATAAAAACTAAGTAACTTAACAAGGGTTTAGAACCCGTTTTATGAATGATTGAAACTTATTATTAATTGTAATTACGTATAAGTGTTTCGCAAAAACTAAAGCGCAGGCCACATTGAGAACGAAGCAAAATGAAGGGAAGTTCGTTTAGCTTCGCTTATGTAGGTTCCGCGCCTTTTCATGCTTCGGTTCACACTCCGAACGATGAACCGAAGTATGAAAAGACGCGGTAGCTACATGAGCGAAGGTAAACGAACTGATTCGTTTCGCTTCGTTCTCAAGTGTGGCCGCGCTTTGAGTTTGCTGTTTTATAAATTCCATCTTTTGGATTTCAATGTGCAGAATTATACATAGTCTTTAAAAATAAAAATACTTTATTTCGGACCTTGATCCATATGATGTTAGTAATACCACAGATTAATATAGATGGGACACTCCGCAATTTAGGTATGGAGCTACAAGTACACGGCGGGCCCCAACCACTTTTTATTTAAATGATTTTGCGGAGTGTCCCATCTGTATTAATCTGTGGTAGTTATGTTAGTTTATGTTGTTGTATGCTTTGGTGTTATCAATTAGCTAGGTAATCCTGACGTATAGAAATTTCTTGAAAGATCTACCTTGAAACGTGCGAGTAAATCACGTCTGTACTACCACGATAACTTCATGCATGTTCTTAACTCCTCAAGGGCCGCTTCTTCTAACATACCGAGTTACTGTTTTTTCGTATTTTTGTATAGCAATATTTAGCGTTAATCTCCACGACTGCGAGGACCATTTACAGGCGTCGTGTTTACAGCTTTAGACGTTTCCAGAAGATTTATTTTCAATAAGCTTTCTAGGAATTATTAGATGTTGTAGCGAACTGACTGCTGGCTATGAAAACTTTTGACAACTTTGTACACACAGAAAAAAAGAAGTGTTAAAAATATCGGCACTTTAATATGTTGTGTGTGAACATAGTGGCAGGAACTCATAACTTGTCTCCACACTGAACTGTTTTGCCGTTTGTACTTACATTCAGTTGATTATTTTAAAACAGCATTTATCTATTAAAATAAACCACCATCTAAGTAATTAGCTCCCTCAAGAAAGCTTTCATAGTCTACTGTTGGTATTATAAACTGGTTAACTTTCACACTGTCTAACTCAATATTTTAACTAACAATTATAGATAACAATGGAAGACATCCACAAGTCGGTGGCTACAGAGAACGGCACACCTGCCGTGGTGACGAACGGCACTAACGGCACCAATGGAAATATCATCACTGGACTTGCGGACAGGCGGTTGCCATTGTTCGGATACACTATCGAGTCTATCCATATGCTTCTACTGCCTATGATTCAGAATAAGTAAGTTAACTTTAAATTATAGAAACAATTAAATAGACTTTGTGTCTTAACCTATGGGGTTCATACGATACGCAAAGACTTAACTGCACAATAGGCTTATGATGGGAATTTAAATTTCAGTTGTCACATTTCTATTCACCTAACGTTAAAGTGTTTTTATAACCAAACAGCAATAAAATATCATATCATTTATCATTCTCAGTGATTCATTTGCTGTTGTTGCTGCTGCCAATCAACAACTAACTTAATATTGACATTAGAGAGCTAAGTAATAACAGCCGCACGGGACGATCGATCAGGCAAGCGTAGCTTAAGGTTGTTGCGCCAGGGTAGCCCGCGAAATTCAAAATTTCTTACGTTTTTTGAAATTTGTAGGTCAGTGCGAGCTTGTATGTTGATTGAAATATGATTCGCGGCCGTAGCTAATACGCCTTTACAGAATTATAATCAATATAATCAGCAATACAACTCCATAAGTTAGCATTTATCTCAAATCTAGCGATTTCATGAAATCATGAATGAGGTTTGAGGTAAATTCTAACTTATGGAGTTGTATTGCTGATTCTAATGACAGGCTGGCGCTTTCGCCTTAACTACGTTTGCCGCGGTTGTTCCGTGGGTTGGACTATCTTTACATACCGAAAACCCTCCGTGCCTCGGAAAGCACGTTGAGTCGTTGGTTCCGGCTGTCATTGGTAAGATATTTGACAGTCGTTACGGGAAGAAGCTCAAAAGTCTGACAACCAGTCTCATCAAAGGGTATCCGTATTACCCAGTTATTGGGTTGTGGAGGTCATATAGGCAGTCGCACCATTAACATACTGGTATTCAGCTGCATCCCGTTAGACTGGAAGTCGACCCCAAAATAGTTGGGAAAAGGCTAGGCTGATGATGATCGGAGAGATGATTTACTGATCAGAGATTTAACTTTTCAGAAACTGGAAGTCGGATTTTAATGTGTGTTTCAAATAAAGACATTTAAAAGTATCTTAAATCTTTTTGTTTTCAAACAAATAAGTACGGTCGGGGAAAACGTTTTTTAGCCACTACGCCAAGTGGGCAATTAGCATTTCCTAGTTGCCAGTAGTCTGCAACCATATGAAGCTACTTTAACTAACGTGTTATCGCTATTATTATGTAAGTCATCAAAAGTCATCCAACACTTTTACTCTTTTCCAAAAATGCAATACTAATAGACGCTATGAAGTTGCTTATTTATTGACAGGAAACCATAGATGAAAAAATGCAATACTTCATAGACACTAACGTAAAATAAATGGTTAAAAAGATTACACTAAATGTTTTATTTTGATTACAGAAAAGAAGCCCTGGGCAGCATGGGTAACGACGCGCCACTGGCTTGCCTGTCGCAGTTCCAGCCGATGCCATACGAATACTTCAAACAACTGTTCGCTCAAGTCACCAACCCCCCAATTGATCCATTCAGGTAAAATTTGAATTAGATCATGGTTTTTTTTATGGGTTTCATAATCAGTCTATAATGTTCCCACTGCTGGGACACAGGTCTCCTCTCTCTCTCTTTGAGAGGGAGCTGGCTGTAATCCACCACAAGGGCTCAGTGCGGGTTGGTAGATGTCACATTTTTTCGATTTTTTGTTGAATATAGTATATAATAGAGGCATGAGGAACAGGGTGTAAATAAAGCACACATTCCTGCATTGTATTTTTTTGTTGTTATTGCATCGCAAATGTAGATTTTGTTTTTTTTTAATTTAAGTATTATTTATTTTTTTGTTTTGCCTCTTTGATTTAGTCTGTGCAAATAAATGTGTTTCTTTCTTTCTTTTAAAGTTCACTGATCCTCCATAGATAAGGGAGGATCCTCCGTCCAGATGGTTGTTATGTCTGGTGGGCAACTGCCCGACGGATGATGTCGGGACGTTGTATATATGCTAGTCGCGCGGTAAACTTTGATTGCGCGATGCAGGTTGCGTGACGTCATGTCATTGTGATGCGTAGTTCGTATGTGGCGATATAGATGCCGCCACAATAGTATCAAAGTCACCTAGCTAGATGGCCTCTAAATAATAAATTCATTCAAATGTTTCCGATATTTGAAATAAATCTAATAAAATTATGATATATTTCATTACAGGGAGAAGATCGTTATGTCGCTGCTATGCCCGATTGGTCCCGCACCCAACATCCTGCAGCCAAGCGCGGAGTTCGTTCACCGGCTGTTCCTGCCGCAGCCTATTCTGTCTCTGCCTGATCTACATGCTCTGAAGCACACCACTCATCGTGGCTGGAAGGTAAACTTGTGATAGACACAATTTTACGAATATCTTTAAAACTAAACAGCTGAAAATATTGTCGTACTTTACTACTGCGCTGTGCCTAACCTTTTCCCAACTATGTTTGTGTAGGCTTCCTTTCAAATCGGATGCAGATGTATACCAGTATTTTACATGAAGCGACTGATAACTGACCTCTACAACCCAATTACTGGGTAACACGATACCCGTTGGTGAGACTGGTTGTCAGACTTTCAGTCAGTCAGTGTTGTCAGGCTTCTGACGACCCATAACGACTGTCAAAGATCTACGAATGACAGCCGGGACCAACGGCCAACGAATTAAGAATGATATTCTTAATTCGTTGCCAACGGCCTATCGTGCTTTTCGAGGCACCGAGGGGTCTCGGTATGCAAAGATTGTCTCTCATCCACGGACCGACCGCGGCAAGCGTAGACCTAATCGATCGACCCGTGCGGTTGCTACTACTTATCTATTAAATAAAAGAGAAGTCCTGAATGACTGACTGACTGATTGACTGACTCATCAACGCCCAGCCCAAACCAAACCTAGAAGAAAGCTGAAATTTTGCACAGAGGTACCCTTTATATCTATTAAATAAAAGTGAAGTCCTGAATGAATGATTGACTGATTGGCTGACTCATCAACGCCCAGCCCAAACCAAACCTAGAAAGCTGAATTTTCCTTTTCTTTTTTGAGGTTCTCTTTATAATGTAAACAAGGAATAAGCAAGGAATTCCCGGTAGTACGTTCCCGTGGGATATTTCCCGACATCCCACGCGGGCGAAGCCGCGCGGGAAGTGCTAATATTATACAGGGTGTTAGGTTAAACGAGGGACATACTTTAACGGAGTGTAGTACTCATCATTATGAACAACTTTTACTATGGGACCAAACCTGAAATCGCGAAAAAAAATCAGCTGTTCAGTACATTTTGACGAATTATGCGAACATAAATGTACTGAACAGCTGATTTTTTTTTTTGCGATTTCAGGTTTGGTCCCATGGTAAAAGTTGTTCATAATGATGAGTACTACACTCCGTTAAAGTATGTCCCTCGTTTAACCTAACACCCTGTTTAATTGAGATCATGTATGTATGTCATGTAGTAACTAATAAGCTTACCCATATTTTCCTTTCCTCCCCAGACAAAGGTGATTGACTGCTCATTCGATTACCTCGAGGGACCCTCGGGCATGGAGCCAGCATTAGGTCGCATCTCGGGAGAAGCTCATGCGGCCGCTTCCAGCGGTTACCAGCTCATCGTCCTGAGTGACAGAGCGTCCGGCCCTAACAGGGTGCCTGTCAGCACACTGCTTGCTTTGGGTAAACTAGATTTTTAAACTAGATAAACGCATATTATCATTACATTTTAATGCTAAAAACGGCTGTTTTCGTACCTAGCAGGTGTTTATTTTTTTGACCTCACCTGATTTACCTCATCTGACTAAAAATGTGTACATAGGAAATTTAATTAAAAGCCTTAATAAAAAAGGCTAGGCTGTTAACTGAAAGGTTAATTAAGCTAGTTGGCTGCGACAGACACACTATTCTGATTTAAAAAACTGTTTTTCACCAAGCACGTCTTTTGTAACCAAAAACATTTTACAAAGTGCTAATAGTAAGTTAATTTTCAAAACTTAAGTTTTCACCTATGACTGCTAAACCTGTTAAACAATTTACAAACGTGATTGTTTTAAAATAAATATACTAATGAACCCTAACAGAGAGGAGGCCTGAGTTCCAGCATTCGGAATGTTATAGGCTGATTATGTTATACTAATGAACATTATAATTACATACAGGAGCCGTCCACCATCACTTGATCGAGACTCGTCAGCGCATGAAGGTCGGCCTCATTCTAGAGACCGCTGAAGCGAGAGAAGTTCACCACATGTGCGTGCTGTTAGGTAAGAAAAACACAACGTTTCCAGATGTTTTGATACATACCCATTTTTTCAGCATCTAATGTTCGCAAGCGCTAGTGCTCAGCATGAGGTCCTGAGTTAGATTAAGTCTGACAAAGTTACTGGATTTTTCTATCAGGAATTTCTCAGTAGTACCCGGAGTCTGGATTTGTGCCCGGTTGATGGCATTAGGCTCGGCCCCCTATTACATGGGCCCTAAGCATAATCAACTTGGATGAACTGGATGGATGGGCTGGTTGGAATAATTAAGTGTGGAAACCAAAGCCGCCATAACATAGATAGAACAAGAACATTGTTTTAAGGCCGATTTACATCAGACGAGCGAATGCTCATTCTATCCCCTCTCCGTCAAATTCTATTAGTGTAAACAGAGACAGAACATGCCTTCGTTGTTCTATCTCAGCTCGCATAGATTCTATGAAATATTCTAAGAATGCTCGCTCGCTTGATGTAAACGGCACTAGAGCGCGCGAACAGCAGCTTAGAGCGTTCTTACGTATCGGACGTGCTCGCTCCCTGGAGCGGTCTCTTGAAAGTGTTCTAGCGCATTCTTGCTCGTTGATATTTTGGTGTAAACGCTGAAAACGAGCTTTCGTTAACACCAAAAGATCAAGAAAGTAGGCTCTTGTTCTAGCTCTAGCTCTTTGTTCGTTTGGTCTAAACCCATCTGATCTTATGCTTCTTTCGCAGGTTACGGCGCCGACGCAATCTGTCCCTACCTAGCCTTCGAGCTCGCATTCTCCCTTCGCACAGACAACATTCTGGACCCGAACTTAACTGACGACGACATTTACAAGGCGTACCAAGGTGCCATAGAGACTGGCCTGGCTAAGGTCATGGCTAAGATGGGCATCAGTACCTTGCAGTCTTACAAGAGCGCGCAGATCTTTGAGGCAGTTGGCTTATGTGAAGAAGTTATCGATAAGTGCTTTAGAGGCACACAGTCTAGGATTGGTAAGTTTCGGGAATTATTATTTCCTTTATTTTACTTTACACATATAAGTTACATTTTTAAACATTACAAAATAGTAGCCCACCGGTATCGGGAACAGGGTCCAAGCTACCGGCGGTCAGGGCTCCAGAGAGAGGAACCTCCTAACAATGCGCGGCGTGTCCAGAAGTACCGCTTTCTGAACAGACCCTTAATCCAGCTGCCCAACGAGAGCCTCCTTAGGTGTTGACCGAGGCTCTGGCCAATTAATCCATTGGCTGATACGACTATCGGCACAAGTCGGGAATTTATTATTACAAAGCTTGGCCCACGCTAGCTCAAGATAGAGAGTATTGGAAAGGAGAAAGGGGTCTTTTACCCTGCGGTGGAACAACACTTGCTGAATATTTATATTCAGCCCGTGTTGTAATATAAAATAATACTCACAGGAATTTCTCAGTAGATTTGTGCCCAGTAGTTGGCAATAAGCTCGCCCCCTGCTACGTGGTACTTAAACATACCTGGCGAAATGTGGGTGTACTGTAGGTATACCTCTGGCCAACCCTCCGGAAACAAGACGAACATAACATTATGTTATAATAGCTACATAGCGACGCTAAACTGTCCAATGGTGTGAAATACTTTAGCCTTCTTTTGCGGGGAATCACACAGGCAATTTGTTTATTCATTTATTTTATTGGTTGGTTCACCAACAACTGTTAACACTGGTTTTATGCAACAGTGCAACAATCACTTACAGGCAATCTCCGCACGCAATACGGTTTTGAATAAGCCAAATAGAAAGTTCACGCGTGTCTCTTCTGTGCATTGAAATAAGGTTTTTTCCATTTTTATAAATATTTATATTATGCGTGAATATTTAATTAAAAACTTTTTTTACCAATTTATCATTTGTTTTTTAAGTCATAGTGATATTTTGTTTTCCTTTTCAGGCGGTGTAAACTTCGAGATTCTGTCAAAGGAAATATTTGACAGACATGCGTTAACTTATGGTGACGTCAAGGACGCATTGGTTTTGAGGTAAATTTGTTGACCCCTTTCTATTTTTAACCCCCGACGCAAAAAGAGTGGTGTTATAAGTTTGACCGCTATGTGGTGTCTGTCTGTGGCACCGTAGCTCTTAAACGGGTGAACCGATTTGGATGCGGTTTTTTTTTATTTGAAAGCAGGTTTTCCAGCGATGGTTCTTATTTTAACAGGCGTACGCTGTCCAGTGTAATGTGAAAACATTGTAAAAGCCAGTTATTTTGAAAAGAATAACAGTGTTTCTTAGCGGCTCTTCTCCATAGGAAACGTGACGACGAAACGTGACGGTGAAACCTGACGACGTGTCAAAAGACAGTTCCCATGTAGGTTTATGTGAAATCAAATATTTTGAATTTGAAGCAAACAGACAGAAAAAATACTGGTATTCAGCTGCATCCGATTAGACTGGAAGCCGGTCTTATATATTTTACAATCATCATCATTTCAGCCGAAAGACGTCCACTGCTGGACTTAGGCTATTGTACAATGATGAGTAATAAATAATACACTTCAATCTGCCCAACTGTTGGGGTCGACTTCCAGTCTAACCGGATGCAGCTGAATAACAGTATTTTACATGGAATGACTGCCTATCTGACATCCACAACCAAGTTACTGGGTAATATTCGACATTGGCAGAATGGTCGACATCGGCTTTGCTTGCCATAATAAAAAATAGAATAGAATAGAACACTATACCCCTTGGTAAGACTGGTTATCAGACTTTTGGGCTTTTGTTGACTCGTAACGACTTGAATGACAGCCGGGACCAACGGCTTAACGTGCTTTCCGAGGCACGGAGAAGTCTCGGTATGTAATGGATCACGTAACACATGTAATGGACTCATCCACGAACTGACCGCGGCAAGCGTAGCTTAACCTCCGATCTACCCGTGCAGCTGATTTCATTTAGCCACGATAGTATACTAAACTTATGACCCATATTATTGTTCTAGGAATCCCGGTAACTACCACTGGCGCGCAGGCGGTGAGAAACACATCAACGATCCGATGTCCATCGCCAACCTGCAAGAAGCTACGCTCAATAACAGCTCGTCTGCTTACGATAAATACAGGTAATTATCACTTTTCAATAGTTTATCTTGTATACCTAACTCATAAATCGCAGTATGTCCAGGATTATATAATATCTTTATTTAAATTAGTGTCCATGGAGTTTCTTGTCTGTTCTTCTTCATAGAGATCTACGTTTTGGAATGGGCAACTAACTTCAACTTTCTGACCGACTCCTTGACAGTTTAAAAGTGTCTGTAAATTATTTTATTTAAATAAATTCTTTGTCTTGTCTACTATCTCGCAGTATTGTATAGTATTGAGATGTCAGACCTGTTACCAACTACACTGTTATAGTATTTTTATCTCACCAACGACGAACGACGACTAACGAACGAACGACGTAAAGCGCGTGTACCTACACGCGCTTTACTTGTGTTTACGAAGTGTACGAACAGCTGTGAATGTGCGAACGAGGATTCAAGACGCGCCTTATTTCTAAGATTTATACTTACTGTATTTTACCAATTTTTATTTTTGAATAAATTTTATTTATTTATTTATCAGTTTGGTACCACTGTGAACACGAGTAAAGCGCGTGTCATTTCATGAGATAAAAATATTGTAGTAAATAAATGTATTTATTGAACAGGGAGAGTGCTCTGGAGTCAGTCAGGGCGTGCACCCTGCGCGGTCAGTTGGAGCTCGTCAAACTGGACGAACCTATCCCTCTGACTGAAGTAGAGTCTGCTGCTGAAATCGTCAAGCGATTCGCTACAGGTGTGTGTTTCATTAATAAAGTAATCCGGTCTGTTGCACAAGTGCTAGCCATCCGCAGCTATGCTCCGTGCTCATTATAATATCTATTTGGTTGGAAAAAAAATGCAAGAATTCATAAAATTATGTATTGACGTAACAACATTACGTATGTATTCCCCGAAGGGTTTAGAAAATATGTGTTTTAAAACGAAACAAGTTGTTTTAAAACACATAGCTTAAACAATGTTTACAACAATTTGAAATAAAACAATGTTTTTTATTAAGTGTTTAACAGCCGCTCAGGTCGATCCATCAAGTTAAGCTACGCTTTCCGGGGTTGTCCGTGGATGGGTGACCATCTTTACGTAACGAGACTCCTCCGTGCCTCGGAAAGCACTTTAAGCCGTTGGTCCCGGCTGTCACTCGTTAATCTTTGACAGTCGTTGCGGGTCGTCAGAAGCCCGAAAGTCTAACAACCAGTTTTACCAAGGGGTATCTTGTTACCAAGTAACTGGGTTGTGGAGGTCAGATAGGCAGTCCCTCCATGTAAAATACTGGTATTCAGCTGCATCCAGTTAGACTGGAAGCTGACCCCAACATAGTTGGGAAAAGGCTAGGCAGATTTTTTAAAATCCCAGGTAAAAAACAAGTATTAAACAATGTTTTAAACATGAAAAAAACATGGTTTTAAATCAAGTTTTAACTGCGAATGGTCTTGAAATAGCTCAAAAAGAAATTAAAAAGGTTAGATACGAGTTCGAGTAGTAAGTCCGATCTATTTATACACTTCGTCACCGGACGAAATAAAGTAATTGCCCGCAACTATTTCCTCCCCAAACCTCCTCAAATTGTGTCTAAAGGTTAAAAAGTTAAAAAGAGGTGGACGCTTGTTTTACTGTATCTTGTGTATTTTGTTTCAGGCGCAATGTCGTTCGGTTCTATATCCCTGGAAGCTCATACAACACTTGCTATCGCAATGAACCGCATCGGCGGCAAGTCCAACACTGGAGAGGGTGGAGAAAATGCTGACAGATATCTAAACCAGGTAAAGGATTTATGCCCTTTATACATTTATAAAGAAATCAAATGTTAACTATTGTTTGTGAAGATTAACAAAACAGTTTTTCTCGGTCTTAAACAAGTCTTAAAATTATGGTCGTTCAATTTCTGCTTTTTTGGGAAAATATTATTCTAATCACAATGATATTAGGTACCTATACATGCATGCATACATACATTCATTATAAACATTTTTTTTTAATTTATTTCAGTTAAGTATACAGGGTGTAAGGGACAGCCCTCCGCAAACTGATAGGGTGAATTCAGTATGTCATACTAAGATGACTGGTACATGAAATTTTTTCAGGAACGTTAAGGGACTCCAATAAATCTGATTTGTTTGCGTTTTTGTGCACAAATCGGAGCGTCTATTACTGGTTGGGAGGGGTAGGTAATAGGTATGCGGTGAGTTCGATGAACTCTGTAGCTGGACAGAAAGTGAACAGCTGATTTCACGCGTCGTTGGTTAGAGTATTTCAACATCCATTGCTGGTTTTTTTTTTTTGCTGTTTTTTTTTTGCAGTTTTTTTTTTACATAAATGGAGTGCTGCGAACACACAATGCAATTTTACATTGAAATAATGAAAATGTAACTGAATTTTTTTTTTTACAAATGAAAATTTTCCTGAGAAAATTTCCGGTGGAATATGATTCAGAATGAGGAGCTGAATGCACCCTGTTAGTTTGCGGAGGGCTGTCCCTTACACCCTGTATTATTTTGTGTGCCTCATAATTAGTCTGTGCTAAATAAATGTATTTCTTTCTTTGTTTCTTTTTTTTTTCTTTCATCTCAAACTCAAACTCAAAGCATTTATTTCAATTAAACCAATTACAGGCACTTTTGAATTGTCAAAGAGTTGGTCAGTAGGTAAGTCAGAAAGTTGAAGCTAGTTGCCCATTCCAAAACGTAGATCTATGGAGAAGAACGGGCAAGAAACTCCACGGACACTCTTTTAAATCAAAATATGGTTACAAAATATTGGTTACATCATTCATGTTCAAATTATACATGTGAGAACGATGAACGTTAAAAGCGTCCGTATTAAAAAAATAAAAAAAAAACAATTCAAAATTAAAATAAGCCGTGGCAGCTAAGGTATGACCAGCCTCCACCAACAGCGCCCGTTGACGAACCTGACGTATGGATTCGTTAAATGATCCAACACACGCGCCACCGTCATCATCATTTTCCCACCCGTGTGCGGGAATAAAAATACATACGTAGGTACATAAACTCACTCACGCCTTCTCCCCACGGGGGTAGGCAGAAACTACAGAACGCCACCTGCTACGATACTTACATACTCCTTTTGCCTCGTTAAATTATCACTTCTATACTAATAATCTACAGAGGTAAAATTTGTTTGTAAGTTTGTATGTAGGGGGTAATCTCTGATTTGAAAAAAATATTTTTGCATTTGATAGCCCAATTCTTGAGGAATGTTATATGCTATTTAACATCACGCTGTGACTCATAGAAGCCGAGCAAATAGAAAAAAAATCAGAAAGAACGAAGTAATTAATAGTGCGGACGGGCGATGCAATGCAACGAGGTGGGATGTGGGAACAAGAAAAATCACGCAGATGAAATCGCGGGCAGAAGCTAGTTTCTATCATAATATCATTGTTTAAGGGGCATGCGCTTTGGTAGCCCGCGAAATCCAATTCAAAATCATCAACACATCTCTAAGTCAGATTTCGTGCAGATTCTTCGAACGAACGAAATCTAACTTGGAGAGATGTATTGATATTTTTGGGGTTAAAATTATGTAAATACGTTTGTTTTATTTCCGCGAATCATATTTTGATCAAGATACAACCTGACACGGACCTGCAAATTGCAAAAAACCCATAAAAAATTGAATTTCGCGGCCTACCACAGCTCATCCTCCTGAAAAAAGGAAGACAATATTCTTTTCAATACACTTCCTCGAAAACTGGTTCATATCGCACTACGATTAGGTTCACAATGCAATGTATGTCGCACGCGTGCGATTTTTCATTTTCCCACCCGTGTGCGGGAATAAAAATTGGCACAGATAACTTATACCTATACTTAGTCCAAATTGGTTGTATACCTCTATTCACAACTCTCAATTCGGAGTTGAATGTTTTTTTTTTAATTTCGGCAAAGAGTTTAGTTTTTTATTTATCTTTACGGCGTTAATATTTTTTTGAATATTTAAATAATGATAATATAATATAATAATTTATAAATAGATATCATCAGAAACTATGATTATTACAATAAAAATAACGTTTATGAACAAATTAACATTTATTTGTGTTCTAAACTCAAAAATATTTGAATTTTCTATTTTTCATATTAGGCTGTTTATCGGCTTTATACCTTTGCTTCTCCTTAAATCTGGCGAAAGCAAAGCGCAGAAAAAAAAGAAAATTTAAATCATAGTTTCCTAATAATTCATGACAAAAACATTTTCTGTTATTTTATTTTATTTCCTCAAAAGTGTATTGAAAATCGTTTGATACTCGTGGACATTTGTTATTGCAGTTCTCGGCTCAAAAACAACCTCGCCTACGGCTCGGGTGTTAATTCCGCCTCGAATGCAATAACAAACGTTCTCCACTTGTATCAAAATGTACTATTGTTACTCCAACTTCCAAACTGCATCTTCAAGTATGATTTGACTTTGTTATATTCGTACCCCCCAGGACCCCGAGTTCAACCGTCGCTCAGCTATCAAGCAGGTGGCGTCGGGTCGGTTCGGAGTCACAGCTTCTTACCTCGCGCACGCGGATGATCTGCAGATCAAGATGGCGCAGGGGGCCAAGCCGGGAGAGGGCGGCGAGCTGCCTGGTATGTTACTGTCGTAATAATTATCCTTATAACTCTTTTGCGAAGTTTAATATTCATTTGAACTTTATTGATTGTTGTAAAAACATCACCAACTGTTCAAAAAAATACTTACATTCAAAATCAAAATCAAGAGTAATTTTTTCACTAAGCTGAGAATCAGCACTTTTCGAACGTCAAAATTACAATAAGACAGTCCCCCAAAACGCGCGCCCTTCATCACTTCCTAGTGCTTTAGCTGGGAACACTGACCTCTATTGTACAAGTACCTTGTACAATAGAGGTCAGTGGCTGGGAAGTAGTGGCGGAACAAACTCCCCAGCAGCACGGCTGTCAGTTAGAAAAACTTGATTCTATACAATAGTATGCAAAACAATTTTCATTACTCAACACAAAACATTAAATTATATTATTTTCCATGTGTGTTGTGAAAAAAAAAATAGGGAGTCAACAGAGCTTAATGCTTTTTTTTTACGTCCCATTTTCTGCCAGTTTACTCCTACTACAAGCTGCGTTACAAATGGGTAGTCAAATCATTACTTTTTTACACAAAAGTGTGTTTATTAAATAAAATGCTTTGCATTCTTAAAATGTTTTTTGGTCAAATTGTTAATAAATGTGCATGATATGATTCTGTATTATAAACGTAATTTTAGATATGAACAGCTTCTCAATAACGGTACCGAAGTAAAAAATTTCACTTCGGTACCATTATTGTGAAACTGTACCTATCTAAAATTATATTTTTGGTTCAGAATCGTACCATGCACATTTATCAACAATTTGGCCAAAAAAACATTTTAAGAATGCAAAGCATTTTATTTAATAAACACACTTTTGTGTAAAAAAGTAATGATTTGACTACACATTTGTAACAGCGTCCCGTTCCAAAAACCCTATATTAGAATTAGAATCAAACGGAAAAGTTACAAGCAACCTCAGTTCCAATACTTGTTTCTATTTCAGGTTACAAAGTAACAGAAGACATAGCCAAGACGCGTTGTTCCGTGGCCGGCGTGGGCTTGATCTCGCCGCCTCCTCATCACGACATCTACTCCATTGAAGACTTGGCTGAACTCATCTATGACTTGAAAGCTGCTAATCCTAAAGCCAGGATCTCTGTCAAACTTGTGTCGGAAGTTGGCGTAGGAGTTGTCGCTTCCGGGGTGGCTAAGGTACATTTATAGAAATGTCACTATAATCTTTTCAACCATGTAGCGTCTATGAAGTATTGCATTTTTCGTCTATGGTTGCCTGTCAATAAATAACGAACTTTATAGCGTCCATGAAGTATTGCATTGTTTGGTCTACTGATGTGAAAATTTTACTTCGGTACATTTATTGAGAAAATTTAGGTACCTATCTAAAATTATATTTATAGTTCAGAATCGTACCATGCACATCTATCAACAATTCGTCCAAAAAACATTTTAAGAATACAAAGCATTTTATTTAATAAACATACTTTTGTGTAAAAAAGTAATGATTTGACTACCCACTTGCGTCCTTACAGGGGCCCCTGTATGCCGTACAATTTGTTTTATACCGAGATCTTAGGAGCTTAATGATTGCGCTCATCAAGCAATTAAATTCAATATTGGTATGAATTTGTTGTACTGGCAATACACATTACTTAATTTAACAAAAAAAAATAACAAAACTATAGCTTCGTGAGTTTCCAAAATATTTCCAATTATGTGGAGACAAAAGTTCCATGGTATTTTTCGTTGACAGGGTAAAGCAGAGCACATCGTGATCTCAGGTCACGACGGCGGCACGGGCGCCAGCTCGTGGACGGGCATCAAGAGCGCCGGCCTGCCGTGGGAGCTGGGCGTGGCCGAGACACACCAGGTGCTGGTGCTGAACGACCTGAGGTCTAGGTATGTGCTTCTCCACAGATTGTCGACTCTTTCATGGACTTTTTCGATGAAACCATTTGTTTGTTCTTTACTTTTCTTTTAGAAAACAGATTTATACAGGGAGAATTTGAATTCATTGGCATCCTCTTAAGGGGTCATTGTACTCATCATTATGAACAACTTTTACTATGTGACCAAACCTGAAATCGCCAAAAAAATCAGCTGTTTCCTACATTTTGACGACTTATGCGAACATATAGGGAACAGCTGATTTTTTTTCGCGTATACCTTTCCACTACACTGCCAATCTTTTTTTTATTATGAGTGTAACAAGTTATAAGGCTTACAAGATTGTCTATTTTTCGAAGTAGGCCCATAAACAAATATTGTTTTCTGCAGCTGTGGAACAGCAGGTACTATGTAAGAAGGTTAGTCCAATCTTAAGATATCATCTTTGTGTTGTAGGGTGGTGGTACAAGCTGATGGACAAATTAGGACCGGATTTGACGTGATGGTGGCCGCACTACTCGGTGCTGACGAGTTCGGATTCAGTACAGCACCACTTATTGCTCTCGGTAAGTGTTTCAATTCAAAATTGTTTACTAAGTAACATCACATACAGATAATGCTAGTCTGCATGCTCGATAAACCTACCTGTGAATAATGTTTAATTTTTTTGCATTTTGTGATGTTTGTGTTAATTTTTTTATCTATAACATAGGTTTGATGTAATTTTTTGATGTAACCTTTGTGTCTGATATTTAAAGATTTTTAATTTATTTTTTATACTTTGATAAATATACCTAACTAACACGATGCCAGAAACCAGAACGCCTTTTACAACAATGGGTTTTTTTTTAAACTTTGACATATCTTGGGACCCAGGGGATTCTTTGGAATTCGTACGAGGGGCCGAAGCCAACACGCAGAGGCCCCTTACACGTTTTTCTTCATCTACTATTTGACGTGGTCGTTTTTCCCTCAGGTTGCACAATGATGAGGAAATGCCACTTGAACACATGTCCGGTTGGCATTGCTACTCAGGACCCCGTGCTACGTAAAAAGTTCGCCGGCAAGCCAGAACATGTCATCAACTATCTGTTCATGTTGGCTGAAGAGGTGAGTCTTGTTTACTTTCAATTACTATTCACTTGTATGTATAGTATGTAGCGGTGTTACCACGATACAGTATGACAACACTCAAAGTTCAACTCAACATTCATCTTTACTTTTTTTCATACACTTCTTACTCCACACTTGACCTCTTACGTCCGCTCTGTGACCGTTTTATTATTACTCATTTGTTGGTCTTGGTATAGCTTTTTATAACAAGCTACCTTCTTCTTTGCTAGATTTGCCTTTTAATGCGTTTAAAATTAAAGTTAAATCCAATCTTTGTTCAAAGGCATACTATTCTATCAACGATTACTTAAACGATAAGAATAGTTGGTCGCTGTGATTAACTCAAGACAATGTTTATGTTATGTTCTTTCTCCAGGATCAGCTTACATAATGACAGGTTACATGAGTTAAGTACTAAAATTGTTTATTTTATTTGACAAAAATATAATTTAATGTATTGTGTTGCGTAAATTATTTTGCATAGGTACTATTGTATAGAATCTAGTTCTTCTAACTGAACAGACAGCTGTGCTGCTGGGGAGTTTGTTCCGCTACTTCTTCTTCCCAGCTAAAGCACTAGGAAGTGGTGAAGGGCGGGCGTTTTGTGGGGACTGTCTTACTGTAATTTTGACGTTCAAAAAGTGCTGATTCTCAGCCTAATTTGAATAAAGGACTTTTGATTTTGATTTTTTTTGACAAACACACCCCCACACACCACCACACCACACACTTCATGATTGTAATTTCTGTAATTTTTATTTTGGTAATCTCTTCAAAAACTGTGCCTTTTGGTTATTCTTTGTTGTTTTTTTTTTAAATTAACCAACGTCACACCTAATGACTTTTTCATGGAGGAACACTGACTCCCAAGTCACAGGTATAAACCTAGTTTAGGAGCCAGGGGACCTATGTTTAAGACTTCTGTAGACTCTAAATTATTGATGGCATGTCTGTAACAAAGCTGTCACTTTTTGAAATAAAGAATTTATATTTATTTATTATTTTAACTCCATCTATTTATTCATCTTTTTTTTTTTTAATATAACGTGTAAAAGTGAAGTGATATACTATTTACAGAATAAACAATTTCATTTAATTTTATTGATTTACAAGACACTTCTCCTCCTAGGTCCGCACACACATGGCCGAAGTCGGAGTCCGTCGCTTCCAAGACCTGATCGGTCGCACAGACTTACTCAAAGTGCGAGAGAACAACGAGAACCCCAAGGCGAGGATGTTGAACCTCAGCCTCATACTCAAGAACGCGCTGCATATGAGGCCCGGCGTCAATATCATTGGAGGCTCCAAGTCACAGGTAACATATGCTGCAGAACTTAAAAACATCCTACAGTACATTACGCCTGTTATCGCCGAAGGGACCAACCCTTCGGCGATAACAGGCGTAACAACGTAAGCGGTTGCACTGGTGTAGCTATAGTACGCCCACATTTCGCCAGTTATATGTTTAAGTTCCATACAGAGTGGAGCAGGACGATTGACATTCCTTTAGAATAGAATAGAAAAAACGTTTATTGTCTCAAGTATTACACTGCCGTCATAATGAAAAAAGGCACAACTAACATTTTTGTCAAAATTCTATAAAAAATTGAGTAGATGTGCCTTTTTTTTCTGATTCTAAATATTTATATAACTCAATTTTGACAAAAATGTTAGTTGTGCCTTTTTTCATTATGACGGCAGTACAGCTAGTAGTAGTGGTGCATACACAAAAACCACCAAAACCACGTAAAGAGTATCATGGTCTTGCACCAATAATGCATAAGTTGCGTAAGTAATGTTTCTTTTTCTTTCTAGTTGTAGGATTTTGAGGGACTGGCCGGGGCGCGTCAGAGTGGAATCGTATGACACCTTTCTGTGTCTTTCAAGCATATTGGGACGCAGAGAATAGAATCACACGTTAATTTGCACAGGTTCTTGACCTTACAATGTTTACCTATTGTGGCTAAAGTATTAATTCGATTTGATTGATTTTTTGTATTCGGGTAAAGAACATGATACTCTTTACGTGGCTAAAAGGAATGTCAATCGTCCTGCTCCACTTTGTTGTATAATAAAGCGGTCTATTGGGCGAGTCTATTGGCATCAACGGGGCACAAAGCCGGACTCTACTGAGAAATTCCGTATGGGAAAACCCAGTAAGATCGTACAGTGCATCGATAATGTAGTGGCATATTAAATTCTTCTTTCAATTTTCAATTCGTCAACAAATAATATCTCACAATATTCTTGTTCAGTACTCAACCAACAGCTAATGAGCGGCGCTTAAACCATTATAATTTAGAAAAAAAAAACTCGAAAAAAATATTGTTTTCAGGATTTCCAACTAGAGAAGCGTCTGGACAACCAGTTGATCGCTCAATGCAGCAGCATCTGGGACGGATCTGAACAACATGTGGATATCAATATGAGGATCACCAATGAGGACAGAGCCTTCACATCCACGCTGTCTTATCATATCGCTATGTAAGTAAAATGGGCTACTACTTGAGGAATGCAATAATCTTCATCAACATCTCAGCCAGAACACAGCCACTTCCTAAATGTTTTTTTTAATGATGCCCAAGATACAGACTGTGCCTAGTTTGGGACCAACGCTATTTTAATTTTAATGTTAAAATAAATGTTTTTTACTGCGCCCGGTTGCTGTTTACCTAATGTCATATTAATTAATCTACTTCTTCCAATGGGGAGAGACACTGCCATTTTATCTCGCCAGGAGTCGCATCGTCCCTGGTATTGTTTACCTATCAAGCACCATATTTACTTTTTAATATCCTTGAAAACCTTCAACTGATAGACAGCTCACGGTTACCAGCGATAATGGCGTCATCTATAATTAGCTTTGCCTGTTCCCCTTCCCATTTAATTAAAAACTATCATTCAAAAAAAACTTAAATCAGATGATAAATTACCTTGCCGCTTAGCAACTAGCATCCAAAAAAAAGCTTGTAATAAAGAATGTTTGTCAACGTTTCACTCATTGTCACCAAAATAATACAACTTGATTGAATACAACAGGAAATACGGCGACGACGGGCTGCCGGACGGCAAGACTGTGAACATTTCACTCACCGGATCAGCCGGACAGAGCTTCTGTGCGTTCCTGTCTAAGGGCATCACTGTCACCTTGGAGGGAGATGCTAACGATTATGTTGGTTAGTAAACAAATAAATAAACTAAATAACAACCCCTAAATAACAACACCTGAATTCTCCGAAAGGCAGAAGTGTATCACTGTATGTATGTACACACGCACAAATCTATACATGAAAGGCTTAGGTGGTAAAATAAAGGTAAACAATCTTGATGTGACTTTTTACACAAACACATATTAAACAAATAAACTACTGCTTAAACTAATGGTTCAATTGATTTAGTAATAATTATTGTTGTATTACATTGGTTTTTAGTTTTAAAATAAAAAAAGATAAAAGATACATCAAGATTGTTTACCTTTTTTTCACTACCTAAACCTTTCTAGTATAGTCACTGGTCTCCACCGGCTATTTTATTTTATTTATTAGGGACAAAAAACAGTTACATGCTGCAGAATACAAGGAAATACTTAAACTAAGATTTAACAAACATGTAACCCACACCATTGTCCACATTTTAACTAAAGTGATGAAAGAAAAAAAAACAAAATAATAATTGTTATTCCCTAAGGATAACATAATAACACTGTCCGTCTCGGATTTTGATGTGTAACATCTTTCCTCTCGGTTTCCTGAAATCTGTGGGAGTGATTTCTTGAAAAGGGACGGAAGTGTGTAAAGTAAGCCGGGGAAGCGCGCGCCGTGCTTTGAGTTGGATTTAATATTAATGTTGCCTATTACTTACCGAGGTGGGATGTCAGATGTTTTTTTTTTTTTTTTTTTTATAAATGGCATGTCGCTGGTCAACCTAGGAGGTCGTCGACTGTACAACCGATCATCCCTGTGGGTGCCTCAATAAACTAAGGCCTCCAGCCAGTGCATAAAAACTTATAAATTAAGCAACTATTTGCTAAGGGCACCCTCTGTGGGGTGCGGGCCTCGGCTTAGGGCGTCGCTGAGGATAGGCTGGATCGGATTATAGTTTTAGCCATTTGTGGGAAAAAAACCCCTCCTATAAACTGTCCCGTGCTACTACATAGCTGCAATAAAACTGCGAGTAACTATTGGCAATTTGGCATCATTAGATTGTAATCTTCTATCAAAATAATATTATTATTAGCGCTTAGTTACTAAGATGTTATGTTTGTTTTATTTCAGGCAAGGGCTTATCTGGTGGCAAGGTCATCATCTACCCACCAAAGGCCTCACCATTCGATTCGCACCTCAACGTCATTGTAGGCAATGTTTGCTTATACGGAGCCACATCTGGACGCGCTTATTTCAGGTACGATTTAAGTTTGATGAAATAAGCAGGGTGAAAACTTAACTGTCTATGATAAATGTATAGGAAACAAAACACAATTAATTATCATTTCTGTTCAGCCAATCTATTCTGTAAAAATCTCACCGTAAAAAAGGTAAAGTGAGTTTGAAGCGAGCTGTCATTCCACCTTAGTCTTCATGGTGAGATTTTTACAGAAAAGACCGACTGACAGGAACGGAGAACTCAAAAGTTTTGAAAAAAAAAACCATTTAGGAGTACGCCATTGTTTTATAATTTCTAATTGTTATTAATTTTCCACAGAGGCATAGCATCCGAGCGGTTCTGCGTGCGCAACAGCGGTTGTGTCGCCGTCGTAGAGGGAGTGGGCGACCACGGCTGCGAGTACATGACGGCGGGTACCGCGCTCATCCTCGGACTCACTGGAAGGAACTTCGCGGCTGGCATGAGCGGTACTGATACCTTGTTTATGAAGTACAGCCCTTTCTCATTAATTTACCTCTGACACCAGCAACCCAACAGCAACCTTATTGTAACAAGAATAAAGATCACTGTCGGCAATCGACAAAAAACTCCTATTTATGTTTGAATGGTTCAAAGAAAAACTGTTTTTCTTCTTGCTACAATTTTTTTAATGGTTCGCTTAACTCGTTCATACAGATACAGTCAGACGAGAGTGTGTCTCGAGAGACAGACGGAGTGTCACGAGTGTCAGATGCAAGCCTTAGTTACTAGTGTCTAAAGCAAATTATCATCCTCCTGTCCTTAACCTAATTTATACCCCAGGTTTGACCAAACCCGGTTACTCAAATGAACCCAAAGATTTGCACCAGCCCCTGGAGCCTCATGTAACAAAAACCATTGCCATTCGCAGGTGGTATCGCATACGTGTACGATATCGACGGCTCGTTCTCCGGCAAGTGTAACCACGAGATGGTGGAACTGTTACCTCTGGAGCTACAAGAAGACCTGGACTATGTGCAGCAGCTGCTGGAAGAGTTCTACCAGTACACTGGGTTAGTTAAGCCAATAGTTACTTCTTCTAAAGTTGCCGAGAAACTTCATAGTCTTGCTAGGTATCGATACCTAATATCATTTAAACAAAAAAACTGGGCCACCACTGCTGCTATCGTATCTTATATCCCATTAATCCCATTAAAATAGATGGACAAATTTTAACACAGAGCGTTCAGTACGTCTAACCAAAGATATCCAACCAAAAAACAACACTGATTCTATTATTATTATTGTTTTATTGATTTTATTTTGACCTAAAATAACAAAAAAAAAACGGCGGGCCCGGGCGTTGACGTGGTCACGTGCAATGTGCAGGCGGCACTTTTGTAGTATCAGAATTTATGAGATAACAAAGACATGGATGTGTTTATGCATTGGGTAACAACACCAACATTTTTAGTGTACTTTCGTTAGCTGTTTTTTTCTTGTATTTGCGTTTTTCTTATAATTTTTGTTACCATTGTCCTCATTTTGGTGGTCTGAATGATTTCTAAAAGCTTGTCCATGTATTTTTATGGGACTTTATATTTTACTAACCATAATTTTTCACATAGTCCTTTTCCATTTAAAATATTTGTTTCCTTCCAGCTCAATAATCGCCGAAGAATTCCTGAAGACCTGGCCTGAGCCCGCTAAGAAGTTCATAAAAGTGTTCCCGTTCGAATACCAACGCGCTCTGAAGTCTATGGCAGCGAAACAGCCGAGCCAGCCCAAATTGGAGACCAATGGAAAGGCAGAGAATGGAGTACTGGATATAGAGGAGACTGTACGGGATGTAGAGCTGGAAACTAAGAATTTGGAGAAGATTCTGGATAAGACTAGGTAGGTCGTTGTGTATTGTTGAGCATCTAGATTGGGGTAATTTAAAATCACGCTAGATAAGCGACGGTATTGTGACTTTGTTGGACTTCGGCGAAACAACGGAAGGATAACGAATTTAATTCAGTGTTACTAATTTCAGACTAAACGTTACCAGTAGCTTCAGTGTCACTCCGATTGTCTTAGCAGTTGTTGCAAGAACAATAATAATCATTTAATTATTTTGATTAAAAAAAAATATTCTCCATCCAAAGGGTTAACCCTTTAACCGCTTACGTCGGATTAATCCGACAAATATTTTCGTGCCCATTTTGCCAAGGCCGCGGTTAAAGCGTTAAATGGAGCATTCAATCAATTTTGATTGATTGAATATTCTCCATTTAAGAAACTTCCAAGATGCCTCTCCGGCCTACAGTTTGTAGCATAACAATATTTAAGTACCTACCTTTTTTTTTTTAAACGGGAGGTTTCGAGGGACACCACCTCCACCACACTTCGCTGTACACTACGGCTGACACTGGCTGACATATTATCTTGGCAAGTCCGAACTTCGCGCAGAAGGCTGCGCAGTAACATTTTTTAGGAACCAAATGGTGACATGAGACGAGTGTAAATGAGAGAACATGCACGAAAGTTAGGAGAGCCTATGTCACTTATGTTCAGACTTGCCAAGATATTTCGCCAGCGGCTTCGCCCGCGTGGATGACGGAAATTATCCCACGGGAACCGTACATTTTTCCGGGATAAAAAGTAGCCTATGTGCTATTCCAAACTATAATCTATCTCTGTGCCAAATATCATCCAGACCCATTCAGCCGTTCTCGCGTGATTGAATAACAAACAAACATCCATTCATGCATCCAAACTTTCGCATTTATAATAGTAGTAAGATTAATACAGAGCCATCTAATATGGTCTCAAGTTTCAATTATTTTTGATTTTGTATTAAAAAAACATGGGAGTCAACAGGGCAGAACGCTTTTTCGTTATGTCACATGCCAGTTTACTCCTACAATAATAACTTCATTTTACCTACATAACCTAATCATGTCTATCTACGGAACTTCCCAGGGGCTTCATAAACTACCCTCGAGAAACAACAATGTACCGTCCCGCGGAGAAGCGCCTGCGCGACTGGGACGAGATCTACAACTTCGGGCACGTGCGGCGCGGGCTGCGCGTGCAGGCGGCGCGCTGCATGGAGTGCGGCGTGCCCTTCTGCCAGTCGGCGCACGGCTGCCCGCTCGGCAACATCATACCCAAGTGGAACGATCTCATCTTTAAGGGCGACTGGCATCAGGCGCTCAATCAGCTGCTGCAAACTAATAATTTCCCAGGTATTATAACAATTCAGTAATTTTTTTTTCATGGAGAGCAGTGGTGGGCCAGTGGTAACGGCGTATGTTCGAACCCTGACGGGTGCTTGACTTTTTGTAAATTATTTCATCACCACTGCTCTCAAAACGGTGAAGGAAAACATCGTGAGGAAACTGCATGTCCTAGAATCAAAAATTCAAAGACATGTGACATCTACCAACCCGCACTGGGTCCGCGTGATGGATTACAGCCCACTTCCTCTCACAGAGAGGAGGCCTGTGTCCAAGTAGTTGGACAGAATTATGATGAGTGGCTACGAAAACAAATCATTACGGTACGATCTGCTTTGCACGATAGATTGCGCCATTTTTAACCGACTTCTGAAAAAGGAGGATGTAATCAATTCGGATGTTTATATAAATATTTTTTTTGTCATGTATGTTCGGGCATAACTTCGTCATACATAGAGACGGATTTGCAAAATTATTTTTTTGTTTGTATACTCTTGAGGTGGTCCCATTCATTGTCACCAAGTCAGAATCTGATGAAGGGATCCCATGGAAATCGAGGGAAACCCACAAATTTTATTTTTAAAAAATAATAAAATAACTTAAATTAAATTAATTAATTTATTAATTTATTATTAAATTTATTGAAGTATATAGTAAAAGTAAGATACACCTAGGCACACCTATAGCGATTTGGGTATTTTTTATAGTAACTCATTGCATTTGCTTGCGGAAAGCACCATTTGGTGAAGTGGAACTGATGATGAAGACCACAGATGGCCATTGGAACTACTCAATTATACCTAAGTATTTCACGGGTTTCGATTCGATTACTTTAATATGGTTGCTAAGTAATTTATGCTCGTCAAAATGCATAATGGTGATGATGACTTCACCATGGAGCTTCAGTTCTCCTGGTTCTTACTAGGAGAATTCCTCAACAATTAACGTCCCTGCATCGGGAAAAGCAATATTTTGCAAAAGTTGATGAGCAGTTGACATTGGGCTATTGTAACTTACATAAATTACAAACTGACCCTTTTTTGTAAAAAAAAAACTTTTTTACAAAAAAAAAACAACCAACTTCCAAAAAAAAACACTACAAAGTGAAAAATAACTTTAATTTTGGAATTCGGTGGCAAAAAACTAAAACTCAGATCCAAAGACACCGACTTCAAAAATTAAAGTTATTTTTCACTTTGTAGTGTTGTTTTTGGAAGTCAGTTGTTTTTTTTTTTTTTTTTTTTTTGTAAAAAAGTTTTTTTGGTCCAAATAGTCGCTGCTGTCACAAAACCAGTGACAAACACCTCCGCCGCCGTACCGTTATCGATATTTATATATCACCAGTGAAACTGCTCATACCTGTCCTAGGCTAGAATTTTGTTTTTTGAAAGTTTTGAACCTTGCTATTTCTTCTATGGTATGTGTACAGTCACCCCACCTTTCAATCTTTATTATTTGTATGTTACAGAGTTCACAGGGCGCGTGTGTCCTGCTCCGTGCGAGGGCGCATGCGTGCTGGGTATCTCGGAGCCACCTGTAACTATCAAGAACATCGAGTGCGCCATCATCGACCACGCGTTTGAGAGCGGATGGATTACACCTGACGTACGTAGACAATCATAATAACACTAACTTCTACTCTCGTGAAATTTTTTGTCCCCCCGACCCACCCCACCCCATCGCATCGCATCGCCTATCCGTGATATTACATCGTTTTCGATTAGCGTTCTTACTGACTTTATTTCTTTTTACTCGGCTCCTAAGGGTCCTAGCGTGATGTTAATAACCTATAGCTTTCCTTAATAAATGGGCTATCAAATGCAAAAACATTTTTTAAAATTCGAGTGGGTGTTCCAAAGATTAGCGCGTTCAAATAAACAAACACTTCACCTTTACAGTTAGTAGTATATAGATCATACATACATAAATAAACTCACGCCTTCTTTCCATGGGGGGTAGGCAGAAACTACAGAACACCAATCCTTACATACTCCTTTTGCCTCGTTTACTTTCATACATCTGGTCATACACGCACGCCGGTTGCGAGTACTACGCACCTGACATTTCTGAAGAACGTTACCAATAAGGTCATTATACAGAGTATAAAAAGACACATCTCAAAGCTGTCAACTATGCATACTGTACATCTAACTAAGTAGCTTTGCGCAAAAATGATTGCTGGGAAATTACTTTTATTTTTAGGTAAGTACCTATAAAAAAAAACATTTTTTTTTACGTGCAATGTAATGCGAACCCAGGCAAATGGATTTAAGCCCCGCCCTTCCGCTCTACGGTACGCATAGGTACTTGTCGGAAAAAGTTTAGTAATAACACTTGGAATACGTTTTAGTAAAAAATAAATGCTACTTTGACCTTCAATATCTCCAGAACTAGTAGATTCCCAGATATGGTATAGTGGCAAAGAAACGATTCAAATAATGGGTAGAATATGTGGCTTTCGGCTTCGGCAAGTGCCTTTTTACACTCGGTATGTCTTAGGACGCCCCTTTTCCACTCACATCTGCCTTGTAAATAAATACCTTATAATATAGATCATAACCACCACCACACCCCCACAGCACCCTACATAATAGGTGGCAGTCCTACCACACGCCGATAACCTAATTCGCGCGCGCGCGCGTGTGTGTAATACGTCATAATTATGTATGATGTTGTGTGTGTTTCTGTGTGTGCTTCTTTATTTAATTTTTAAGTTTATATGGATTTTTATCTGGAAATAAAAAGATTTCATTTCATAACATAACCCCGTGCCTGTTGTCCCCGAAGGGTTAGACAAAGTACCTGCAGTACACACACATTTCGCCAGTTCGCCAATCACATTATCACCATCGGCGATTCTGTTTTGTTCCACTCACATCCAGGTGCTACAAGCTAACCTGCGAAGATCGTCGATTATCGAAGGTCCTTTTTGTAAAATGTACAAATAGGACAAACATTATCACTTTTCTAAAGCTTTTATATTGTCATGGGGAATCTATGAAAATACTGCTGAAGTGGAAGAATAGACGATGGTTGGGCTATAATTTAACGTTATTTTATTTGTTTGTTTATAGATTCCTTCACACAGGAATGGAAAGACAGTGGCTGTTGTCGGCTCCGGACCAGCAGGCTTAGCGTGCGCACATCAGTTGAATAAGGTATGCAACATGATAACATCGTTTAGTTTTATTTAGTACCTGGTATTTTAGATATGTACAGTTTCTCAATAACGGTACCGACGTGAAAATTTTTACTTCGGTACATTTATTGAGAAAATGTACCTAGCTAAAATTATATTTACAGTTCAGAATCGTACCATGCACATCTATCAACAATTTGGCCAAAAAACATTTTAAGAATGCAAAGCATTTTATTTCATAAACATACTTTTGTGTAAAAAAGTAATGATTTGACTACCCACTTGTAACAGCGTCCTTAAGGCCAAGCGCGCACTGCGGTGCGTTTTTCTAACGCATAATCTGTGAAGTATGTGTCTTCGAAGTGCGCGCACTGCGGTTATGCGTTTTGTTACTGTAGGCCCCGCCCAGTGCGGCAGAACTAACGGAAACGCACCGCAGTGCGCGCTCGCCCTAACAGTATAAGATAGGATAAAGGGAGCGATAGTTGTAGCAACATATTGATTACTAGGAAGACTTCAAAAAGCGTCCTTTAAAAAAAAAACTTTTTATATTTCAGGCCGGCTACACAGTAACAGTATTTGAGCGCAACGACCGTCCAGGCGGTCTCCTGCAGTACGGCATACCCACCATGAAGCTCAGCAAGGAAGTGGTCGCGCGACGCATCAAGCTGATGACTGCTGAGGGCATCTCCTTCAAGTGCAACGTGGACGTCGGACGAGACATATCTGCCAGCGATCTGGCTAACGAGTAAGTGTTTGCTCAGTACTATGAAGCTCATAGATATCCGGAGATATGCCTTCACTTTATATTTGTTCAAATTCAAGTGTCGCCACCTTTTCCCCACTCCTGAAACTTACAACAAAAACAAAAGAAATAGATACGGCACACATGATGAGTTTTTCGACGCACACAAGAAAATATGCGTAACACTTTTGTGCTATCTTATTGCACACATGCTCAAAAGGGGATCCATCGCGCGCATAATATGGTCAGTGTGATCGCGTGGAAGCGACATGTGCCACGCCTCCAAGCCATATCCCTCGATATCCGTGATGAAGCTCAACTACTACTAGAACAGATGGCCGATGGGGCCGAAAGGTTCTGGAGTGGCGACCTCCCACAAGGTGGATTGATGACCTTGTGAAGGCCGCAGGAATCTGCTGGATGCGGGAAGCTCAGATCCGGTCGAAGTGGCGGTGCTTGGTAGGCCTATGTCCAGCAGTGGACGTCTTTCGACTGAAATGATGATGAAGTTCAGCAAGCATGACTATACTGTGATATTACGTGACACACGAACTCAATAGTTACTTCGCGATTCGTATAACAGGGATAGAAATAATAACTTCTAAAGCTTTACATTATAATTATCATATTTCCACCGATATTTTTTTTTCACCAAAACTGTATTTGTTAAAAAATGTATATGAAAATTAAATCTTATTTATTTTTCCAGCGAAAGTAATGTTTTTGATTAAAAGGGTGGAACAAAATGTATTCACAGTACCCCAGGAATACTTTCCAATCTTCATCCCTCGATCTTTTACTTACACCCTATTTTTTATTTATTTACTGTTATGGGTCGTCAGAAGCCCGGAAGTCTGATAACCAGTCTAACCAAGAGGTATCGTGTTTCCCTAGTAACTGGGTTTTGGAGGTCAGTTAGACAGTCGGTCCATGTAAAATACTGGTATTCAGCTGCATCCGGTTAGACTAGAAACCGACCGAAACATAGTTGGAAAAGGTTAGACAGATAATGATCCCTCCATCTTTTACTTATTGTTTTTCCTTTCTCCAGATACAACGCGCTAGTCCTCTGCATGGGCGCGACCTGGCCTCGCGATTTACCCCTCAAGGGTCGCCAGCTGAACGGCATCCACTACGCCATGGAGTTCCTAGAGAACTGGCAGAAGAAGCAGATGGGAGCCACGCATCATCACCAGGCTAAAGATAATCCTGAGCTTATGGCTAAGGACAAGAACGTGCTGGTGATTGGTGGAGGGGATACTGGGTGTGTATCTATTAATTTAATAAATACATTGAAGTAGATATGTCACCGTATGATTGTATTAACACATGTAGTTTATAATCTCGCGAGACTGTAATTTGTCGATAAATTGTGAACTTTAACATACTGCTTACAATTTAATGTATTAATTTTTGATAGTTTGTAATCTATCCATGTCAAACCGTCTAATTGTGAACGAACCTGCACATACCAACCGTCCCTGATTGGTAGGTCTTGGCGGTAACCGAATTGGTCGCAGTAACTAAGACAGAGCACTCCGACCAAATAATGGGTAAGGTTAGGTTAGAACTGCTGTGACCATCGCGTGCGAGTGGTACCGCGGCGAGCGCTTCTTCCAAGTTGGTCGCAGTTACTTGACTATTAAGTATTACCACAAGGTGCGTTCGTCGCATGCAAGTGGATACCTGTTCACAATTTGTCGGTTGGCCATGGATAGAGATCTGTCGAAAAATAATGTGTTTAAATTATAAATTGTTTATTGCAGTTCACAATTTTTCGTTTACGAGTATAATCTCGCGAGATAGAAGTTCATAATCATACGGCGACAGATACATAGCTAAAGGACTTCTTAAATCTGTCATTTCACCTTCTGAATTTAAAGCCTTGAATTCGTGGCAAACAAAAGTTGCGCATCATTGATGCAGCACAATGTTTTTATCCTGCTGGCAAAATTGATGCAATTTATTTAACTGCTGGGCCAAGTCAAAGCATTTTGAAATCATTTATGAATGTAAATTGGAACCTTCTTCATTACCATTCGGCAAAGTCCCATTTCCTACCTTTCTCAAGATCCCAAACATGTGAATAAACAAACGTTTTGTCTCCAGTTGTGACTGCATAGCCACATCGCTGCGTCAAGGCGCTAAGAGTATCACGACATTCGAGATCCTGCCCGAACCCAAGCCAGCCAGGGGACAGGACAACCCCTGGCCGCAGTGGCCTAGAGTATTCAGGTTAGTAGCAAATACTACTATACTTATATCAACTGGTGAAAAGATAATACACTCTTACAAACCTTCGAAGAACAGAAAACTAACCACAGAACTTTATAGCATAAGTTGACAATAATATTAATTGATGTTTTGTTTTTTCGCAGGGTGGATTATGGACACGAGGAGGTGAAGGTTAAATTCGGAAACGACCCGAGGAAGTTCTCCACACTTACCAAGGAATTCTTGGATGATGGTAAGTCAATATGGATGATGACAAACATTTTTTTTGTCAGTCATGTTTTGATTATTTTGTAGGTTATTAAAAAATATTGGACACCTATTTTTAATTTTTATATTTAATCAAAAGATTATGGCGAAGGAGCTCGTGGCTATGTAATAACAGCCGCACTGGTCGATCCATTAGGTTAAGCTACGCTTGCCGGGGTTGGTCCGTGGATGGGTGACCACCTTTACATACCGAGACTTCTCCGTGCCTCGGAAAGCACGTTAAGCCGTTGATCCCGGCTGTCATTCGTGGATCTTTGACAGTCGTTATGGGTCGTCAGAAGCCCGAAAGTCTGACAACCAGTCTTACCAAGGGGTATCGTATTACCCAGTTACTGGGTTGTGGAGGTCAGATAGGTAGTTGCTCCATGTAAAATACTGGTATTCAACTGCATCCGGTTGGACTGGAAGCCGACCCCAACATAGTTGGGAAAAGGCTAGGCAGATTGATTTTGAATCAAAAGATTATGGCGATACATTGAGATAAAATGTGGCATGACGTCACTCTTTGCTAGATTTTATACGTATGTAGTTTGTTATAGTTGTGACGTAGCCAGCCGCCACTCCTCAACTTTAATGCGTTTTAGCCAAGTCATTTTTTGGTCTCGTATCTGGGAAAATAAGATTCGGTTCGTAATGTCGCCGCCGCCGTCGCTGTGCATACTGTTTAACCGTGAGGTTGAAAAAAAATTGTTCAGTGTTTAGCGATGCAGGATTTGTGTGACGTCAGGACTTAGATGATGCGTAGTTCGGATGTGGCGTTGTAGATGCCGCCACATAATCTTATTATTAATAGTATTATTTAGTTGTCCATTTTCAACACCACTTCGTATCCAAAAAAACAAGATTTTATCTCTTTACTTCCTTATTAATTTCGATTTTATCTTTGGCCGACTAGTTTCTTATTATACTCTAGCTAACTAATAATATATCGTCTCCTTACAGGCGAAGGCAACGTATGCGGCGTATCAGCTGTAGAAGTGGAGTGGACGCGCGGCGCGGGCGGCCGGTGGGAGATGAAGGAGGTCCCCGGCACCAACAAGGTGTTCAAAACAGAACTGGTGCTACTGGCTATGGGCTTCTTAGGACCCGAGAGATATGTAGCTAACCAGCTGGGTAAGTGACATACATACAAGAAAACCATTCGCTAAAAAAAAAGTCGGGAGATGTCGTGTGACACCCTTGGAACGAAGTTCATATCACACTAATATTATAAAGGTGAAAGTTTATGAACGTGTATGTGTGTGTGTTTGTTCTTCACGCTCAAACGGCTGGAACTATTTGGATGAAATTTGGTATGTAGACAGCTTATACCCTGGATTAACACATAGCCTACTTTTATCCCGGTATACGCGGGTGGAACCGCGGGGCGCAGCCAGTTATGTATAAATACAGAGTCATTTAATATACGTTTTTAAACGCTACACATACAAAGCTACATATAAACTTCTTTAGACCTCGAAACTGACTTTTTCGGGCGTAACGGGTTTTTATTACGTGACGATTTCTACCAGTCAACTTATACCTCAAGCTGCGTCAAATAACTTCGTTTCAAAACAAAGATTTCTTTCTTTGACCAAAAAAAAATTTCGCCTAAAGATCAATAACTCCTTCCGAAATCACTCGAACTTCGAAGTTATCGATGACTAGTTGAACTGCCAGACACGATGTTATAACTTTTGTTTTGATGTTATCAGACCTCCCCTTGGACGCTCGGAGCAACGTGGAAACCGAGAAGAAGGATATTTACAAAACTCCCGTCAACAATGTCTTCGCTGCTGGAGGTATGTAACTTAGCTCACCAACATTAAATCCTAACTAGGTAATATTGTAAATGAGAAGGTAAGTTTGTTTGTTTGTTACCTTTTCACGCCTAAACCACTGAACCAATCATCCTGAAATTTTGCATATACGTTGTCAGGTGTACAGAAACGGACATAAAAAGACGGAGATGAAAGGTACCCCACCTTTCATCCCGAAAAACAGTGCTGTTCCCGAGGAAAACAACAATAACGTTCTTATGATAATAGATGGCGCCACGTGTCCTCGGAATCATGATTGAATTATATTATTACAAGCAGAGTACAACCCGAATTGATTGTCAAATTCTGAATTAACGCGAGCGAAGCCGCAGGCAAAAGCTCGATCTGAATATTAAGTGCAAAGTTGCACCTTTTCAACGCTCTAGGGATGCACTCATTTGGATTCTTAGCTTTCGGTTCGAGGCCGATAGTTGAAATTCCATAAAACGGTCAAAAACTTAGCGTTAAAAAAAGCGCCCGTGCGTATGTGGGCTTATGACAGAAAAAATAATTCAACGAATTTTCGTCCACAGATTGTCGCCGCGGTCAATCCCTAGTAGTATGGGCGATATCAGAAGGGCGACAGGCAGCCAGAGCAGTAGACATCTACCTAGCAGGCGGCTCCACGCTCCCGGGAGCCGGCGGCGTTATCTACGACCACTGAACACCACGCCGCACACTGTGGCGCCCATGTATTACTGCTACTGTACACAATGGCCCATGCAATATGGACGGAAAAAGCTTGTGAAAAATGTGTTGATGGGCTTTTGTCGGTGATGCTATGGGGCATTGTGTATAGCAGTTATTTAGGTTATCACAACTATTTTTGACAGTGATATGTCACTATGTATTCGCGTCCGATTTTGTGATGATTCGGCGGCTGAAGGGAAAAATTAAAATAACTGATTGATTTCTTAAACATTTTAAAATAAATTGAATGGCTTTGTTTTAACTTTGAACAGAAAAGCTTCTAGATTACTTTTAGGACTTTGCCTCGACGTCAAAACTCGATCCCGCAGTCGCCAAAGAATCGAAACAAAATAATAGCGTTTCTAGAACATTAGGGCGAGACTAGGGCCGCTATATAGACGGTTTGTTACCAGCGTTAACAAAACTAGATCTTATTTATAACGTTGTAAAGTTTAAATTACAATATCGAATGTTATTATCATCAAGTTTAATCAATGTATTGTCATTTTATGTGTAATGTGACGACTATTTAAAATTAAATTATTTATTTCTGATACCGAGAGGAGCGACAATAATATTGTAGTTGGCTGTTAACAAATTGTTTTAAAAATCGTATAAAATGTTGAGTTTTTTTATTAACATTTTCATTTATAAATAACTACATAATAGCAGCAATGCCGAGTGAACAAAAGAATTGTTACTCGTGTAAAACCTACTACGTATAGATGACGTACCTACATTAATATGTCGAATAATATTTTAGATCTTAATTTTACTTTAAGATAACCATTATACTGTTTGATATAATCGTTTTATGTGTAATCACATTCCGTTTTTTAGACTTTTTGGTCGTTATTACGTTTTAGAGGAGATTTTCATTAATTATACATATCTCATGCCAAATATTATTTGGTAACGCATAGTAATCATTAACTTGCAATATGACATTCGAACAATAAAGTTTGGTCATCATCTAAAATTATTGCTATATTTTACTGAAATTTAAAATAAGGCATCATCATCATATCAGCCGAAAGACGTCCACTGCTGGACATAGGCTAGAACGACTAGAACCAGTCGAAGGGGCGATGCGTGAGGGAGCCCAAGCACCGCCACTTCGACTGGTTCTGTGCTTCCCGCATCCAGCGGATTCCTGCGGCCTTCACAAGGTCATCGATACACCTTGTGGCAAATAAGGCATACACGAAACTCTTCCATCCATCTCCTTCTTATTTTATCTGCTAGTAAAAGATAGTAATATTTTAGTGCGCAAGAGTATGTTCGTCGTCATATTGTGAAACATAAGTGATGTCGTTATAAAATTATGTAGTAAATATAATCAATGTGAACGGATAGTGATCTCTCGTGTCATATGAACTTAAACATTGTTCGTTAAATTATATCTGTTTTTAATGTTATTGTTTTAAATTGTATGCGACGTGTAGTCGGTATTCTATGTAAAATATTATTATTGTTGTTGTACGAAGATTATAGCAGTTACTAACGGTCAAAATAACAGAAATAAAAGATTTTTTACAATTCTTCTCTATATTTCCGGTTGCTCATACATGAATGGATAATATAGTAATGTATGATACGAAACAAAACACTATCTATTCTTCCGAACTGTGAACTATTATGATTAAAATTGTGCACTGGTTAAAATCTAGAGCATTTATTGAAAATCAACTTTCACACGCTTCCTACAAATTCATATCTTTACTTTTACGCAGTTAATATGGTATTCAGCTAAATGTATAGATGTCTATACATAAAATACGTGTGTTGTTGTAAAAATATACTTTAGTTCGAACTGTGATGTATGTTACAGTGATGAGATTAATTTTATAAACGAAATTACAAACAAGATGTTTCTTGGTATGTGTAGAAGTTCCTACGTAATGATATAAGTTAAAAGTCTCTTCAGAGTTATGAATTTAGTTCCTAGTTTACTGAAAACATATTAAAAACATAAATAGTTGAGTACATGCATGTAATAGTCACCTTGTTTATACTCACAAAATTAGCACTTACTGTATTGTACCAGCATCTTATGCACTTAACATGACCCTAAATATCACAATATGGATGACACCTGGGTAAAAAAAGAAATTATATTTAGTCCGTCAGTCAGATAATAAAAAAATATTAGACACGTATTTTTGCTTTATCATATTCATAATGAATTACTTAGATAAAGCGCGTTAAAAAAAAAATCAATTTGAACAAACTTCGTATAAAATCTAGCAAGGAGTGACGCCATGCCACGTAATCTTTTGTTACGTAAAAAAGCGAAATACGTGTCCAATTTTTTTGAATAATCTAAATAACGGACAAAAACAAATTTTTAGACATCCCTATTTTGTCAACCTGAAGAGACATTCATGTATATTTTATTATTCACATTGTAAAGAACGTGTTGTTAGCAATAAGCCTAAGTGTCATTGTTTCATTAATGTATGACGTATGTGTTTAACCAAACGAATGTAAAAAAATAGTGTAAAGTCTAAAATTCTCATCAAGTCATTTAAGTTTCACAAAATTATTTAAAAATATTATTATTTAATGTTCCTTTGTTAATTTGATTTTATTTGGAATAAACATTTTATTTTAATTTTTATCTATTTTATTCTGTTTCGTCGCCTACACTGTTGTTTACGCAAAGTTAATTACCATGAAGATGTTATTTAGATTTTAAATAATTAGTTTTCGTTGTTTGTACCTATCAGTCAGGTTTGATATTTTTCCCACGCTTTTAGGGCCTTACCACTGTACCACACCTCCGACGCGAAAATAATGATGCGAAAGCGAAACCGCTAAACGAATTCCGTTGTGAAACATTACTACATGGGTCTTAGCACACTTCCGTCGCGAAACCGCATCATGTTCCGCTGTTAGTCCGCTACTCGAATCGCGATTCGAGTAGCGGACCATCATGCGATTCAGTTCAATTCTAGCAATCGAAGCAAAATGTCGCTTTCGGAGTCAGGAAGAAGAAATATTATTCTGGTCATAACTTTGAAAAGGCTAGAACTTGGGTGCATGAGAATAATGAAAAAAGGAAGAAGTTTGGTGAAAATCGATTATCTTAGATTATACGACCTCTAGAATTAGTTTTTCCGTAAAATATTCAACATCTATTTTACAAAAAAAAAGTAGGTTTCGCTTTATAAACTTGTCGACTGCAAGATACGTGCGAAACAAATTCGGCACCGCAACAAAATAGCGGGCTGAGCGCGGAAGTTCAACCGGCTTCCGGACTGAGCGTGGAGATAGGCTATGATAGAACCATAATTAAATCTGTATGTCAGAACAGGCAGTTTCGCTTCTGTTTCGCTTGTCGTACAACTGACAAGTCATAGCGGAACTATACTACGGTTTCTCTGCCATGGTTCCGGGGCGGATGTGTGATACCTGCCTTAGACACCTATTGTATTCCATCGCCTTAGTACCTCTAGGTTCTTTTCTATTTATATAAATCTAGCTCTTTGCATTTACATCACTATCTGATGTCAAAAAAAAGAAGCAGCGACCGTATATGTCCTCTATATGTAGACCTAACGATTATATTATTGTTAATTGGTTAGCGCAATTTGAGACGTGTAATTGACGTCAATCAGAAGGATTTTTTCTCGAATATCCATTTTATATAGATTTTTTTCCAAACAACGCCTAGGTATGGGTACGAGTACCTACTACTCGCGTCAATTAGGTACTTACTTCACTTCGCCCGAAACTACTCGAAAAATGGCTTCTTCGCCCTTTTGATAACAACCGAAAATTATATTAATATCATTATTTAGATAATGTTGACGAAGAAATTAGTTCTATTCTAGAAATTAAATAGTTGTTTGTTGAACATTATGGACGATATGTAATGAATATTATGATTGACAATAATAAATGTCTATTAGGAACCGAAGAGCTGTAACGAATAGGTACTGTAATGGAGAAATAAATATTTCAGCAAATTACAGTTGTTTTCTTCCATCAAGCCATCAGAAACTAATAGAAATACTTTATCCAGTGGAATCGACTAAGCTTGGTATCAGAATAGGTCGTTGAATTGTCGAAGAGTTCTCGAGTGGTGACCTTTTACTGGACGTCATATCAATGCCCATACTCCAGGTATGGGCATTGATATAAAGTCAATGAGTATGGGCCTGCTCCCATGCATGGTCAGAACGACCGGTGCAACATACGCTTCCCGTAAGTTATTTTTACTGCCTGCCACACCACGGAAGATGAGACTTGACCGCGCCTCCCGTGCTCTTTCCGCCGCCCCGATGACGCCCGGACCTTCCCCGCGCTTCTGACCTCATACCGCTATAGAATATAGATATCTAAAATCGCCTACTGCGCAAGTCAAACCACGTGGTGTGTCAAGAAAGTCTCATCATTCGTGGCCCGTACCGTATTGCATACTTACCTTTTTTTTTTTTTTTTTTTGAGGGTGGGAAATCATCAAATAACTTCTCCCGCTCTGGGTGGAGCGGAAGGGCGTGTCCGACTTTTACTGACTAAAACCCACCCGTGTTCCTTCAGTTGCCTATGCCAGGGCCACGGTAACTTCTTCAAACAATCCGCGACCCCAGCGGCGTATTGTACATACCTACGCCAGCACATCCAGCTACATCTGTCAAATTTCTTTAATAAATTTTATTAAGTTCAAGGTTGATTGGGAAAATTTGACAGTTTCGGGTGGCTTGACCTGCTGGCGTCTGTACATTAGTACATTTTTTTGCTGTGCGATGACATTATGATTGTTTTTAGGACTTTTAAAATCTAAAGGCATTTCAACGACAATGTAGGTAATCAAAATCTAGTTTGTACCAGCAAATAAAAACCTATTTGTGTGGTTGAAGTCACGGGGGCTCCACTGTACTATCACACCCGCGCGTCCGAATCATTTGGGTTAGGTTAGAATAGTGACCATTACCTCTATTGCTGGTGAATCATTTGGGTTAGGTTAGAATAGTCGGCGAGCGAGCGAAGCGAGCGGTGCCGCGGCAGCGGCCGCCGATCTCCATACCCTTCTATTTTTGGTGAATCATTTGGGTTAGATGAGGCGGTGAATGTCTCGTATATTAGACGATGAAAGCCTCAGGGTCATTGACCATGATTTCAAGGTCAATGGTACACGTACATATGTACTGTATTTATTTTTTCGGCGTTTATTATTTTGCGCACTTTGTTGTTTTCAATAATACACTAAAAAGGGTCTATTGTACCCAAAAAAAAATAGGTAGTATATAAAATCGCCGGGTGCGTTTGTACAGTGGTTCCGTCAAGGGTTCTAAGTTTAGTATACTTACATCTTTCTTATACTACTACAAGAACAGCCTGACATATCCATATGGTTTGGCTTGAGGTATCCAGCTGTGACACACAGACAGACTGAGTCGCACCATAAGGGTTCCTTTTTACCATTTTGGTATGGAACCCTAGTATGAGGTTCAACTCGACCCCACCGCCGCCGCCGCCTCTAGGTACGTGCTGCACAGTAAGACAGTTATAGACCTATCTAGGTATATCTGTGTCATCCTATTTACCTGCTGGTAAGTTAAATTTCCAAACAATATTAACATAATCAAACCCACACACGTTCACACATCATTTAACTCATTTCTGCTCATAATTAATTTGACATAATTCATTCAATAAATTACTGGAGCATGTGTGCAGAATAATGTTCAGTAAACTACTTATTTTGTGATCCACTGTTTATCTTCAGTTGGGATTTTGATTTCGTTGGGAAAGCTTTCTCCGCGGTGTTTGTAATTATTTCTAACAAAACTGGTAAGTGTCAATTTTTTGGAACGAAGTTATACGCCTATCTACTGTGCAAGACGCTTTGTTACATACCTAACAAAAGTGCCGTACTTACCTAAAGCCGTGTAGGTACGCACGAACGAACAAAAACCACGGACCTAAAAAAAAAGGCGGACGCCGTCTCCTTTAACAATAACTGAAGCACCCATAGTAAGTCAGTGCGCTAATGTCTACAAGCCAGCACGCACACATTCACACCATAGTAAGTCTACCGGCCGCCATTACGTTACACGAGCGACGGCGTCTTTGCAGGTACTCAAATCACGCACACATAGATCGGTAGGGTGCTTCACTTTCGATATGCGTGGTGCGGAGTCCATCTTTTTTTATAAGTCTATGACAAAAACATGGTGTAGGTACACCGGGTACACCAATGTACTCTGTGGTGTACACGAACATAGAACACTTTAAGCCGTGTACGCACGTACGAACCAATTTGTTGCGTTGAATGATACGCAACAACTTGGTTCGCACGTGCGTACCACTAACGAACATCGAACACTCTGCTCGTCAAACATGTTTACGAACCAAATGTTCAAGTTTGATGTTTGTGTTCGCTGTGTTCGTGTTCGTACGTGCATACACGGCTTTAAACGTTCAAAAGGGTCCAGGTGAGTTTCTTCCAATGTTCCGTGATCGATGTTCGTGTTCACCATGTTTTGTTCGTTCGTGCGTACACGGCTTATCGGTCAAAATGTTACTTTTTTCGGTCTAACTCACATTTGCCAAGTGTGTTGAAGCGAAAGGAACTTCCTTCCAACCGGGTGTCCCACAACAAGGAACTTCCTTCCAACCGGGTGTCCCACAACACCTCTTGACTGTTTTTCATCAGCTCAGCGAGCGTTTTTATTCCATAAATCTCTAGCACCCTTCATCTCAGTTCCTAAGCCGTTTATCCGACCTCCAGGCGGTCGTTCGTATTTAGATCTTTGGTTGTCAGAAGCCCGAACGTTTGTCAGTCTATCGTGTTACCCAGAATATGTGTTGTGGTTGTGGAGGGCAGTAGCTCTATGTAAAGTACTAAGTACTTAGTACATATCAGCTGCATCCAGTTATTCTGGAAGCCGACCCCAAAGATGGGGAAAGGTTTGTCAGATGAGGAGTTTAATCTTCAATACGGATTTCATAAAACACAACGACAACACATCCATAAATATCAAAAATCAATTCAACAGCTTAGCATGGTTTTATTTGATTAAACATACGTACTTGCGATGTACGCAGTTAGGTAGGTAGGTACAGTAGTACCCAAGTAATATGGCTTATGGATGTACCTGCGCAAAAGATGTAATTGTAATGCGTCATTCATAGTGATGTGCAACATTATTTACAATAAGAAGTCTGATCATGAACTCAATGATGCAGATAGGTTGAGTTCTTCTAACTTCGGCATGGTTAGTTGGTTAGGTTTAGGTAAAAAAAAAAAAAAAAAAAATTAAAACTATTTATTTCCTGAAAATTGACGTGACGTTATACATAAAAATAGCGCTCAATCTTGCATTACAATAACATTATGTGCACTATTAGCTTATTTAGAGTTTACTCACTTTAGATAAAGCCTACACGCAGACCTCCTCCATTACCATTCATTAGGTAGGTACCTATCTATGAATATGAATGAGCAAAATTGGAGAAGAGTTCCAATAATGATTCAAGCTTTTGTCAAACATGATTGTGACCAAAGCCATGGGTTAGAAGCATGGACTGGCTAGCCAGAGGTCGTGAGTTCGAACTCCTGTCGTTGCTGTATATCGTTAACCCACTTGTAACACAAGTGGGTTAACGAATATTTACTAGGTACCTACTGATGACTCCAAGAAACACTACCTATTCCTATAAACTTATCCGAGTACATTACAGACACAATCAAATAATTATGAAAACAAAGGAGTCCATGCAAGCGGTGTATCAAAAGGTGGATGATAAGTTTTGTCAGCAGTTTGGCTTCAAAATCAAAGATGCAACTTTCAATAAAATGGTCGAGTACATGTTTGCTCCGAAGGATTCGTCAAGTTTAGCTGTCACGAGGATTTTGTTCGGTAAGTATTTGAATAGCATTTTAGTGGCAGATGTTTGTGTTGTTAGTATCTTGCAGCTCTAGATACGATTTGACTCCTGTGTAGTAATGAAAAACAGAAGCTCTTTTGATTCCTAACATTTTTTTCGTTGGATGTCCTCAGTTTCTAGTTTTAATTCTTCTAAAAAATAATACTTTGCATTAAAATTTCACATTCACCTACTGTAAACTGTCCAAACTCACAAAGGAATTCTTCCAACCTACCCAGGTTGGAAGAACTCCTTTGTGAGTTTGAAAAGTACTTAAATTTTTCAACAAGATTTTTTATCTCCGCGACCTCTCAGGTTTGGCAATGCTGTTCGATATACCGGACGAGCGTGGCGGTGCCTCCATGGTGAAGCGCTGGGGAGACCCTAAGACCTGTCACTTCCCGCTGATCCCAGTACTGACGTCTGTTGGCATGCCTTACATGGCGCTCGTGTATGCTGCACTGTGGCTTGGTAAGTGTTAGAACTAGATCATAAACTTGACACTAACATAAGTTCTCTTGGACTATAGTACCTCCTGCAGACTCAACAGGAGTCTGCACTAACCGTTGACAACCGTCGCGTCGGCGTCGTCGGCCGAGCTGTGTTTCGGCCCTTTTTTTGTCGTCTTCCACACTGGCTTCCAATTCCATTGGGTTTTTCTTGCCGCGGTTGGTCCATGTTGGATAGGTGACCATCTTTACATACCAACACCCCTCCGTGCCTCCGAAAGCACGTTAACCCGTTGGTCCTGGCTGTCATTTATGGATCTTTGACAGTCGTTATGGGTCGTCAGAAGAAAGTATGACAACCAGTCTTACCAAGGGGTATCGACCAACCCAGTAACTGGATTGTGGAGGTAAGATAGGCAGACACAATATGTAAAATACCTAGTGGGATTCAGCGCATTCTGGTATGCGGTTGGACTGGAAGCCGACCCCAACATTGTTGGGAAAAGGCTAGACTGATGATGGGTTTTTCTATACCCCTCAGTCTACTAAAAGTAAGTATGGCAAAAATCAATCGACGGCAACAATGTTTCGAATTAAGAAAGTAGGAATCGGCAAATAAAGAGGAGTCAAAAATTATTTTTACGGAGATGAGATAATGCCATAAAATAAAACTGGTAGGTAATTCCTAGGTTTATAAAACACAGCATTATCTTACAGGAGCGCTGTGCATAATGTTAGGCTACAAGTTCCGGATAGCAGCACCAGTGTTCACCGCCTGCTACTGGTACCTGTTCCTGATTGAGAAGAGCTTCTGGAACAACCACAGCTATCTGTTCGGACTCGTCGCTCTCCTGCTCAGCTGTACGCAAGCTAATTGTTATTGGTGAGTAAGTTTACTGGGATAAGGGCAGTTGAATGATGATGTTTAACTTCCAGACGTTGTTTAGGTGTCGTCAGGATTTTTTTCTTTCTAAAAGTTCTTCGACGGCGATATCCTCCAGGCCGTACATCTCCGTCAAGGAAGGCCACGGCGCAGGTGGTGTGACGATCTGATAAGGTTTACAGGGCCAATATGGCCAGAGATCACAATTCAAAAGACAGGGAGGTTTGGAAGGAAAAAGGGGAGGCCTTTGCCCAGCAGTGGGGCACAATGTAAGCTAGTAAAAAAAAAAGTCCTTCATTCACAATGTAGGTAACAGTGTGATAAATTCTCAGATCATGATTTTATACGTAGGGGAGGTCAGCTCAAAGCGGTCACCTTAACTTTGAGTTACAAAAAAACCTAGTAAACGATAGACTTTTGAAGAGAATTTTATACTAACAGCCAGAGAATTTATTAAATTTTCATAATGTGAAATTAAAATTTGCGCAAATTTAAAAATAACCATGTGATTTGTAAATTACGAAAACTTGACAAAAAACCGCTTTGCCCAAGTGGCCGCCCAAAGCGGCCATGGGGGTAGGGGCAACATGGCCACCCCAAAAGTAAACAATAAATGTATTTGTTTTTTGTTGAAAAATAGTGTGCTTGACAAAATGAAAATACTAAAAATATTTTAAAATGTTATTCAACATTTTTATAAAATAATCAGCATTTTATACTTTGCTTTCATTAAAATCTGTCTTGAGGGTAATTTAATTTAACTAAGTATTGTTATATTTAGTTTAAAAACTTATATTAAACTATTAGGAACTTATAATCAGGTTTAGTTTTTGATAATATTTCACAATTTTATTAATCAACACTAAGTCTTACCAGTCTTAATATCTTCTATGAAAATGAATGTTCTAAAATTAACCTTTAATTAATTAACCTTTCTTAAAAAACAAGTAAAATTTAATTTACTTCTTTAATTGCACGGGCCATGACATATCTTCATTCTATAAAGCCTGGGTAGTCTTTCTTTTATAGTTGTTAACCATCTAAACGAAATAATTAAGCATTATGTATCGAATCATAATAATTTTACAAAGGGCAAAGCGGTCAGTTGGCCACTTTGCCCCAGCCGCTTTGCCTTTTTCGGCCATTTTGTTTTAATAATGAACTGCTCTCACATTATTTATTATATTTCAGAGAGAATACAACACAAACAAAGCCAAATAGATAAGTAACAATACAAGTTTAATAAAAGCATTGAAATATACAGAGGTTTGACCAAAGCAGATTGAACTTATCTTGCATTTTTTTAACAAAACACGCAAATAAATATATTTCGTCACTGCAACCACGCGCTTGGTCCCACTGCTACCGAATGATTGCACGGGGCCGGGCGGGAGATCGGTTATGTGAACAGAACTGCCACACCGCGCTATCATTTCAAATAACCGAAAAATGAAGTGTGGCCGCTTTGCCTCCTATGGCCGCTTTGAGCTGACTTCCCCTAGATGTTAATTAAGTATTAAAAATCGCAGGGGGATTACCTTTCAAAGTGAAGGCACGCGATCAGCGCTGATTTGCTGGATTCGTTTTCTCCTCTACCTATCGTTATTTCTACTGACAAAGTTTATTCTGTTTATAGTATGTATCTATAAATTAGTATTTATTATTTTTCGAGTTAGGTATATAATCCTTATGTTGCACCTGCCATGTTTTCTCTCTGCATCACCCTAAGGTTGACTGGTAGATAATGCCTCAGGCATTAAGTCCGCCTTTGTACGGTACTTTTTAGGGTTCCGCACCAAAATTTTAAAAAAGGAACCCTATGGTGTGGCTCAGTCTGCCTGTCTGTCACAGCTTGATATCTCAAGAACTACTAATGCTATCAACTTGAAATTTGGAGTCGTTTTAGATGACGTTTGCCCAAACTATTTTGCAAATAAGAAAGAAACAAAAATATATTTTTTTTTTTTGCAACAGGGACTGAAAGGGGGTCTTAAAAATTCGAAGTGGCTAGGGTATATGAAAGAGCGCTGTTTTGCACATTCATTCTCAAACATTTAACCTTATCTCTGAAGTTTGCATAGAGAAAAATCTGAAATTATTCTATGTGATAGAAGTTTACGTATAGATTACAGGAAAAATAAAACGATGTCAGTTTTTCAGAAATCATTAAACAAAAATTACATATAAATAATGATGGTACGGAACCCTCGGTGCGCGAGTCTGACTCGCTCTTGAGCGGTTTTTTTTTACTACTTGTGCATAAAAATACTTACCTAATTAAATTCATGATTATTTTGCAATCACATTATTGTAATTTTGCAACTAAATAATATTCCGTATATTCTTTGAGCTAAATAATATTCCACAAGTAACGTGACAGTGACAGTAAAATTCTGTTTTTTAGGGTTCCGTAGTCAATTTAGTCAACCCTTAGTTTCGCTATGTCCGTCCGTCTGTCCGTCTGTCCGTTCGCAGCTTAGCTCAGAGACTCTTAGTACTAGAAAGCTATAATTTGGCATGAATATACATATTCATCACGCCGTCAAAGTGAAAAAAAAATTAGGTTACATTCTCTACCTGTAGTGGGGATGTTTTTTTTCTCGTCTACCCCATAGCGTGGGGTGTTGTTGGATGGGTATTTCAAAAATTGGGTTTGTGAAAATAATTTTTCGAGTTAGGGATCCGTTTTTGAAATATTAAGCTTTAAACTGCTAATTTTTGCTACAGTCAAGAGTATGTGTGTAAAAAGCTAAACTGTTAGTTTTGGATGGGTGCAAAAATTCACGGTAGAGTTTATATAACGAAGTTAAAAGGAAAACTATCACAGCTAAGTAGGCTTTTCAAGTTTACGAGTAATATTCAAATATTCATGAAACAACAAAAAGCCCTCTTCTCAGTCCGCATTATTGTGCAACTACGGAACCCTATTACTGCGCGTGGCCCGACACGCACTTGGCCGGTTTTTTATTTTATTTTATTAAAACGATATTTTCAGAAGACTCTATTCCCAGGTCACTGGACACTTACCTCGACCCTAGCAAGAAGAAGTCAAAAGTGCCGTACTGGAACTACTTCATACTAAAGTACCAGTTCTTTATCCTGTACTTCATGGCTGGCATGAAGAAGGGCACTGCGGAGTGGCTGACCGGGTATTCAGTGCAGAACCTCAGCGAGCATTGGGTGTTTGACCCTTTTAAGTGAGTGTATGAGACCCTTCACCAATTAGCAACCGCCATTTTAGATACCCTTATATCTTGGCAATGGCATGGTACGAAATCTTTTCATCACTGTGAGGGGTTCGAACTTATCAGGGAGATAGCTATACTATAAATTAAAGAGTTAGACGGTGGTCAAGATGGCCGAGGGCCGTATATTGTAAAATAACTTAGTTTCAACTTAAAATATATTACACTTATCATTGCCCTGGTTAAAATCACAAAAGCTAGGTCCGCTTTTCTTCAAAAATGATTCGATGTTTGAATGATAGAATGTGAGCCTGTAACAATGTAACAAACTAAGGTTGACCAATGCAACAAACCTCTACATAACTCATGCTGAAACGAGAGGCTAACGGTACGGTTACACCAAAACCGATTTTGTCGGCCGATGGCGGACAGAACTACTCGGACGAGTAACTCGGACGTGCATCGGCACTGTAAGTACGCCACAGTTACACCAAAACCGATTTTGTCGGCCGACCCTGTTGCGCCGACATTGGACGGTGCCGGTTAACAGAGTGTAGACGTGTTTTTAAAATGGAGGAATTCAAACAAATGTATATTTTAGAAAATTCGTACCGCAATTGAATACCGTCCGTTTCGTACCTGAATTTTTCAATATCCATAGTCGTTTAGGTAGATAACAACACCAGAAACACAACAGAATAAAGA